>VXAA01005571.1:58605-69226 GCA_013399115.1 Anseranas semipalmata | reverse complement strand
TTTATGTTGTGCGTGTGAGTGCAGTAGTTCAATGGTTTAATCTAGACCCACCTGTGTGTCTTGTGTGCATATATATATATATATATATATATATATATGAATGTACATGTACACAAGAAATCTGGGGTTATGTATTTGTGTTCTTCTTTTTCCAAATCCTGGTGAGTAAGATTTCCCATGAAAGTGTTTGAGATACTGTCTTCTTTCTGCAGTTTGGCTGTGGTAGGAAATATGTTTTGGTGCTCAGAATGACACTAAAGTGAAGTAATTAATGTGGAAGATCCAAAAACATAAACAAAAATAGGAAATTTTATTCAAGTGCAACTTTCTATAAAGCAGAATAAGAGTCATTATTAAGCAGCTATTACTTTATTTAGTTTTACAACACCCTATTTTATGCTTGAAGCCTTTGTAACACAGACACAGTTCCTACTATCTAAATCTATACAGAATAAACTAAAGAAACTAAACAGATAAAATATATACTGCGATGTTGACATTTCTAACTTGGTCTTGTTATAGCAGTGACTTTTTCCCCCCTGTGAACAATTATAGAAGCTTTTTATGCAGTTAGTATCTGTAAGGAGCTTATTCTAAATTTTAGTTTCTTATTTTGTATTTGTCACTATATTTTCTAGTATTGTTTCACCTTCCACAGTAAAATCATGAGAGTACTTCATAGTTCAGTGAGTTTGAGCAGTTTGTGGTGAAATACAAGTTTTGATGTGTAATCACTAATACTAATTAGCCATGCTTAATGGATTGTTGGAAGAGAGTGTCAAAATAAAGAGGTGTTTGTTAGGCTTCAGAGTAGTCTCTAATCTGCATACAGTATTCTAAAATAAAGGTAGTATCTTTGTAGTGATGGGGAAACCACTGTAAATATCGATACCTCACAAGGAATAACAAAAATACTGGATGAAGTCTCATTGCTCCAGAAAGATGTGTCCCCTTTAAAAATAGGCAGCATTTTGTTTCAAGTTCCCGAAAAGAAAGCAATCGGATTGACTGTCTTATTTGAAGATCTTGGGGAGGCAGCAACCATTGCAGAGGCCTGAAACTATTGATCCCTGAGGTAGGAGCACTATAACCAGTGGTTCTGCTGTGATCTGATAGTTCTGGCCAACTCTGAATGAGTCAATGAACATGACTACCAAGTCTAATAGATGGGGTCAGTGTATTTAGGAACTCTGCATTTTCTAGAAATAGTTGGGAAAGGAAGATCAAGGATCATCAAAGTGCTTAAATGCAGCTGATGTCAATCTAGAAACCGAATTAGGACAACTTCTTGTAGGTTTTTGGTGTTTGCAAGTCGCAATCAATTGACCTGTTGTATAATTTTTCTTAAATCTGCTTATAGACTTAATATTTTCCTTCCGGATTCTGTCACCAGTGTGGTTGGAGTGCTAAAAATGTAATACTGCAAAGAAGGATGCATAAAGAACTTTTATCTCTGCATGTTACCCCAGAGTTACTGCCCTTCAGTGGAGGGGAAGAACATAGGTAAGAAAGACAGGAGTGTCTTTTTTCTTGGTGTGTTTTTATTTTTTATTTTAATTTTTTTAATAGCTTTAGTATAAGAATCCTCACCCAATGCATTCTACTTCTGTGAATGTGAAAGGAATAAGAGTGCACAGTCTAGGAAATCGCAGCTTACTTCTAAGGAAGGTTAAAGTACCAAAACCATGAAGTTCTATGCACATTTAAGAACTATAGTTCTGATCCTTCTCTCACACAAAATATTTGGTAGGACTCTTCAGAATTAAAGGGATCTTAACATCATCTGATCTTCACAAGGCTTTCTAGCTCAGTTTCTCTCCCTCCTTTATAGTTCAGTTTCCCTCCCTCCTTTTCCACTGTTCCCTTTTTGTCTTTGTTAACAGTAGTAACATGTTTATGTTGCATTGTTATAATTGTATAAATTTTCAGTTGTAGTGTGAAGATATCTTAGGATAAAAGTAATAATAAAATGCACGGATCTTTATTTTCTTTTTCCTTTCTTTTTTCTTTTTTGGATATAATAACAAGGTTGTTTCATGTGAATTTAAGTTTTTGTAGTGAACAAGGTTTCCAGCAAACTCTGGGTATTAATTTGTACTGTTTGGCTCACTAGTTCCTAACTGTCTCTGTATTGCTGTATTCTCTCTAGTGCAATTAAATAGTTATTGTCTTTTGAACAAATGTTTGTGTATAGTTCTATTGCTGTGGGGAGGGAGAGGAATCCATCCAGCAATGAGTAATTTGAATTGCTTCAACTTCTTACACATTTAGGAAAAAAAAAGTCTGACTTACTGCTGTAGTTCTTGGATTTCTTGTAGTACCTCAGATAGATACCTAGTAATAATGTGTAAATTATTGATTATACTAAGATAAATGCGTCTAGTATTGTTTAGTTCCTATCCTAAGGTGTGTGTGTGCTCTCAGGAAGCTCTTTTCCTCAAGACTATGTATTAGATGTGTGTATCATTCTTGTCCAATAATTAATTGCAAGACAAACTTTTGTGCTCTTCTACTTCGTCTTACATCTTCAACCCCCAGTGACTTTGTAGAGGACTGCTGTAAGAAGTATGAATCTTTGAATTTCTCCAAGTAATTTTAAAATGGGCATTTCAATACAAGATTATGTAGAACTTTGTAACTTTCTAGGTAATCTGGGCAATAAATCTCTTTAAATAATCCTAAACTCACTTCTGGTGAATCTGGTAAAATCTAGTTTACATTACTGAACTTGACCCAGGAAATAATATTACTGTGTTGTGAAAAACTGCATGTCGGTTGGTATAAAGTGTACTGAAGACCTCCAAATCTCACTGTGCCAGGTGCATAATTTGTTCCTTGAGGGTCAGTTGTTGGGAATGTGAGTGTATTTCTAGGGATTCATTACTTTGGGAGAGATAAAGGTCTGTCTCAAAACAAACAAACAAACAAAACCCTAAATGGGTTACCTAATGGACTGTTTGGTTTCTTTGGCTCAGGCATTAGTGTAGGGTGTCTTCAAAATGCTGTTCAAGCCACCTTCTTGTGTTAATGATATCTTTTGGATTGAGATTGCACTGTGGTATATATGTTTTACAAAAATTAAAGCTGTGTGGGTCTATTTAGCAGAGCAAAACAGTGTGGAATCCAATGGAATTGTCTGCACTGTTGAGATACTTAGTCAGCTTGGTCAGATAAGAGTTCAAACAAGTTTAAAGAAACAAACTCTGAATGATTGTCATTGCTTAGTAATGCCTTGGTTCCAGAGCACTTCTCTGTGATTTTTGTCTTTGGTGTTTCTTTTCCCTAATTCTACTTCATTGCAAGTCAAATTCACCACCAGTTTTTACCACTCATGTGGTTTTGCAGCCAACATACAGCTTGTGCCTTTGGAGACCTTTGGAAAGAGCAGAAAGCCAGCTGTGTCACTGACTATAATATTTAGAATTATCAACTTGGTTTTGTAATAAAAACACATTATATTCTATGTGTATATATATATGTGTGTGTGTTATTAATCAGGGTAAGGGAAGTATCTGTTATTGATAACTTGAGGATGAACATTAGGCGTTTGTTAGCTACTGTACTTCCCTTCGCCCACCCTTATTTTTGAGTACATTCCACACATACAGAGTAACTAACTGTTTAAAATAATTTAACTTTTAGTCTTCGTCAATCTTCATTTTCCCCTGTGTTTCAATACCAGCAGCATTTGAAGGACTTTCGGAAGAATCTGGCTCCTTTTATATCATTCTTACATTGTTGGGAGAAGTGCGTAGAAGGCATCAGTGACTTACAGAAGAATTATATGGTTCTACACTTAGAAAACTTTTTTCATAGTTTTTTGTGTCAGGAAGCAAATTACTTTACAAAGTGTAACTCATCTGTGCATAGAGAAGGGTGAAAAAGCAATGTGACTTCTGCCATCCATTTCATTTGACACATCTTTGGATCTTCCTGTATATCTAGAAATACCATGATGCTATGGTTTCTGTGACCCACTTGGATTCTTTTCTGATTACTCCAAATCCTAGTCACTGATGAAAGTGGAGGCAGCTGTAAAACTGCAGATAAGTGAGTTCCAATTAGTGCCTCTAAATCACTGTCAAATGATCTGTCTTTAGTCACACTTGTCTGATAGTCTAACTACAGAATCAAAGCAATCTTTTTTTTTTTTTTTTTTTTTTTTTTTTTTTTAATTTCCTTGAATGCAATATTTGCATGGGTTATCTTCTCCTCTGTGCTGTCTGCTGGAGAACAGGCTTGCAACCAGTAGTTAACTATGATACAAGACCCTGTAGGTTCTGTAGCTGTTCACAGTGTGACATTAATGGTGTTAAATTAGCAACATCAGCGATATTAACTAATTTCCTCATTCAGACCGTGACATTTGTTTGGTAAAAGGATCATTAAACATATGCAAACATCCTATGTGCAGTAAAACGTCTTTGGGCCCTGACAAATGATAAATGAGAAAATTACCAGTTGTAGGAAAATGTAAATATCATTCTTTTGAAATCTGTCCTCTGGCAAGAGAGAAATGTTCCCCTCTAAGCCATGAAGGATTCATTATATTCTTTTCACATGTGTAAAGAAAGCTAGAGAATATTTTGCATACTTAACGCATATCTTGATGTCTCTTCTTTTCTTTCAGGCACTGCTGTTGAATTGGGATTTGTCCTGGTTTTGTTAAGCAAGTACTCCAGCAGTGCACTGCAGAAAGAAGTTCTGTAGCCTCAATTAACTCCTATAATCTTTTGAATAATTTTGAGTCCATCTTATATTTTTTGTTATTGACAGCTTTGTTATTTTTTATCAGCTGTTATGCAAGGGATTAAAGTAGGGGCTCACGTATAGATTGCCTTTTCATCATATGACTACATAATTACTACAGATGTAATACAAACCTTCATGTTAACTGATGAATGCATTTATCATGGCTTCAGGGAAAGGCCTAGTTTAGTTTCTGACAATCTTGAGTGACTTTTTTATACTTCCTGACTCCAGCTGTATAGGATTTGTAGTGTCAGGTTAGAGTACTAACATCACTAGCTTCAGAATATAAAAGCTTTGACAATATGATGCATTTGCAGTAGCTTATTATCTAGTCCAGATTAAATGAGCTATGATCTGAAATATATATCAACCCAATTAGGGAAGACTGAATTAGTTTATTGAATTTAAGATTCTCTAGGTCGTATAAGACTTTGACACAAACAGGTCAGCTTTGTGTCTACTGCGGATAAGACAAGGTAGAGCAAAATTGCAGCAGTTTACATTTGAATTAAAAATAGGGGAAATTCCAGTCTGATTTTGAAGTTATAAACTTGAGGCCTTGTGGCATGAAACTTTGGACATTCAGCTGGTTGAGAGGAGTTAAAAGAAAACTTGATCGCAGTTGGCAGACAGTGATTTGCCTGGCCTTTTTATTTTATGATTTTTATGCCTCGGGGCTTTTACTAGTTTGCTGGGACTAGTTGTTGTTCCCTTTGTGTAATTCTGCTTCTGTTGGACTCTCCACCAGTCTCTAGCAGAGGTGAAATCTTGAGCACTGGAAGGCAGGCAGAGCGTTTAGATATTTGTTTTAAAGGTAGATCACACTCATGCTCTCACATAAATTGACTGCCAGATCTGAGACTGAGAAAATACTGCTTCCGTGTCAGACTGGGGACAAAAAGACTCTATTAGGTAATGGAAGTATCCACATTCCTAGAATTAGGTGAAGACCCAAACAGAATTCCTCCTTTCTTCAGGTCCTAAGAGTTTGAGAATGTCTGTGATTTCTCTTCTGTCCTCTTATGAGGTAGTATGTTGTGTGACTTGTTTTTAGTGATCTTGAGCAGGGGCTCCTTATAATAAGCTTAGAGTATTTCATAGCTTGCAGTATGAACATACACTGTGTTTGCCTGCATTTGTAGGGTGAACTTGGTTTCCCACCACACTGCATTTCAAAGACCAGAGTTCAATACCCAGGAAAGTTGTGAAACCTCCTTATGAGAAGCTTAACAGGTTGGACAGACATTAGAGTAGGAGAGGAGTTCTACATATCTCCTTTCTCCCATTGAGCGAAGGCATAGGCTTTTTTTTTTTTCTTTTTTCTTTTTTTTTTTGAATCAGCCCTCTGCAATCCATTTGTACTTGACTGGATTGATTGGATATGTAAATATATAATGCTTCCCACATTGTTATTTAGAAAGTATAGTTATTTATTAGATCCACATATGTTAGAACCTCATTAGTGTTAAGCACAGTTGTAGTAGCGAGTGTTAAGTTTTGAAAAGAAATTAATTCCAAGATTGGATCCATTTACCAAATTTATCTGCTTAATCAAATTTCTATACAGAATTCTCTGAATAACTGTCCTTTTGACTTCTTTTGATATATTTTAAGTATTTCTGCTCTACACATTAACAAAATTCCTTCAGTTATGGAAGACTTACTTCAGCTTTG
Organism: Anseranas semipalmata; assembly: GCA_013399115.1. Lineage (NCBI taxonomy): Eukaryota > Metazoa > Chordata > Aves > Anseriformes > Anseranatidae > Anseranas > Anseranas semipalmata. Next base: position 62,800 of record VXAA01005571.1, on the reverse strand, counting down.
TGGTTTTTACCAAATTCGCTTAGTCCTGATTTCTCAATCTTAGAGTTTCATTATCAGGATGAGTATTTTTACACTGTGGATAGTGTTTGTCTGTATCTCTGCATGTTTCTAATACAGAATGGAGACAACGCAACTATGGTAGCAAAGAGATTGATATGGAAGAAGCACTTGAGAATAGGTTCTGCTTCTCAGTTTTATAGCACTTGCTCATTTTCAGTCTGCTAATAATATCGAGGTAAGCCAGTTTAAAACTAGCCAAGGCCAAAACTGGAGCAATGATAGTAGTAATAAGAGCCTGAAAGTGATATTTCTGGGTAATTTGGTGAGCCAGAAGCATTGTGGTATCTTAAGTCTTAATTGTAAAGATGTCTTACAAATGAGACACTAGTACCATTCCTACTTCTCAGCATATATAAATATTCATTTTTATGCAGAATTTTAATTTTTTTCCCTCTAAAATTTTTCTTGTATGATATTAGGGAAACAAACTTTGTGTGTGTATAGAGGAAATCCACTAAAACCTGCAGAGAGAATAACTGAAAGGCAGCTTTCCTATCCGCGATAAAAATACTTTTTTTTTTTTTTTTTTCCAGCACATACTTTGCTTCTACTTGATTTTTTCCTGCATATGTATGTAAAATAAGAATGGAACTGCTAAGGAAGAACAGTTTTCTTCCCACGACTTCCAGAGTGCTCTTCAAACATTTATCTCATAGATGAATTACTCATTTCAAAGTCATTCTTAAATCTGTAAGTGGAAAACTTCCTACTATCAATTGCACTGAAAGGAAGAAATATCTTTTTATTCTTATCTTATTCAACACTAAGTCAGCATGTGAGGCAGTAAAGTTTTAATGCTTGATAACCTTTCACCATGGCAGAATGGTAAGTGTTTCTTTTATCATATGTGTGCCTAATTTCGGCCTTCTTCTTGCTCTGGGGGCAAAGGCCTAGGTACCAGCATTATCTTGTTGGTATCTTTACTTTCGTTAGCCTTCTACATGTGCATCCGTGTCATCTCCAATGATGAGACAGCATTAGAAATGTTTGAGATGCTTACTGGGAATTACTGATGCTTAGAAACCTGATGCCTGCCTCATAGGGCCCAGTCTTAAAACCCAGCAGGAGTTTTGTCTGCAGTATGGAGTCTTAGGCAATCTTCCCATGACAGGACTACTGAGTGAGTTGTGTAAAGTCCAAAGGGGATCTCTGATTTGTTAGAACAAAAGTATTCAGTAGCTAGCTGGGATTTTTCATCACTTTGCAACTATTATGCTAGAGTTAGTTGTTTCTCTTAGCTGTATACCTGGGCTTCTTTAGCAATGGCAGTGTCCTCTTTTGGGTTTGACTTCTGCTTTCTGTTTTTCGTTTGTGTTTGTGGGTAGAATTCCTGTTTCTTTGTGAGTGGCTCTAAATTTAGGACACTGAATCCTTCTGTTTTCAGGGTAGGCATGAATGTCTATGAGACATTCCAGGAATGGAACCTCAGACACCTATACACTGGCTTGGATTATCTGATTCTTGGGGTTAGGGTGCTTTTAGTTCTTGGCTAAAGGGCAGCCTGTGAAGTATTGGAACAGGCTGCCCAGGGAAGTAGTTAAGTCACCATCCCTGGAGGTCTCCAAAAAACATGTAGATTTATGTAGAGCTTAGTGACATGGTTTAATGGTGGACTAGATGATCTTAGAGGTCTTTTTCCAACCTAAATGATTCTATCGCTCCAAGGCAAGAAACAAGGAGTTCCCTTGCATATGGAAGTCTTGAGCATAGATCTAATGCAACAGTTGAAATATCAGTGAAGTTGTATTGATTTCACAGGAAGTGAAATGCTCTACAAATTGAATGAATTAGGAGTCCAGATAGAATTTCAGAATTAAGTTACCATCAGATTAGTATCTTTTTTTTTTTTCTCCAACCTACTGGTTTACCAAAGTAATCTTTTTTTTTTTTTTTTAATATAATTTTTTGGTTGTGCTCAAAACTTCACAGATAAAGAAAAAAGAAAAATATTTTCTGCTGCTGTAACAAAACAGAAAACAGGTTTTTTTATGTATATAATTGCATTTACACTATAGTAATTTTTGGAACTATGAATGAGCAGTCAAGTAGAAGCAAAAGTGAAGCAAAAGTTCTGAATGACCTCTCAAAGCAGAAAGTAAGTTTTAAATAGCGTATTGCCCGCAGAAAGTGAAAACGAAGGTTTTACAGTCTGTTCATAATCTTAATTTCTGAAAGAAGTGTGTGTGAGTGCGGGCATGTGCACACTAAAGGTTTAAAGCTATTTAGAGAATCCAGAGAGAAAAAATGGCAAAGCTGGAACTTCCAAGGCTTCCAATATTTTCTGTGACTGTTATGGTAAATAGGTTACTCCCTTGCTTTAATTGCACGTGTGAAGAAATTTAATGGAGACCGTGCCTAAGTGGCAAGGGAACTTTGTATCAAATTATTAACACTAATTCTGAGCTCTTGATTTATATGCTAGCATATGCTAAGCTTTTTTTGTCCTTCATCAGCTAGCATGTAGTTAGAGGCTAATAAATAGTACAGTATAAGCAGCCCTGTAGAGCAAGCTTGGTGGTGCAGAGCACCTGATACCAGTGCTGTGTTTGCCTTCAGCTGAATTTGAATTAACATTTGTAGTAGGTTTTAAATGGGTCTGTAAGCTACATCTTCAGTTTACTTTCATCCAAAGTGTTCGGTTTGTGTGCTTTGAGACTACTCTGCAGCATGAGCCAAAGCACAGTAAGTGGGTGCAGTTTAGATGTTTATTGTGCGTGATGTATATTTAACTGAGTTATTTAAGATTTTCTACTGAAATAAATGACTTTATTCAAGTACGTTATTTCACACTGAAAGCAGAATAACTTTCTTCCTTATTCTGGTCATGAGGGGCACTGTCTGCATACATGGTTTAAGTAACAAGAATGGACAAATGCTTTAGAAAATGTGACCCGTGAGGAAAGGCTAAAATCTGCTTTTTAGTCTAGGAAAGACAAGACTGAGTGTAGACATGAGTTTTCAAATAAGTCAAATCTTATTGTAAAGAAGACAGGGATAATCTCTTCCTTGGTCACTGGAAACAGGACAAGAAATAATGGCTTTAAATTTCAATAGAGATTAAGGGTAGATAGTTAGAAGAGTTTATTTGCAAATCTGGAATAGATTTTTTGAAGGAAGTCTGAAATCTATGTTGGAGACTTAAAGACCAGGTAACACAATTGGGTCAGAATGGCTCAGCATAGCTGGGCATGCCTGGGAGAGCTGGGTGGATTGGACAGTTTCTTGAGGAAACCCCTCTAGATATATTCAGTGGTGGGCAGTAAAACATCAGTCTTTGTCTTCTCTGAATAGAGATCCGTGCTTTTTATTCCTGATGTGTGGTGTGCAATAGAAACAGGTGTGACTAAATCCTTTAAGAACAGCAAACTACAGCCAAGGTTCAGTCTAGTGAACTGAGAAGGTGATTCTTTTTCTGCATCTGACAGATTTGAAACTATCGGAAAGTGATGTTGACTTAAAACAAATCTAAACTGAGGTCTGAATTTCCTGGCTTGCTGATCATCCTTACAGATGCGTTTTTGTCTAACATATACATCACAAATCCTAAGGAATGAAATTCTGTGGTATACTGTTAAGTGAATTCCTAGTTATGCTTTTGAAGAAGAAGAATAAAGGAGGGGAGAAAAAAAAAAAAAAAAAAGAAAAGCAGTTAAATGGCTTTGAAATGTCTGGTTTCTTTTTAAATATACTCCAGAAGTTGATTACAAGCCTGTTGTAATATGGACTCTGGATTTGGTTTGGTAACTCTCAGTTCATTTGCTTGTTGATCACTTTATTTTTATTTGTTTATTTTGCTGATGACATAGGCTCAGTTAGAATTAGCTAAAGCAGTTTGCAGATCAGGATTTAAAAACACTTAATGAACCACAATATGCCAATTTCTAGACTTTTGATTTCTCCTACTCCCCATCCCTTCCTTATACACTAGGATAAAATAGTCTGGCTAGTTTTGATTTATTTTGCACAACACAAGCGAAGCTTGTTAAGTCCTAGGCAATTACAATGAAACGTTTGAGCATATGTCAGCCTCCCAGAAAATTGTATTGTGTAATCCAGCACTTCACTATTCTGACAAGCTGAAGAAATGTTTCCAGTAGAGGAATCAATCAGAGGAAATGAATCATCATCTGTGTGG
>VXAA01005571.1:29229-58556 GCA_013399115.1 Anseranas semipalmata | reverse complement strand
AAAAAAAAAAAAAAATTGTCCTCTATGAATTAGACTTAATTTACTTTACTGTAGAGTGAACTGTGGCTACCTCTAGAAAGGTTATAACCTAGAATAGCCTGTGACATTGCAAATCAGTGTTCAAGTTGTTTGTTGTAGTCACCTTCTGTGTCTGGCTGACACAGAGGGAAAGATCAGCAGCTGAGGAAGTTACTTTCTTTGAACCTTTGATAACCAGATTCTGTTGCTACTGCTGAATCTTGGCAGGAGTTATTTCATGTTCTTTTACAGTAGCCTCAGGAAAAATGACTTTCAGGCTTCTCTCGGTTAAATATATCTTTAGTGTTGTATCATGTTGCGAAGGAAATAGCCTAAATTTACTTGTTCCATTATATTATCTCTTGTTGAAGAAGAAGAATGTTCTACATTATCTTCTTTTCTTTGTAAGCATTTGTTTGGATTGCTATTTTCTCAGTGACTCCTGAAGCTTTCTTCTGGGTAGTAGTTCCTGAGCCCTTCGCTGAGTATGAATCACTAAGATATGAAGAACAGGGAACTAGCTTCAAGATAGTTGAGTAACTATGACTAAAATAAGATTTTTAAAACACAGCACCTGAGAAGGAGAGGAAATTCTTCAAACGTAGTATTTCCAATGAAGGAAGAATCTTATAATTTCTCTGGTTGTTCAAAGATAAATAAATTTGTTAATTTAAAACTATATTGAGTCCCATGTAAACTTCCTATTTCAGAAGAAGCAGCAATTAAAATTGCTTGTCTTCTGATGACCTACAAATGTGTTTGGTATATTATGAAGATAATCTTGTTCAGGTTGGCATATGGCAAGGATTCTTTGACTCTTAGTAGGCAAGACTTTTTTTTTTTTTTTTTTTTTCCTCTAACAAATTGCACTTTGCTTTTTGCCTATACATCATGGTGTTCTATTCATGGACATACAAGACTTTAAATAGAACCTGCCATTTGTGTGTCTCATGAATCATGCATTCATCAGTGTGTGTGATACATTATTAATCTCTAATCTGAGGATTTAAGTGCTGTCACTGAAAACATGCATCTAAGCCTATTTTAATATTACCATGGCAGAAAAAAAAATAAAATCATTAATTACACTTGTTTCTTATGCATGGTTTAGATGAAAATCAAATCATTCTGTTTATATATATGAAAGCTTAAATACTGGGACTCAGATGGACAAAAAAAATATTTAAAGATAGAGATGGGTTACACAGGAGTTGATTTTTAGATTTATCCTACCCATAAGAACCACTTGCCATTGGTTAATGCTCATGCACTCAGACCATCAATGTTTACAAGTTTGGTGTTTTGCTGTTGTTATGTGATCTAAGAGGCCCTACTTATGGCCAGTTGGGACTATTCAGAAAGAAAATATGTTCAAATTCAGAAACAGTAATATGGTCAAATTTTGTCATGGTGCTAAGCTGCTTTTGTGAGTTGTTGCAACTAATTGTTTTAAGCTGCTGAGCAGAAAGTGTTTGAAACCTCAATATTAAAGGTAACAGAGGATTCCCCCTCCCCTGTTTCAATGTCTTTCCTCTAGAACTGCTTCCTGAGGAAGAGATGATGTTGTGTTTATGTGCAAAAATGCCTTCTTTGAAGAAACAGAACTGTGCTTTCTCGTTCTGTAATTCGAGTCTTGATTAATCATATGCAGATATAAAAATGCAATTTAGATGAAGCTACAGTATTTAAGCAGAGTTGTTTAATTCTCAAAATCATTCTTGGGAAAGAAATGCTTGCCTTGTGATTTCCTGATGTAGTTTAAATTATTTGCTGGCTGCTACAGTCACTGACCTGTATCTAAATACTAAACTTACTCTCAAGTCTAGCACTTATTTAACTTTGACTTATTTTTCACTCTGTGTGCATTTTAGGTTGAGTTTGTACATGTTGGATCCTTATACCTGCTTGTTACTTTTATTGAAAAGGTTGTATTTCAGATTAAGATGGCCTTTTTGAAGGACAATAATCATTTCATCTCTACCTCCAAGTTTGCTAGTGCCACATGTTAGACTTAAAATTTTGATCCATGCATCCCATCATTCAGCTAGTTTTGTCTTCTGTGTGTATTGAATAGCACATCTTGTTTGCAGCTACTTTTTGTTGTTGTTTTTCTTACATAGCAACAAAAGAGGCACAAGTGTTATTAACAACAGGAGACTAGCCGCAATCATGACAGCGGTCATGGAAATTAAGGCAGTTCTAGTGCTTGTAACAGATGAAGTTGGTAATCTCTTAATTAAACCTGATGTAGCTACAGCTTTCTTGAAAATTCATGCCGTCAGGCCTTCTGAACCCTCTTCTTTAGTTCAGACTTTCCTAAACTGATGCAAACCAAATCTATTGGATTAAAAAATCGTTGTAAATGTTTAATCTATTTAATGTTGTCAATTCTTGCAAAGTTTGGGCTATTTATTGGGTTCCTCCTGTTACAGCTGTTGAAGTAGTTTGTTGGTAGAAGGCTGTATTGAGACAAAATACTTGCGTGTATGTTATTTAGGTCCTGATCAAACTCTCATTAAAACCTAATATTTTGTTCTTTTTTTTTTTCCCTTAACCCATATAATATTTTTTTAATTAGATTTGAGTATTAAATACTTCGTTGCCAGCCCTCTTTTGGGAGGGAAAGCTTGCTTAAATATTTTCCCGTGGAAAGAAAATATAAATAAAAGCAGACTTTATACAATGTTAAATATTATTCTGTATTTGTGTGTTTCATACTTGCATTCAGAACCATTTAAATTGTCTGTATACACTGTACTTTGTTTCATCAAAATAATGTGAAACTAGTTAAAAGTGGTATGAATCATAACGACAGACTTTGTGCCTTGGTATCCAAGATACGTTAACGTGCTGATAAGTTACTTGTTTTCCTGCTGTGAGAACTGGTTGCTGTATTTGATTCTTTAGCTGAATACAAACTAAATTAAATCTGCAGTGACCTATATTGTGCTCTAGCTAATGACCCAGTTAACCTCTGGTTAATTTTCTGTCTCTTGGTGTCCTGGGAACAGGGACATGTTTACTTCAGTTGCCACAAACCTTTAGAAATGTGCCACTGGCATTTATTATTCTAGAGCTGTGTGTTTTAATAGAAATTAGCTAATGGGCCATGGGGGTCTGCAGAAGTTGTAGAATGCCAATGAGGAGTTTCCTTTCGTTTTTCCTTCACCCTGATTTACATGACTAAGCTTTTAGCTTTTCTTGATTTGTTTTTGTTTCTTGAGTATTGATCTGTCTCCTGTGGAGGAAACAAACTGTTTGCTTAATGTGCAGGATGACATTATGGTTGGCAGCTTCCCAGAGACTCCCCTCTTCTGCATGCTTAAAATTGAACTAGGACCAGTACAGATATTGGCAGGGAAGTTTGTAGCTAATGCCATTTTATTATTGCATGGCTCTGTTATGCAAATAAATACGAATATAACCAACCATAAAATAATTATAATGATCTTGTTTAAGGGTGAATCTGAATAACCGCTTTCTCTAGTGGAAGTAGGATTCTACTGCAACTGGGTAGGCTCTTCTATGAAACAGGCCTTCTTTTTCAGGAAATTAAGTTACATAGATACAAAAAGTGGCAGCAAGGCAGAATGATTATCCACACCCATTCATAGTAACAGTCCTAGTCATGCTAACATGGTTGCCTCTGGAGCATTTGTCATAAACACCTGAATTTAGGCATAGTGACCTGTTTTCTTATTCTACCTGCCGCCTCCAAGGGAGGGATAGCTATGTTGGCTTAAAAGACCCTACAATGGGAGTGAAACAGGCCAGAACCCAACAGGTGAAATCTGAAGCAGTCTTAGTTATTTAGTGAGGTAATAAGTCTTTAGGAACTGTAAGCAGCCAAGAGTAGATGAAGAGCCATGTGGCTAGTTGTGTTTACTCCTTCCCAGTAGCATGGCCCTTCTCTGATCCAGAAATGATCCTGTGAGGTGCATGTTAGCAAAATAAAATGATTTATGGTTCTGTATCGTGGATGGGGAGAAAAAACTCACAGGTATTAGGTTACTGCCTCATTATATTAATTTTACATGAGAGTGTGATATCACAACAGTACCGTTGCTACATGCAAATACAGATTATTGTCCCAAGACCAGTTCGTCTGCTCCTCTTGAGAATTCTTGGCTTTTCCTGAGTAAACTCCTACTGTTTTGCTTTTCTCTGCTTGCTAACCATTTTTCCACTGTAACCTGGGAATCACGGGTTAATCAGAGTGCATTTCTGGGTGGTCCATGGAAAACTAGTTAGTTGCAATGGTGCTTGGTCTCTTCTCAATCACTGAATTGCTTTCAATATGACTTAAATGCTCATTAAATATTTCACTGCCATGTAAGCAACTGATGAAGTTTGCATAAGGATATTACATGATGGTGAACAGAGATGGAAAAGTGTTTTGCTGATACCTCTCCCCTGACTAGTGATTGTTCGGCCTGACTACAAACATTTTTCTCCAGATGTGAAAAGATTTGTAGGCTTGCTCTTAAACTATATTTCTAGAGACTGGGTAGATTCAAACATTGTTAGGAAAAGAATGGCCTGGATCTAAATTCAAACTTTCAAGTCTTTTTATTTGTTTTTGTTATGTTTGTGGGTTTGTTGTTAGTTAGTTTGTTTGTTTGTTTGTTTGTTTGTTTTTTAATAGCAAACCTAAAATTAATTTAGCCCAGCCCTGAATACTACTGGCTCATGAAGCACCATACAAAAATAACATAGGAATTGTAAATATATTTTTCTATAAAGAAATGTTTTACATGTTCTAACTGGAAGATTATTTTTTCAGGACTGAACTTTTTCCATCAAAAATTAGACAGATTTTTAAACAGAGCAGTCCATTCATGCATGTCTCGTTATCTCTTTTCAGCCATAGTTTAAATGTAATATATTAGCATAGGGCCTTTTAGGAGGCAAAAGTACAAGCAAGCTCAAAAGGAGTTCAGATCATTTCCTGGGCAGAAAGGCTGTAGATAACTGCTAATCATGATATGATGCAATTCTGGATGAGGAGATTTCTGGTCATAGATTGCCAGAAGATGGGAAGATTTACATACTCATCCCTATTATCTCTCTTTTTTTGCTGTAAGCATCTCAGTAGTACTCCAAGAATACTGGGCTAGGTGAACCTTTGATCTTTGCGCGGAAAAACTCTTCTGTAGAAATCTCCCCATGTTCCGTTGTCTAAATAGACTACCTTTGTGTGTGTGTGTGTGTGTGTGTGTGTGTGTGTCCAGGTAACTTTCCGTATCGTCTCTGTCAGTGATCTATTAAGTAATGCATAGTCCAGAACAACCTGAACCTTTTCTGATGTGTAGAACATCTAGTGGTTACAGATTGAGGCCTTGAGAAACAGTTGCTCTAGAGCTAATCCTTTCTGCTCTGCCTGTTCCCTGAAGTTTTTACAGATTTCCTTTGAGAATGGAATCCCTCTTTATTTTAGTTTTGCCTGTGGCAGCAACAAGAACAGGTAGAAAGAGCCCACCGAGCACCCATGTTATGCTGTAGTATAGCTGCTTTGCAGAGAACAGATGGGAACAGTTCTACAGCAGTCCTGAGCCCTTTGTTGGGTATGTAAACAGATGGGTTTTGGGGGGACAGGGGAAGCTTAGGCTGTTCTGCTGAGGTATAGGACAGTTGTTCAGTGACTTGTTTGTTTTATTCTGGGATTTTTTTATGACCTAAGAATCACTGCTTGATGATCATATGTTAAAAATGCACAATGCTGAGGGTGATTTTTTCCATGAACAGATTCTTGGGAACTTGCTCTGTTCATTCTGCCATTCCTGAGACAGGACTGTGTAAGTTGTTTAATTGCTCTGAAACCACTGCCATCCAAAGAAGACCTCGCATATGTTCTACCTGTGGTTAAGCCAATTCCTTCCTTGTCTGAGAGCCTGTCTATAAAGGATCCACCACAGCATATCTGACTGGGCACTAGAACTCTGCTCCTTGTTGTAAGGGGGGAAAATGTTACTGTATAGAAATAAGGCTGAAGTTGTGTTTTTTTTTTTTGGTCTTGTTTTCGTGGCAGAGGAAAAAGCAAAATATCAACCTCTGTCTTGTTTTACATTTCTTGAAAATTAAGTCTAAACACAAGGAATTTTAAATTACAAGGTATTAAATCCCTCCTGCTTTACCAGCTGAACCATCTTGAAAATGGATACTTCTTCAGTCAGTCATTAGAGAGTACAGGCCATTCTGTGTGCAAAGGGAGCTACAGTGCCCCATAGCTTAGTCCCTAGTCTTTTCTGTTTATGAGCTTATTCTGTCAGGCTCTGTTAGTTTTGGTATTGTTAGAGTTTTAACAGGATTTCAGACTTGCTGGTGGTCTCCATGGGTCCTTTCCCTATTTCACCTCTGAGTATTCCTACTGCTAGAGGAAAAAAGCAACTGTGACTGAGAAGATTGGAATTACACACAGTGTAATTCCCTTATTCATAAATTTATAAGGGAATTGCTTCTCTTGGTTAGTGCTTGAGGAGCCAAATTGCAAGCTTTTGTTAAGGGAGGGAATATACTTTTTGGATTTTAAAATCCTAAGCCCAGTGATATTTCTTTATTAAATTTTTAAAAGAAATCAGTAAGAGAAGTTATTCTTATGTAGATGCTTATGTTTCAATTAATTTGTACAAATCTGCAATCAGTGCTATCGAGCCAGTATAAGGAGGAAAATTTGTTCAGATTGAAGGCCTAACCTGAGTTCCTTCAAAAGCTGATAAGAAAATAAACTGAGTATATTGTATTGTGCTTTAGATAATGCTGTCATGTGGTATGTGTTCAGATTTGGTTTTTCGATTAAAACATACAGTTTTGTCTTGTTGAAGGGGCAATCTGGAATCGTATTCATCTATCATGAGAAGTTTCTAAATGCCTTACAATGCCGTGCAACTCACAGTGCTATCAACTTTGTAAGATGGAAAAATAGAAGAATAAGAAAGATGAAGGAAAAAACTGAAACATTTCTGAAAATGTTCATATTCAGTGAACATCATTTCTGAAATTTCTTCCTGAAATACTATCTTTTGTTGCATACTATTAGAAAAAAGGGAAAAGATTTTTTAAAAAATATTTTAAATGATCACGAGATATTTCATGTAATAATGATTATCATAATTAATAGATGATTCCTTTGAAGCGCTTTTGTTATTTTCCTTATAGAACATATCTTCCTTATAGTTCTTTATTACAACACTTAACTAAACGTTTCAGGGCTTATACTCTTGTGTTTGATTACCTTCTTCAGTGTGCTTTTACACTGACACCTACAATAAACTTAATTGAGACTGTCTACGGTGTGGCCACTTATGGAGAATTTAGATACTACCTCTGTTTGTCTCAAAAGATTGAAAGCACTTTGCATAACTGTTCTGTAACATGTGTGATATGAAGAAGCTCATCTTAAATATTCGTGCCTTGAAAATTGGTCTTTCAAACTGTAAACACTGCAGTAGGAAAAAAAAAAACAATAATACATTATTTTGAGACTAAATTTTTATTTAGAGACAAATGTGTAAAAAACCAAATTGGTTTTGATCTTGCAAGCATGACTGGAAATGGTCTGTTAAGGACATTGATGAATCTGCTTGTTTAGCCTGATGGATATAATTTCAAAAGCATTGTTCCCAAAAGTTATGATATAAAATTGTCGTATAGCTCGAGGGGAAAGGAATTGCAGGATGTGACTACTGGCTGTTTATGGATATTGAGTCCATTACTCTGCAAGATTTAAATACATATTTGGGGAATTGGAATCTATCCTATTACAGTTTGCTTTTATTTTTAAACACGTTAACTAAAAACTCTGAAACAAAATAGCAAGCTTTTAACCTCTGTGTTTTGTTTTTTTTGTTTTTTTTTTTTTCTTCTCTTGGTGCTCTGCAAGTATTAAGAGCCTGACAACAGCTGATTTGCCAAGTAGTTTTCAACACAGTGCAGAGTGGAAGCTATTTCCACTGAGCCACGTTTTTTCAAGGCATTATGCCCTCTCTAGGTAGCACAGATGCCCAAGATAACACTGATTAAGAAAACATCTCAAACTGTCGTGGTTTTTCTAAACCACAGTGGTGCAAAAGCCACACCTTACTCAGAATGTTTATAGAACGAACACAGTATGACTGTATCAAATTTTGTTGAGTTAGTTTTCTTAGTTTCAGCCCTTGAATGTAAATAAAATCATTTGATTTTTCCCCATCCAGCTGACTCAAAGCCTGTAAATGTCACTTTTCTATAACACCTGACTGTCAGAATAAAACTCAGCAAATGGAAGATATCTTTGATGTTGAAGGTTGGGCGAGAGAACTGCCCGGTCCATGGATTTAATACCAAGTTTAATCTCTCATTTGTCCTTTTCTATTCTTGCCTGGGTATTATTTTGGAGTCAGTTGACTTCAGTACAGTTGCATTAGTATCCCTCAATATGAAGAGAAAATATACTTACTTTTACCTCTAAACTATTTCTCTTTAAAGACATCTTGTTTACTAATTGGAAAAAAGTTGGCATTTAGGCAGATATACTCTGTGTTTGTTCTTGATGCTTGTACCACAAGTAAGCCTCTTCTGTGTGTGTGTGGAAGGGGGTGTCTTTGGGGGTTTTCTTTTTTGTTTACTTTGCGTTTATGAAAACTCGACAGGTTGCAATGAAGAGAACAGAACTGATTTCCTTGCATCATGAGTCTCGAATTGCCTGGGTGGGTGTGCCATGCATCCAGCCATGCAGGACTACGTAGGAGCTACGGTGAAAAGCCTCTACTATTGAACTGCTTGGCCCCCTACAGGGACGCCTTGCTGATCCAAGAGGTGCACTGCTCCCTTGCCGCTGCACAGTGCTGTGCATTTTCTTGTTCTCAGATGCTGTGTTTCAAATGCAGCTGATGAATTTTCTGAGCAACGTAGGAAAGGGGAGGCTGTGACAAACTACAAATGTGAGGGCTGGGAAGCCTCTGTTTTGAGCTCTGTAGCCACTAGGTCAGGATGCTTGGCTGAGCCACAAGTGAATGTATGTGTGTGTTCCTGGCATTTGACAGAGGCATGCTCAGTGGAGGAAATAGCCCTGTCGGTCTTTCAGTGTTGCTGTAGCTGTGGTCATTTGTCCAAGAGATCCTTATGTTTAAATGTGATGATAGGTGTGTTCTGGGAATTTGGAATCTGTTATTTTGAATTTACTGTGTAGTGTTATTAAATGAATGTACAAAGCCTATAAACAATTAAAATGCAAATGCTGATCATTCACTCTGCACATTTTTTAAACTTCAAGTTTTAACTCTACCCTCTTTATTCGGTATCTTTTCCTGATATTGGCTGCAAACAGAGGCTTTCTGAAATGTATTAAAACATGAAATCGAAAACATTTTTAGACTTGGGGCAGTAGGAACTTTCCTAGGGCTTACTTCAGATGTGACGTGGCCATGCCTAAGGTATTAGATACACACCGATAGAGAGAAAAGAGCTCCGTGTTCAATATAAATGTAAAAAAGCTTTAGACGCTGCTGATTATCTGTCTCTTTGCATGAATAACTGCAGCAGCTTGCAGATACAAAGGATTTGGCAGAGACCAAAACTGCAAATCCTTTGCAACAGCACTGCACTCAGATTAAGTTCCTGTGAAATCTTTCCTCAGCCACTAATTTCACACTCTAGGAATGGAACTGTGAACAGTTTATAGCATATAAATCTTGTTTTAATAACAGTTTCTTTGAGCTTTAATATGTTTTTTAAGGAATCGTTGTTGGTCTTTTGATAAGAAAATAGTATATATTTGTAGTATATAGTGTAGGTTGTTAGATATTTTATTTTATAATTGTAGCATCCATGACAATTTGGAGAATGTTGGGACAGTGAGTCTCAAAACATATTATTTTAAGAGTGCAAATTCTTTTTACTCTGGCTGTTACAAGCAGGAATAACAAAGTAGTTTATTAACATCTGCTTTATATTTATTTGGAAAATAAAACTTTTTGCAGTGGCATTTTATATACAACAGGAAAAGAATTTAAAATAAGTACAGCAGTTTGTGAAAACTTTTATATTAAAATGCTGCACATCAAAAACTGGTATTTGTCATGCAGGTCTTCTGTGTCATTTTGTTTGAAAAGGAGGTTCTTGGGGGTAGGATAAAGCCCAGACAATCGGTGAGCGCTGTTCCAACACAGCCAGCAGCCATGATGGGGAAGGGAGGGGGCGGCAGCGGGCTGTTCACCTCTGGGAGGGGATGGTAGAGCTGGGACTTGAAACTTTCTTCCCCATGTTAAACACTTGCCACATCTATTGGGTATTTGGGCATATATTTGATACCTCACAGCCCTTTGTACCCAACAACTCTTGCCCTTCTCCTGTTTCCCTACCCAAAAGGTCTCAGTTTTGTTTTGATATGATTGATTTGAAGAGGGAAGTGATGATGGGAAGTCAATATGGTACAGAATGATGGGATAGGAGAAATGCTTCCTGAGAGGCCTTAAAAATTATACTGTGTGAAACCTGATGAGCTCTATTTGGGTTACTATGCAAAAAACATTGTTCAACGCATCATTGCAGTTGTATTTGAAAGTGCCCCAGTATTTATCAGACGTGGTTAAAATTAGATCTGTTGCACAATCTGTAGGTTTTTTATAAGTTTAAATCTTGGGGGCGGTGGAGAGAACCACAATATTTTCTTGATTAAAAAGTGTAATTCTACAAATAAAAGTATTTGGGAAAAGTGGAAGAATTTTTCATGGAAAAATGGGTTTGTGTTTGTTTTTAGTGAACAGAAGTAATAAATTTCATTCTTACATCCTAGAAACATAGCAATATATTCTTTGTAATGGCAGTAAAATTTTCTTGCTGTTGAACATCCAGTGCTGACTTCAGTCGATGAAAAATCCTGTTCTAGAATCTGGCTTCTTGCTGCACTTGTAACAAAGTGAGCAAATATGAGTGTGCAGAACTTCATATTTATTGCGGTGTGTGTTGGTTGCCTTATGGACTGGTGGTGTAGCTTTTTACTGGGTTGGGATCACTGTCTCTTACCTCTTGCCACTTGGGCTGGAGGTGTAGTTGTGAGAAATAGTACTTAACCTTCTTAGTAGTATGGAGTTTCTAGGAGAGAAAGTCTTCTCACAGAAAAGATTTATTGATTTTTATTTATTTATTATTGGTTTGATCATGTGGCTCATGAATTGCCTCTTTAAAAAAAAAAAAAAAAGAAAAGAAAAAAAAACAATATTTCCGGAGTAAGGTAGATGCATGCTATATGACATTGCTGCAGTCCAAGACATGACTATGCCTATATGACAATTATTTTAAAATCTGTTACTTTGGTGCTTGGTCCATTTAAAGTTCTTATGCAGATGAATGCCAATTTAATCTACGTAATCTGCAGATGATGTTACCTTCTTTATATCTCTATATGCAGTAGACACTTCAGATTGCTTGGTGTGAAATTGTCTTGCAAAGTTACCGTAATTGTGACTACATTTGTGGCAGTTATTCGTTCATAAGAGTTCGTGCTGATCACAAAGTTCAGGTGTTGTGCTTGGTTGAAGTAGGGCTAGAAAGTTGCTTGTCTTCAGCTGTGGTTTGGTTTTGTGCTGCCAATATAGCACCTAACTAGCAAGCAAGAATGTTTCGATTTTAACACCTCTCTTTAACTGGAGATTTTTTTCAGTTGTTTCCTTGTATCAGACTGTGTGACACTTTCCATTCCTCTGTTTGCTTCTGTTGCACTCTGGCTACAAAGAAATACAGAGTTTCATCTCTGATAGGAAACAATGACATGCTGGTTTCTATCCTCAACCAAATACTTAAGATGAACACTGTTTATTTAGTGAAAACCTGAAGCAAATTCCATCTGTAAATTTATGATGTCACCTTATCGTAAAAGAAGCTGCAGTGAAAAGTCTGTGCCGCAGCCTCTATTCTTTTCATGCTAATACTTCATGTTTCTCCACACCTTGCCTAATGTATGTCATATATGACGAGTTATGAGAGTCAGAATCAACTATAATTCAAACTTGAGGTGTGTTTAATTAGCTGCATAAAAATGTAAGAGATGGGAGAAGACTTCTTGGGGACCAGATCTCTTCAGAATTCCTGATGAGCATTCTTGTAATGCTATAGAAATTGTTTTAAAATCAGTGGCAATTAATAGTTTTGTTTCGAAAGAAGGTGCACAAAATTCAGATTTGTGTAGCTTTAAATGCACAAAATATTTGGTGCTTGTTGTATTGGGCTGTACATACTAATAAGAAAAACTTTCCATGATTTTTATGCTAGGCTGATGCTAAACTAAAATCTTATATGGTACTCTTTGGCTATGCTTCTCTATCACAGAATAATTTAGACTAGAAGGGGCCTGTGGAGGTCATTTAGTTGAATTCCTTCCAAGCAGGAATGACTTCAAAATTAAATTGTAATTTATTGCTCCCAGTCTTTTTCTTAAGTATTGACTGTCTCCTTCCAAATGAGGTGCACTGAAGTAATATTATGTCTGACCTATTAATTCCATCCAGTCAGCCTCTGTTATGAAGATGGACATCCCTGAAGTCTCTGGTATCTCAGCTAGTGCAGAGTGCAGTGAAGACACCTGACTGCAACAGAGGAATGCCTTCATTTAAACGAGTTGAAGGATTTACTGGAGAAAATCCAGAGCATTTTCTGACTTCTTGTGCAACAAAGTTTTCCACATGACAATTCTCTAGAATATGCCGCAGATATCATCTACTCATCAATACATGCGCCAAAGACAGTCAGGATGCAATGTGGCTTTTGTGGAGGTCTGTGCTGACACAGCTAAGTTATTTTTACTAGAGTATTATGCTGCTCTTCTAGCAGGGGTGGCCTGTGTAATAGCCTAACATAGTACAGAGTTGGTTTCAGTAAGTTATTTCCAAACCTGAAAGGAGAGAGGAAGCTGAATGAAATACAGTGTAGGGTGCAAAACAGGGGTACTGTGAGCTCTTTGGTTTGTCATGGCTGGAGGGTAGTTATTTACTAGTTGAGGGGATCAGACTGAGTCATCCTGTCATCTGCAGCTGGAAGCAAGATGCATAAGGTGGTGTTGGCTAAGTTTCAATGGTAATGATTAGACTAGGGTTACCCAAAGGCTGCTGGTTGTTTTATTCACTTTGTCCTTGCTTGAACTTATGTGCTGTTTCCTTGGTAGCTCCCATTCTCCTCCATTAGCGTATCTTCAGCTTTTGTGGGGTTCAGTGAGAGCCTGATCTTATTGGAACTTTATTTTATACTTACCTAATTTATCCAATGAACATATTTTATTCTAGTGGCTAAAAAAAAAAAAAAAAAAAGTGATATCAGAAAATTGTTGGCAAGGATAAGAGGTTGAAGACCAGAGTAATGCCTTTTCTTTCCAGTATTCATTTAGAAGGGATGTGATGGTTAGCATGAAGCTTGGTGCAGGAAGGGAAGTTTGTGCATTATGTTTTATAGATTGTTCTTACTGTCTCTGATGTATTGGCCTAGGTCATACCTGCTATTTCTTATTTAAATAAAACAGGGAAAAAAAAAAGGGTGGCAACAGTGAAAGTGAAAAAGCTATGAATGATCTGTTCTGCCTCATATTAGGATCTTTGAAACTTAAGTCCTTCATTTTTGTCATTCTTCTTCTTTTCTGTTATCTCTGTTCCAGTTTCTTGCTACCACCCTTAGTTTTGAAAGTAGCTGACTTTCACTGACAGCTTATTGCAGGCAATACTGTATTTCTTTGTATGATATTAGAAATTCCAAGTGGTCCCCAGAATGTTTACAAAAATGCAGTTGATAACACAATTCACTGTCATCTTTTCCTTCAGGAAAGTTTCTCAAAGGATTATTTTCTTCAAATGTTATTATCTAGGCTGTAGAATAAAATAGCTGTGGAAAGAAGTTAGCAGCAAGCTTTTGGGAGCTCTGTGCTGGCTCTTTCTTATATGCACATTCCTTTTTAAACTGGAACTTTGCACTAGTAGATTAACAACAAGCAGCAGACAAAGTGTTGTATACAAAATACCTCTAATTGGTCTTCTATTTTGAAAAAGAAATGTCTGCTCAACTTGTAACCAAAATTATTATTGAGAAAACTGGTGTAAAAAAAAAAAAAAAGTTTGTTAATGTTGACAGAATAATGATGAAGTTTTTCCCCCTAAAGAACTTTTTTTCTATTAAAGGATTTTTACTATGCCACTCACCATAATATACGTTTATAACAAAATCAGTATGCAAAGCATGTAATTAAAAGACAAGCACAGTTGGCATTTGAACATGTTTTAATAGTGACTGTTCCTACATTCTGTACACTTGAAGGAAATTAATGGCAGTGTTGCAGTCCTTCAAGAAAAATTAATTATCCCTGCTGATTCCCACTTTCCATGTTTCTTTCTTAACCCTATTTTCTGATAGCCCAGCAGGTTTGGAGAGCCACTGTTTACCTTTACAGAATATTTCATTGCTCTGGGGGAGGGGGGGGGGTATGGGCATTTAAAAATTTACCAGCTGTTTCAGGTCACTTACAGCTTAAGCAGCTCTTTCTTTTTGAATGATTTATTTAGCTGGCCTCTCATTGAGTTGTCAGCAGTTTGCAGAGACTGTAACCATGTGAAGAAAAGATCCTAATTTGTCAGCTCAAGAGAACGGGAGTTGTTTGTAGTCAGAGAGAAAGGGGAATTAGTTCATTTTGTGGGCCTGACATATTGGCTCTCCCCAGATGCAGTACTGAGAGAAGGGTGGCTGTCAGCCACGCATTTGTGATCAGAGATTGAAAAGAGAAAAAGAAGGGGTGAGTGTGTGAGGCTAAAAGAAGATAGCAGAGATTGGAATAAGATATTTCTTCGGAAGGACAGGAGAGGATGTACATGTGTGCACATTTTATGCCTCAGAGGGAAAACTAGAGGGAGTTGTCAGAACTAAGAGCAGGCATGAACAAGGAGCTGAGCTTTCCTCCAGCTTGAAAATAAGATAGTATATGACATTAAAAAGAAATAACCGCAGAATGCTAAATAGGATACAACTCTGAAGTGTATACCTCCTGACTGACTCATCTGCTGCGGCAGTTCATGGCAGTAGGAAGTTTGTCACATGTATGGCACGGTTGCCATGTTTTTTTAATAAATAAATAATATTCTAGAATTTTAGATAAGTTTGACAATAACAGTAAAGTAATTAGAGGCAAACCTCATGCTACAGATGTAAACCCATAATTTCCAGAAGTCAGAAAAAAATGATGGTGGGCTGCTTCTGTGTAAAGTGGTGTGTTTTGGCTGAATGTGTATTATTATCAGGGTGAAAAAGGGTTTTACCCTTTTCTGAAGCATCATATCTTGGCACTTGGAAGGAATAGGACAAAGGCAGGTTGGGTTTGGCTTAGAAGATGATCCTACTGACATAAAGCCTTTCTATATGCCTATCCAGAAACTGGATACGTCTTAAGTTGGTGATACTGGTCCCAGTGGATTACTGTAGATATTGTTGGCATACTTGTAGAACCTGATTTAAGCAATACTATTTATAGATGTCTATACCATTTGTATAAAATGGTATTTAATAATGCTACTGCTCCTTAATTATATTATTGAACCAATCACAAGTCTCTTCATAAACGTCTGCTTTTCTTGCACCTGCAAGTGCTTTATATATAATCAGTCTAGTACTAATAATGCAGACCATATTCTGGAAAAACATGTCTTGAAACCAGACATTTTACTGTTTATTTGCGCTTGCACTATGGGAAGATGCTGAGATTTCTGAACAGTTATCCTTTAAGTGTTTTGCAGCAACAACCTGAAGGTTAAGGCTTTTTTAGCTACAGATTTTCACTATAGTTTAAGCTCTCAAAATTTGTGGTATATGTCATGGATGTTACGTACGTGCAGACATATTGGTACAGGTAAATGGTTTCAAGAATCTAGAATGGGTAGAGGTCTAATCAGATGCAAGCTGTGTGTGTATGTATATACGTATTTTTAAATAGCTTGACTTACCATAGTAACAGCTTAAAAGCAGGAGTTTCAGGGTTTTTTTTCCTGTAGATGTATTTAATTTTGTCATTCTGTGCTTGCGGTACATAACCGCTACTGGTAGGTGTTTGCTATGGATATTGGTAACTTCATATGCAATATTTAAAATGATTGGCATTGAGGGGTACTTGTGTAGGTCTCTGTTCGTAGCCTACTTAAATTAGTGAATCTGTATTTACGGTACACAGAGGTTGGGCTTGGTATATAATTTTTGGCAATTTAAAAAAGTCGTCGCTAAGATTAGTCTAGCAAGATTGTTGTATTAGATGTGCAAGAACTGTTTTTGATTGCTTTGCTAGACTAAACATTCTGTTGGTCCCTGCTATGTATTGTAGTTTGGTCTCTTCAAATGCCTGTGTTTTCTTCTTTTTTAGTCTGTTTAATGGTGGTGGTGTTTTTTTTTTTTCCGATGCAACTCTGCCCAGCATGTACATAGTATGCTGGCAAAATAGTTTCAAAACTGAGAGGGACCCTTTAGGCCGAAATTAATTGGTATTTTTGGCTTGTAACAAAGATTTATAGCAAATACTATATTCTTTGCAGTTACATAGCGAGTATAAAGGCAATATATACAATTGTGCTCCACCAGAATGACTGCAAGCTTACAAAGATGTTTTGCTTTGCCTGTAGGTAGCATGTAAGAGAGACAATCGGTCACTATCAGAATCTTGTACATCGTGCATGCCTGTGAATGCCTGCTGTCTTGGGTAAATAAGAACTGGATGGTGTTTCATTCATGAGTGGTCTTTGTTTTGTTGTACAAGGTCGTAGTTTCTTGCATAATTGTAGGTGATAATATAGGAGACAAAGACAACAAAAAACATTTGTGAATGATGGCGTATGTCACAATATATAGAAAGGACAGGGAAGGGGAGATAAACCAATGCACAGAAAGATGAACTGAAAACATTACCAATTAAATATTGCTTCATGTGTGAAAATACTCTAATATCGGGGGTTTTGTTTGATTTAAATCTGTCTGTTTGATATAAAGCTGTCTTCAAATACGAGGAGTATTTGTTGTACCAGCCACAATTTTAATTAGTATGGCTAAACTAAATTTCTTGAAATAGCCAAAATATAATGGATGTAAATAGCTTTTCTCAGTGTTGCAATGACACAGAAAAGCCCGGTCCTGCATGGAAGTTTCAGTTGGTTTTAATGCAGATTCCAGGTCAAAACACTTTCAATAAAAAGGATAAAGTAGAAAAAATATATTCTCTTTTAACAAGTGAAAAATAAATGATGGTAGCTTTATTGGTTTCTGAATTAAGATGTTTTTGGTTTTGATTTTTTTTTAATCAAAATACACGAGTGTCCAATATTGGCTGAACTCAGACGTGGTCTGTCCCTTTCTCAGTAGAATGCAGTGAAGAATTTTGTTTCCAGCAGCACTTGTTTTTATATATGAAAAGGAATCAGTGTTGCATTTTAGTAAACATATATATGTACGTATATATGTATGTATATATAAAAATATCAGGTTGTATGGAGCAATGGAGAGTACCATGTTCTGTGTGTATAAACAGTCGTGCTTACTTTACATCTCCCGTGAAGTTGCACAGTGCACATTCTGGAATGTGCACAGGGATATCTCTAGCTCTTGGGACTAAATTCTGCAGTGCTGTGGTGGTATAATATACCTGCATCTGTGGAAATCGGTACTTTGTAAAGGAAGTGCTGACTTTGTTCTTTTGGCTCTAGGTTTAACTATACTTTGTCTTAAACTACCATGCTCCTGTTCTTGGAGTAAAGGACTTTTTTGTTCTGATTAGATGTTATTTTCCCTTTTCTCTTAATGTCCTACTAATCTTTTCTTTTGATTAGAAGCTCATGCCTCTGTTCTTGCATTCTTTTCTAGCTTCAGGTATGATTTTTCTCTCTTCATTCCTCCATCTCTTCCCCCCCTGAGTCCTCCTGTCCCAAAAAGTGAAGACAGCAGTGCTTATGCTTGCTGACTTCCCTGTTTAAGGTGCCAAGTTATGTGCCCAGCAGCTCTTCCCTTCTGACTAGGTTCACAGCCATACTCTGTCTCTACTTGATGTACTCAGACTGTGATTCTGCTTTCAAGGAACGGCTTAACCAATGCCCTCTGCTTCATGGAAGTGGAGGGAGAAGTGGGAACAGCAGCAAGGTTTCAAACTCCTTACTTGTTGCATCTGTTCTTGAAATTTGCTGTGGTAAGGGAAAAGAAACATATTTCTTCCCTTCTGTCCTCCTTAAAAAGGGTCTTTAAAAGGACCAGCTGATGGAGTTGTTTCAAAGATGGTGGTTGCTTTGTATTTCACATACTGCATATATAAATACATATATTTCAGTAGATACTTTTGTGATTGTAATACGTCAGAGTACCTCTGACCTTGCCTCAGGATAAATGGAAAGGAATTTGATTCTTTTATCCAGAAACTGAAGAATTTTGAGTTTTTCCTTTTTATTCTGTTGTAGGCATGCATGAAACCCACTGATAAGCATTTCTTTCCTTAAGTAGAAGATTGGTACAATATGGAAATGTGTTACTGTACAGTATCGAACATGGGAGAGGTTATGGAGACATGATTCTAGTTTAACAACAATTTCTGTAACCTAATTCCAAAAGATTTTTACAAGAGGGACAGAGGCAGCAGCAGTAACTGTATTTATTTTTGGAAATTGGTGGTTGGTGGGTCAGGTAAGTGGCTTGTTTCAGGGAAAGGCATGAAGGAAAAGCTTCAACTGAACAATTTTCTGTTGGCAAATTTTTGTCAGTCTTTATAAATCAATTAGTACAAACACAACTTGGAATCAGGTGTAATACAGCTTGGTCTAGTAGTAGTTTGAGGAAATTTAGGTGGAGCTGGGACCAGGGTTGAAGAAGAGTGATGTTTTGGAGTGGGCCATTTATGAATGGAAGGAGAGAGAGATTGTGTCTGAATGTAACAGACAGATCCTTATGTAAATGTAGTTTGTTAATGTAATGGCTTACAAGAGAAGTTGTAGTAGAACTTTGAGGCTGCAAGTTGTGAATTCCATAATATAAAGGTATGGTTTTGTCCTTCTAACCTCATACTAGATTAAACAGCAGAGTGTACAGAGAAACCTTGCCTTTTGAAAATTTGGCAGTTTTTTCAAATATAATAGCTCAACTTCTTAAGTGCTAGACGTACAAAGCACTAATGAGAACTACTTGTAAATAAAACCTGTCTTTGCAGACATAGCATTGTGATTCAGTATATGTGATTAATTTCTGTCATGTCACACATTTCCTAACTAAGTTTGTAAAGAATCCCCTAATCATTAGTGTGAATTAGTGAATCTCCTTTGCTGTGTTTGGCAAAATAGAAAAGTGGACTTATGTGGAGATGCATGAAACTACCATTCTGCAAATAAGACAATGCTAAAAACACCAGGAGTTGAATACTCTAAACCTGGTATTTGGTAATCCCAGTAGTCTAGATTAGCCAGTCATTTATAACTGCAGCAAGCAACTATTGCATTCCAGCCATTTGGCAACTAATAATCCTTTATGGTATCAGTAGGAAATAGCACTGTGTGCATATAAAGATGTTACCAGTTCTCCAGGTAGACCGCATGTCTATCTGGGGAATGGAGCATGAATGCAGTACCTGCAGTTTGTCAGTTTTTGCAGTTGTATGTTCATTATGTTGCTGTGAATATAACCTGGCTTTAAAGGAAGAAAAATGTTCATGTGTTCATTCTCTCTTCCTTGAGTTTTTTCTTAGATATGTATATTACTGCTGTGGCTTGCTATCGTGTGAACATAAACATTCTGTGATGAAATTCTAAGGTAAAGGCAGTTACTGAGCTATATAAATAACAAATGAAAGTTGCTGAGATTTAATCTTGAGATTGATGTACAGACAGCAATTCAGAACTGGTTTTCAACTCTGAAAGTATTTTTCATTTGTGGCCACACAAATAAGTATTTGCCACATCTCTATCTTCTCTCCATGCAAACTAATCACAGTAGATATGAAAGGAAGTATGAATTTAATTGCATCTTTCAGTCAAGTCTTCTGTGAAAGACAGTTTGTAACCTCAAAATTCTCAACCAGTTGCTGGGAGGTGTTTGCTTACCTGCCAGAGAATCCCTGATGATACAAACAAATAAAAATGATCAAGAGTTCTACTAAGAAAACAAAATCTGAGTTCCTGAGTCCTGCACCCATTACTCTGGTGAGAAGATTTAGTCAAACCGTATCCAAGTTAGACAAGTTAGTAGCATCTTTCTTCTTGATTGTAAATGTGATCTGTGTAAACAATTTCTAGTGTACTGCATAGAATCTGTCTTTGGAATTAGTATGCTGTACAAAGTAGTTCTGGGGCAATCAACTACAGCAGTTCAATTGCTGGTTGTTGAATTTTTCATATTTCTTCAAATCTTAGCTGTATATATAAACTTTATTTCTCAAATTCCGTAGGTAAGACTTTGAACTATTTAACTGTGGGTATGCAAAATTATATCAATGGTTTCTTTCTTTTTTTTTAACATGTGAGTTCAAGAAAGATACCCTCTAAAAAAGGAAAAAAGAGAATAAAACTTGCTGACAAATACAATAGGACTCTGTTCCATTTGGGGAGAAAGAGGATACTGATATTTTACCTGGATGGCTTCCATCATCATCCTTGTTTTCAGAATTATGCAGGACTTGACTGTGGAGATGTTGACCATTCTGCAAATTTCATGATATTTCAGTGAAGCTTGGGTTTTAGCTATTTGGTGCAGGTGTAGCCTTCAGTTTCATGAAGTTTCAACTTTCAGAACCGTAAAAATGTGAGGGACAGAGTATTTCTCAATGCTAGATGAATCCCATCTTTCCAATGTTATACAGATTTCCAATGAAAAGATTATTAAAATAAGGTTATTTTTTCTTTCAGATAATCTGGGCTACAGTATTTTGACTCGACAGAGCTTTTAACTGTGGTGTCATACACAGGGAGAGGTAGGATACCTGATATGCCTGGCTAGTTGACAACTTCAGATGACATGGCAGAACTTGGGAGTAGCTTTTCTTCCATGAAGAAGGAAAGGATGTTCTTCAAGCTGACTAGAGGAGAGTAAGGTCTTGTGACTTGGAATGGCTTTGAAGTTGGACTGTTTTGGCACCAATCTGCAGTGGCACTAAAGGATTGTATACATGCCGTAATTTTGACAGGATGATTAAATTAATGACCCTTAACAAGCAGCATATTTGACATCATTAAGGGCCATTTAAGATACAGTTCTTTGGAACTTCCAATTTATAGTACTCTCCCCTCCTCCTCACTAGCACTATGGAGGTCACAGACAGCAAGGAGGTAAAGAAATGCTAGCAGAGTCTCTAGGAGATGCCTTGTATTTTTTTTTTCTTATGTACATTTTTATAATATATATATATTATAATAATAATTTTGATATATTTAATATGACTACTTAAGGAGAAGGTTGAACCAAGCAAAATTAGTACAATCTAAGTTCATCTGATCTCAGACTAATCTGAAGGTTGATTGGAAGGGACAACTGTTCACTGCTGTTAGAGCTACAGAAATGGAGGAGATCTGGGTGCTTATAATTCAAAGCAGCATTTTTTGAGGTTCATGTTAGTGTGGGCTGTCAAACTAGAGAAACAAAAAATATTGCTGAACAAGTACAGAATTCTAGCAGCATGCTTGAATTTCAATTTCCTGTGATTACTCAAGGGCAAGGTAAATCTCTCTCACAAAGATTACAATGATCTGTGGCCAGTAAAATGTACAACAATCTTAATCCACAATAGAAACCATTTTTTTCTGAACTTCAGGAAAATAGAAAGGATGCAAAGAATGAAAGCCTGGTTTTATCTTTAGCACGTGTGTATGTGATGGTTTCACCCTGATGGACAGCTGAACTCCACCACAGCCGTGCTCTCACTCCCCCTCCTCAGAGGGAGAGCGGGGGAAGGAAGTATGATGGGAAAGAAAAAGGCTCACGGGTTGAGATAAGGATAATTTAATTAAAATGAAAAGAAAGAGAAAAGAAAACAGGCAAAAGCCATGTGGAAGCAAAATGAGAGAGGGGGAAAACAATTGTTCTCTACTTCCCATCAACGAACGATGTGAACTGAGTGAAATGTTCCTCTTTTAATAGCTGGATAGCTGGAGGGTAAGAACTGTGAGTTCTCTTGGCATTTTTTTTTTTTAATTATTTATCTGCTTTCAACTGCCACCACAAACTAGACAACAAGAATCCAAAAACTTGCTGTCTGAAAAGTTACATTCCTAACTCTTGGTACTTGGTAACCTAAAGCTCTCTAGTACACTAAGCTATGGTATTGCTTCTGGACTATATTGGCAGTGTAATCCTTAACTACCACAACAAGCCAGGAAGGCAAAGCTGTTAAGTAGACTGAAAAGTTATAATTAACTTATAACTACTGCAGGGTGTTAGTGTCCAGTCGGGCTCCAACCTCAGTAAAGTTGCTTTGTGGTGTTTCTTGCATGTGTTCAGTGCTGACAAGTTTGACTGTTTTCCAAATTTTGTGGACTGTTAATCTACAGTTCCTATTTCTTGGTGTGCTTGTCATGGACTTCAGAGGTAGAGGCTGGATCTGCCACTTGAAAATGATCCACGGCTTTTCTCTTGATTGCTGATAAGAATATATATATATGGCAGGTGGGGTGTGTGGAGTACAAGAAAGTACAGCAGTCACTGACCCCCGATCAGAAAGCCCTTTTCTTAGAGGCTGACAGTGTCTTCTACCCTTTAACATACCCGTGGGGTTTGTTCAGCCATACATGGTTAATACAGTGTTTGTAATTGCAACTGCAAAGGCAGCTTCCTCTTTTTAGATAACTTCTTACATAATTCAGCTGGGCTCTATGTTGTGATCACATCAGGCAAAAGACTTGTTGCAGTTTATACTTGATGAAACTATCCATGTGTCTAAATTGCTTATCAGTGTATGTGAAGGGTTCATGGTTTCATTCACCAGTAACTGTTTCAGGTAACTTCTTGCCTGCTTTAATCATCTCTGCCAGAAATGGTACATACTTGCCATCTGTGAAGCATGACTGAGAGAATAAAGCATATGGTAAACTTAAACCTTAGCAAAAGGCTTCCACGTTCATTCCAAAAGGAAATTAGGTGCTCTACTGCTCCTACAAGTGTTGGAAAGTCAATAAAATGTAGATCTGTCAATAGCTGACAGGAACTAGCGAGGGAGAATTTTCAAGCAATATTCTGCTTCAGCATTTTAACAAGCTGTCAGAGATAAAAAACTGCAAATATCCAGATGCTTGCAGCGTTAAGGAACCATGGTTTTAAAGGTGACAACAACCTGCACTGCTCAGTAACTTTGTGGGCTATCAGTGACTATGGAGATAAGCAATTGTGGTAAAATATAAGGATGTGGGAGTCTAACACTGAGGGGGGAAAAAAAGTGAAACAATAAGAGTTAACAAGTCTATGCAATTTATTAGGTGTTGAAAACAGACTGCACAATTACTTTACAAAGAATGTTCTTTTGCTAAAATTTGCATCAGGTAAATTAGGTATCCAGACTGTAATGATACTTTTTCCTCTATTTAAATTTGGTTCCTAAATTAGAGGTCCTGAATTACTTTCTGGAGAAACCCACCTTTATTCCATTTCCTATACAATGAATTCAGTACCCTAGCTTGGACATCTAAAGAAAAGGGCTAATAGTATAACAAAAACTTCCTCACACTTCTTATATTGGATTCCTAATGTTATTTAGTCCACATTTGACTTTGGGCTAAATATCAATGTCAATCCAAAGTTGGTTTTATTACATGGTTTATGGAATGCTTAAATATTTCAGGTGTTGGTGATGCCACAATCTGAAATTGAGGCCTCTTAGCTAGAGGAAGAAGAAGCAAAACTCCAAATTTACTCTGCTTGTAGGCAGAATATTCATAAAGCATAGTCAATGATCTTAGCGCTCTAATATATGTTCTCAATGTTGTCATCATTTTATCTCTTTGCCATTACGTGGAACTGGGAATAGCATTTAGAATGAAATCACAAGGAACTGAATGTTAAATAAAAATTACACCCTCTCCCCCCCGCTACCCCTCCCCCCAAAAAAAACATACATAAAAAGTTCCTGAGAAATATTCTCAGACAGTGTTTATTCTTGAATGTCATACAAATGTGCCCCCATTTTATGCAACTGTTCTGCTAAATACTTACCTGCTAGTATATATTGGGATCCATATTTTTAATGGACTGACTCGGTAAAGTTTTCTTCATAAATGCTTTCCCAGTCAAACTGTAGATAGATTGGCATAATAACACCTTGATAAGAGAGAGAGTTGTAGTAGAAGTACATAGTTGCAGCAGAGGTAGATTAGGTTTATTAATTTTCAAACATACTCCATTGTTGAACTGGGGCACTGATAATTTAAGATGTCTTTGCATCATTTATGTAAACGTGAATGGTAACTGTGACACTGGACAAAATGTGATGATAGCTATCCTCTGGACAAAAATTTAATGAAACTAGACCTGCTTTTAATGATGTGATGTTCTTAAAGGCTCTGTATTTATATTTCTGTATTTATAAGTACAGATTTTATCTGGGATGGAAAAAACTTCACAGATGAGTACTCGTGAGAGAATATTTAAACTAATAAGGAAAGATGTTTTAGTGAAATATATTTTGAAATCCTATAATGACTGTCCTTGAAGTTAGGAAAATGTGAATGCTTGTACTACACTGCATAGCTTTTCCTCGTAGGAGGGATGAAAAGTGAAATGTTCAAAGGTTTGCCTCAAAGTCAAGAAAGACAGACTTGTGGAAGAGCATCTTTTTCTGGTTACAGGTGATCACTGGGAGAGGTGCATAGAAGGTTTAAATGGGGAAGTTTGTGTGTTTAATTTCAGTTAACCATATAGATAAGTATTTTTTCTTACAATGACTTTTTGAAGGTTTAGTATTTAAAATCTCCTATTGCAACAGTCTGACTGTGATACCTCAGAAAGAAGATAATGGCAGACATACTGTTCTCTCCCCTACCACCTGCCTGAGGATAGCTACTTAAAGAGTGGTAGGAAAGGAATGACAAGGAATAGTTTGCATTTTGGCTATGCAAAGTGGTGGAATAGCTACCCAGTACACTTCAAATGCATTTATTGACCTCTTGTAATCAAGTATTTTGAATAATAGAAATTCTGTGCAGCAGTTTCTCTAGTCTCCATTACTAGATGTGTTGTTATTCAGCTTTCTTATCAAAATTCTTTTTTCAGTGTATGAATTGATACTAGCTGTGATCAGTTTAATGGATGACAGACATGAACTCTGATCACGGTCTGTGATGTCTTCTATAACTTTTGGAAGTACAGCCTAAAAGCTTAGATGGAGAATTTCACTTTATTACAAAAGCACCTTTTTATATGTCTTCAAAGATGCAAAAGGAAGTATCTCTCTAAAGACTCGCGAAGCAAGAGGAGGTTTAGAACTGAACTTAATTATATTAACACTCGTTGAATGCTAATAGTTGCAGTCTTCAGAACTTACCTTATCCTGTGAAAAAGAACATTGTTGGAGGATAAGATCACAGGAAGCCTCAGTTTTATTACAAACTGTTTGTAATAAACAAATTGCCTACGGCACTGGGGTTGGAACCAGATGATCTTTAAGGTCCCTTCCAACCCAAGCCATTCTGTGATTCTATATTGTCATTACAAAAAAGCTTTTGTTGTTTGCTGCTACAGTGATTTAGCCTCCTTGGCTTCTACAAAATAGATATTGTGCAATTTTTATAGCTACATTTTTTTCTTTTCCTTAAAACAGCTGTTAATCTGAGAAGACTAGCCTTTTCCACCATGTCCCAGACTAGCTGCAGTTTCTGTAGATAAGACTGGTGATGTGTGGTACAAATAATCTTAGCCTTCATGTACCACGTGCAATCTTTGCTTTCATGAGAGATGTTTGAGATGCAGGAGGGACCAGATATTCTTACTTGAAAATAAAACATCAAAAAGGTAAAAATGGCTACTCTTCTTAGTTTGTCACCTCTGAGTTCTTTTCTTCACTATATACTGCAGAATCGAAGGATGTGTATGTGTTGTGCACTGTATTCCTCAGGGTGTTTGGTCATGGATTTAATAATTCATAGTAATTTTGAAACTCCACACAAAATACTTGTTCTTCATTCCTTAGGGTGAGTATTTCTCATGATGTGGAGTCTGTATACCTCTTTGTTTGTTTGTTTTTCTTCTATCTGTCATTCGGCCTACAGTTAAGGAAATCTAGACTTTCAAGCCTTAAGACTTAATATACTTATGAAATGTTCTAAATACTGTAATTCACATATCATGTCCATATCTTTAGGTTTCTATGCTGAAACGTTTGGAAATAATATCTATTATAGAAGGAGATCCTTGGATCGAGGAAGAACTTTGAAAGCCATGCTTATCGCTCAATTGAGACATGAGTCACATATATAACTTAAGAATAGACATGATGGGGAAAGAAAGAAAATATGCATAGCCGCCTGGTTTTGTTTGCCATTACCCTTTCAGACATTGCGTGATGATTTGGTGCTGATTGTGCTACTCCAGAGCTCCACAGTAAAAACAATAAGCTTTTGACCCCTCAGCTGAAGAATCCACAGGTAATAACAACTGTGAAAACAGTGGCAAAGCTCATGTACTCTCTTCATGAGTATAATGTAGCACCCAGATGAGCTATTTTGTATTCTGTTTTAGAAGTAATTCAAGGAAGGTTTTAAAGGATTATTGGATTTTGCAAATAATGCCATCAGATCTGCAAGAAGCAGGACATTAACTTAACCTTACCAGTTCACAGTGACATCCTTCTGGTGCTCACACCCGTGCTTTCACTACTGACACGATACCAAAGATGTGCATTGAGGAAACTACAAACATTTTGTCATTCTGAGTGAGATTCTCGATCCTCTGAAGTATCATAGCTATTATTCTGATGCTGAGGGACTAATGACAGCCTTGAGAATGTCCTGGGAAACAAGAAGATGAAAGGTTTATAACTGCCCCTTGAACGTACAGAGCAACAAGTTTGTGAGAATCTACGAGTAACTGTAAATAAATGCTCTTGTTTTTATCGTATTTCTGAGAGGAGGGCTTTTTCCTACCCATCTTCCATTCTGTCTTTCTAAAATGTCATCTTGTGAGGGATGAAGGCTGACCTCTGCTACTTGATTATTTTCTGCTGGACAGTCTGGAAGCTACCTTTAAATCTCTTCTGCATCTGAAATTTGGAATCCAGAGTTACAGCAACATGACTTACTTTGTGCTTAACCCTATTTGCACAGTCTACAAAAACTCAGAATGCTACATGGATCTAGGCAAAAATTATTAGGCTTTCTGAAGCACAGTAAATTTTAAAGTAAGTGATAGCCAGGACTTCCATGCTTATGACTAGAAAAGAGATTGCTTCTTGTACCAAGCCTAGTTCTATCTCAGGATATGGAAGAAGTTATAATTCACTTTGGGTGTTACCCCATCATCACCCAATAGGTGTTTACATTTGACCTTAAATTATAATATTATAATTATCATACGGCATTAATACAATTATGCTTTTATTATCAAATTACTGAAATAGTGTTTTCACTGTCAAGGTGTAAAACTCCCACTCTACTACAATTTATTTTTTTTCCTGACTTGCATGAAATAATGTACAGAAAACAGACAGTTCACTTCCATTTCACAATTAACTACATTGTCTACTGCAGAGGTAAATCTTGCTTTTTTTTAAGACACAGGAAAGCTATTTTAAGCTAACATTTAAAAACACACAACAGTCTTACCAAAAGATTTTTACTGTCATTCCCTATTTATTTTGTTATTTATGTTCTAGCTAAACAAGTGACAAGTGCTGTGTGTTTCTTTTTTTGTTTCTCTTTGTTTTTCTTTTAGATAAGTTGTGCAATTGCATGGAAGTGAGTTGATCACTTCACACAAGTAAATTTTTTCTCATCTGTGGATAGCAGCTGGAACCTATAGTCAGGCTCTACTATCTAGGTCAAATGAAAATGGAGATGGAAGGTGGCTCTCAACAGCACCGTGCAATACCAGAAGGTGCAGGTGAATGCTAAGTGAACTTACTCGGTTAAGGAAGCACCCAGTCATGTTAGCAGAAGATGTTTTCAAGGAGTGCTGTTTGCCAGAATCACTGCTAAAAATGAAACATTTAGTTTATTCTTAGGACTTTTAGTACACTGTACCCTGAAGTGCTCAAAGCTTTGTTTTAGTGAGCTTTGGCACTAACATGTTTGCTACACTACAAAGGAATTGTTCTGAATACAACCCTGTGGAGTTGAGCAGTACAGGAATAGAAGTTACAGCATACTATCCGAGCAGGTTACTTAATACAGACTTCTTTGTGGAAGTTTTCCACCATTTCTATCAAATAGCACTGTATTACTTCACAAGAATTAATCATTTTCCTAGTGTATGTTTTGAACAGAAAAGGCTATGGTTGCACTTTAGAGGTGATGAATTGAAACAAAGATATATCCCTTGTGTGTTTTTCTGCTGCTGATTTGGCAGGTGAAAGGCTGCTCAGCTGGAGGTAGTTTACTCTCCTACAGCCCTTTCAGTACAACAGCACAACTGTTGGATGTTTTCCAACAGTCAGCATTGCAAAGATACTGACTTCAGCCACAGTTCTCAGCAACTCTTCAAATAGTCCCAGCTCAATCCTCCCCCCAGCACCACTGCCTCTGAAGAGAACATTGGGAGCACACAGTCATCAGCTGTAAAAAGTTTGCAGTTCGATTAATTAGCCCTGCTCAGATTCAGGGCTCGTTAATTGTGTTTAGCAAAATGTTAGCGTGCTCATTTCTGGAGCTAGTGTATCATTGCACACCACATTGCCATCTAACCATACCAACCAAATCAGTCATTGCATATTGCCCTCACCAAGTAGACATGTCACTTAGCTCTTCCTGAGACATTTTTGCTGTTAAGCATTTAAACAAACAAAAAAAAAAAAAAAAAAAAAAAAAAAAAAAAACAAAAAAACCCACACATTAGAGCCCTGCAGTTTAGGAGGATGAAATGCACGTGGTGCTACGAAGTCTGCCACACGTTTACTAACCATGGAATGGTGACTCATAGGATGCACAGCTTTGCTCTTTGCTTTTTCTCTTGGGACAATTCAGTGGCAGCCTATCCCTTCCTTATCAGATCAGAGGGTAAAATTTGAATCTAATGTAATGGCTTGTGTTTGCCCCCTGCAATGATTTACTATAGTAACAGCTGTATAAATAGTGAAAAACATTATTGCTGGGCAAAAACTGTGAATAGAATTTATTGGCTAATCAATGTATTATGGTTTGTTTTTTTGTTTTTTTTTTTTTTTTTTT
>VXAA01005571.1:0-29217 GCA_013399115.1 Anseranas semipalmata | reverse complement strand
TTTTTTTTTTTTTTTACTAGTGCAAGAATATAGCTGGGTACGGTTTACCCTATTGCTTATAAAAAGCTGCAAGTACACATAACAAAACCAAGAGTAAAATGAAAACTGGAATTTGCCTGTAACCTGTTTCATCTTCCTCTGTTGAGGAAAGTTACTTAGCACATTAATTATGGTGGTTTTCAGTTATGCTGGTTCAGCTTAACACAAGAACTAATGGATTTATCAGGATAATGCTGAGGTCATAAGCTCTAGAAAATACTCTATTTGGGAGGCAAAGTGGATGTCAGCGGTCTTACTTATTTAGGGTATGATGGTATTTGTCATAAGGATAGCACAAATTGCAGCAAAGCTCAACAAAATTCAATATAAATATGTTTTTTTTTTTTTTTCCCCTGAAACTTTCATTATTCTTTACTAGAATACTTGGTGTTGCTTTCTGCAGCATTCATGGTAGACATTAGTTTCCGTCCTTACTGAAAGAAAACTGCAAATTCTTTGGGTTGGTTAAGATCCAGTTGCTTTGGAAATTAGTATTTTGGGGGTTTTTTATTTCTCAATGGACGTCTTATTATTGATGACATAATATAATGAGTTAATTGTGTATTTATTATTTTATTAGCAAACAGGACTTGAGCTTAAAGAGCCAGGCTAAGTAGTTCCCTGCTTGTAGAGTTTATGCTTTGAAACACAGAGGAGCAATGTCAGTGGGTGACTGCAGGTGCAACATGGCTTAATTGGGATGACAGAATACAATTTATACAGGAAGCATGCTATTTTTGGATACTTATGTTGACACAAATCCCTTGTGAATTAAACCATTTAATATATGAAATTGGAAAAAGTCCTTCTAATCTTCCTTTTGAATGAGCCGTGAAATAGGATCTGTGAACTGCCTGAAGTGTGAAGAGGTTACTATGGCTTGTTTCCAATATATTTTTATAAGATATTAACAGATCTGCACTAGCCAGCAGCTTAAAGGGAAACTTATAATCTTCTATAAAGTAATGCAATATGTATCTGAAAATCATAGAATTGTTTATATTGGAAAAGACCCTTAAGATCATCAAGTCCAAAAATAAGTCCATTGTTCATAGTAAAAGCTTTCAGTGCTCTTTTTGAAAGTCATCCTGACGCTCCCTAACAAATGCCTAATGTATTCAACTACAAGGTATCGCTTTCTATTAGAAAGTAGTTAAATAACTCTGTTCACTGTCTGTAGTCACACCTATTTTTCAGGAAAAAAATAAAACTGCTTGAATTTCATGTCTGCTGTGATAGACACTGGATTAAAAATGTGATTCATATGTAGTTACTTTTGTTTAAAAAAAAAAAGTTCATATTAAATAACTGCCTCTACTTTAGGACTTTTAACCAAAAGAATTTTAAGTTTATGATACAAGCTTCAAGATAGCCGAGTAGCTGGGATTTGTAACATAGTAAACTAATTTTGTATTGCATTTGATTTCTTAACACAGTGGCAATTTTTAAGCCTTTTGTCCCCTCAAGCAGCATATGTTTTGTTCAACATTAAGATGTTGCTTCTGGTGTGCAAACTAATAACACTAGCACAGTAGTAAATTCTATAACTTTTTCTTAATGCTTGTTCAAAATTTTTAAATCTTTCTCTTTAACATGAGTAACCTATTGTTATTGTGACTTGATTTGGACTGAAAAGCTAAACCAAAACAGATAAATAATAGGAATCATAGTTGCTTCTCTGAACAAGTTTTTAATGATCCAGGGTTTTTCTTTTGTGCTGACTACTTACAGCTCTACTTTCCTATCTGCAGATTTGAGTCTTCAGCACTTACAAAAATTAGGCTGAGAATTTGCTACAACTGCATCGTCTGTGCTTGCAGATATATTTGCTGCACTGCCAGTACTGATGCTCCAGTGCCCTAGTGGGGCTTATTTCTGCTTTCCTCAGGTTTATGCATGCAACAGTTCAACTAGTATCAGAAATAACTCCCCGTTTTTTTGTCTATTTCTGTAGAGATTGAAAACTCTACCTCAGTACAAGGTCTGCAGATTATTCTAATATGAAAGAGTTATATGGAATAAGCAACGTGTTTGGAGCAGTCTCCTTGATTTAAAGAAAATATGCTGTTAGCTTGTGCCAGAGTCACAGCCTGCAAGACTGCATATGCCCAAAAGAGCTATTGCAGACTGTCTTGGCGAAGGTTATTTGTCTCTCAGCAAATTCTGCAAGATTTGAATTCTTTCTGGAATCCCTGACATTGGTTGTAGAAGAACTTGAAAGTGAGCAGTGGCCTATCAGTCCTTGTTTAATATTAGTGGGGCAAATTTACGTGGGAAGTGTGGTAGGACTAGCTTATGTTGTATACTGCCGGGGGGGAATGCTTTGGTGTTTTCAAGGAGAAAGGAGTTCCTGAGAGGTCAAAGTTACAAGCAGCCTTTTCTAAAATTAATTCTACAACAGGGAGAGAAAAGATTGCATTACGGATTGTTTTGCAAGATGGTGTGGTTTCTTATGTGGTGGTGGTGGTGTTCTGATCTGTGCCTGATGCTTTGTCCAAAGAAGTCTGTCACATTAGTATTTAACCACTGCCAGTTAATGGTTGCATGGAAGACCTTACTGCAGGTGTACAAAGTGCTCTTAGGAGCTTAATGGGTACAGTTCTTCATGGCATGAATAAATCAGTACCTTTAGAAGGGGAGATATACCAGTACTGTTGTGCTGCCTCTTTGGAAGAAACTTCAAACGAAGGTATTTGCTTTCTATTGCTAAAGTCTGATTTTTTTAAATTATTTTTTATTTTTTGAGTGGAAACCTCTAGTTATATGTGTAAATACCAGCAAAATTGTGCACTCTACTGAATCGCTTACCAATTAGTTCATGGTAATATTTTACAGCTGCTGATACTGGAAAGCTTAAGTACTCACCTCAGTGTTCCTCTATAGAAGACCAGTTGCTGACTTTGTGAGTATAAAACCTTCTTGTACTACGTTAATTGCCTAGTCTCTGTGGCACTTAAGTTCACTTAATTCATTTATTCTGTGAGGAGATTTGTAGATATGTTGAAAGTTTATTTACTGATTACTAGCTTTGCCTGAGGATTAAACCTCAAAGTTTCCTTTTTGTATGCAAAAAAATGATATATATTTTTTTTCAATTTCCAAGAAATCTCTTTTGTAAAGTGATGGAAAGCAAGTATTTTCCTGACAGTTGGAAAAAATGTCAAGTGTTGTTTTTTGGTTTTTTTTTTTTTTTGGTGGTTGAGCTTTTGGAAAAGCAGCACTTTCCATAGAGAACTTGAAAAAAGTAAGCATTATTGTAAATTGGTGTGGTTTCATTAAACTTAACAGATGTATTGGTTTCTGTCAATTGATGATAGGGTACAGGCAGGAGGGTTTTAAAATTCTGAATATAGTTCATTGGTACTGTGGCTTCTCAATCAGGTAGTACTAAAATACACTCTCTGAACTATATGAAACCCTGAGGTTTGTAGTTCCTGTTCTTCTAAGATGTTAAAATCTGCTAAGATACAATTTTGTAACCATGTCACATTTGCCTTATATTGAAGAACTGTCCTGTGTACATGGCATACTGAATCTTTTACATATACTTCCAGATCTGTGGTCCAAGTCTGAAACCATGGCCCTGAAAGTCTGGTAGTACATACCACCAGTGCAATAAAACTGAAATACAGTCCATCTTTCTCTTCTCTGATGTCCACTCTTTGCTCTAGAGTGATGCTCTTACTCCTGTAAAGGTACTCCTTGCCTCATTCTGGAAGTTAGCCTTGCTGTTAGATGTCTGACTCAGGGAAATGACATTTTTTCAGTATAATGGTCCTAAATGCTGTTCTTCGCAATAAAAACAGAGGATAGATTGGTGTAATTAATACTATAGCTGAGCTCTTGACCAGGTTGGAATCTTTAAAGCATGTCCTATTTAAAGATCAGTTCATTTACCTTTTATTGGAGCAGGGAAGCAAACATCTCTGCTGCTTTTTTGCTAATTACCTCTGAAGTTTCTGTTTAGGCAAACTGTTCATATTCCCTCTGTTCGGTGCTGCTCAGTTTCTCTTACATTTTCACTTCCCAGTTCTTTCTGAATACCCTAAAATTGTTTGGTGTGTTTTCTCTTTCTGTCCTTTGCCCTCTCTTTACACCAACCTGATATTTTGTTATGACAGGTCTAACGAGGGCCTACTGCTTTCCAATGTGATGCCAATATAAAAGAATATGGTGCAGGGTGAGCACACATAAGGAGGTAGAAATGAGTGACCAGCAGCAGGTGGAATTAACTGCCTTGGGGGTTGTACCATTGCTAGTCTGAAGGCATGGCCAGCTATTTTTTCCTTTCTGGAAGTGTGCAGTGATTGGAAGTCCTTGTAGAGGAGGAAAGGATAATAAGAAATGACTAGATGAACTACTCAGTATGTTTTTTCTCTCCCTTCTTTCCAGTGAACCCAGAGAAGTTTTGGTCTGTACTCGCAAAATTATTCCAGTGATTTTCTTTATATTTTTTTTCATGATAGCATGCGTCAGTAAAGGATAAAATTGAACTCAAATTGAAATGTAGCCACTCATTAATATTAAGGAATCTGGACTTTTGGGAATATGAGAGTCTGCGTTTATTCCTTCATTTTTGCCATTATATGCCTCTCTATCCCTCGTACAGAGGAGTTTTTGCACAATAAGTTTCATACAATGCTTCAGTTCAGGGCATGTCTGAGAAATGACTTAAATTAGAAAATAATGATTTATTTGTATGTAGTGTCAGTTTCAAATTCTGCAGTTTTATCTCAACTGAATGTGTGGTGTTAGCGATGCATCCTCATTAAACTATTGCCACGTGTCTTCTATGTCATTTTATAAAGAATTTGATTCAAAACTAATTTCTTCTCATGAAATGGCAAAATTAATAGGCAAAAGTGGCTACATGTCACATCTGTAGAATAAAAAATTATATGTATATATGTTCGTACATTTTTGAATGTCATTCTATTGCAGTTTAAACATTTAAGACAGTATACTAACTACATATGATTCTGTATTAGTCTTATGAATTCACATTACAAAAGTAACTCAAAAGTTATATGCTTGGTCAATATGGTTAAGATGTTCCAAAGAGACTTAAAAATACCTGTGAAAAAATACTCGGTGAAATTAGAGTTGCATATTCTATTTGTGTTTTATTTAATAACAGGTGTGCATCACAAATTTTGTTAAATATTGCATATATTAATGGGTTAATTAATATGATGCTCTTTCCCTGAAAGTCCAGAGCAAGGAAAAATGAACATCTGATAAATGAACTATATGAACATCTGAAAAATCTCAGTTTCAACTTGGAGTTCATTTGAGTGCAGGAGCAGGAGTTGTGGGAGTGATGGTGACGCAGACTTTCTTCCTTAAGCCACTAGCTATTAATGTAATGAAATATTTGCTAGATTCTGACTTCAGTTATTCTAGGATAAATTTGTTTCACATTTACAGAGAGTGCCTGAGTATTATTTTGAAGCATTTATTTATGGTAAAAATTGACTCGGCTTTTCCTTAATGTCATCCTGAATTCAGAACACACTACTTACCTTTGCAAGAGGTGACAACATGTGAATATCTAAATGAGAATAGAGATGTCTTCCAACATTCTTTCTCCTTCCTTTTTAACCTTGCTTTAATCTCATTTTTTAGCCTAAGACCATCCCTCAGTCCCATGAAATCAATTCTGAACAGTAGTCCTCACTATCTTTTGTAGTTTTTTGGCTCCTGCCTGCTTTCTCAAATTCTTGAAGTGATATGGATGATTCAGAACAAATTGGTCAAACATCTAAACACTTGCAGTCAACAAATTGATCAAACATTAAAACAGGCTGCCCAGAGTGGTTGTGGAGGTTCCATCCTTGATGAGATTCGAAACCTGATTGATCAAAACCCTGAGCAGCTTAGTGAGACTTGGAAGTTGGCAGAGCTTTGAGCAAGGGGTGGACCAGATGACCTCCAGGCATTCAAGTTAAATGTAACAATTCTTAGAAAGACATACAGTTTGGAGCAATGATGAGAATAACTCAAGTGCACATGGAAGGATGCGGTGCAGACAGATGTTTGTTCTCAGGATGTTTGGTGTGGGTATCTTCACAAACTGTAGCTCACGTGGCACAAGATACAGATTTTTCATGGTTGGCCCTTGAGGGTCCTGTATGAGTCACTTTGTAGAAGCAGTTCCTTCCAGTTAGATGTTTGCTTGTTTCTTTGTCTTTAAATTGTTGCCCTTTCCTCAGTAAGATTCAACTTGAAGGCAGTTCTGTGATGGACCATCATCATATTTAGTGTGTTTCTATATGAACCTGGATGCATCTTGGTACTGTATGGACATTTTGCATTGTCAGCTGCCATCAACAGTTTTAATCCTTGGAAACTTAAAGAAGTGGTTAATAAAATTGCCTGTCGTGAGAGTGTGATAGCTTTAACGTTTTGACTGACACTGAGAATTTCTGGAGTGCCTGAGAAACCACTTTTGAAAATCATTGCTCTGACAGAATTAAAACCACTTACATATTTTCATGTTCTGTTTCATGTGCTTCAATACAAAACGTAATCTCTTACCTTGTATTCAATATAAACAGTTGTGGGGTGTTTCGGTGGTTGGATTTGTGTGTATGTTTTTTGTTCATTTCTTTTTTTAACAAGCCCTGTCACATTGCTGTAATAACTGAGCAGCTTTCTTGCTCTTCTATTTAATAATAATAATAATAAAAATATTCCACTGCAAGAAGTGGAATAAAGATGAGCTAACTTTATGTCTCAAAACTTGGAGGTTTTACTGTGAATATTTTGCGCAGCTTGAGTTGTTATCTTGTAGGCCAAGGAAGTAATTGCACAGCCTTTAAGCCTGCTTGTATTTAAGAATATGGATAATGAGAAACACTGCATAAGTTCTTTAATTAAAATAAATTTATTTACAACACCAGTAGCTGCTAGTCACAGAGACTGCAAATTCCTTTGTAGCTGCTCCAGTCCTAGGAATTTGGAGCATGTAGGATTTTGCTTTGCTACAACTCAGGCTTTTGGCAGTAATGTAGAAGCTATGCTCAATCTTTCAGAAGTCAAAGAAATACAACAGAGTAGATCTAAGGGGCTTTTTAGTTTGTTTTTGCTTTTTGTCTCATATAAAACAGTGTTAGGCATTTTCTTTGGTTGACGTACTTATTACTTTTCCTAGTATGATGCAGCAAGAAAGGAAGAAAAAATTGCTTAGCAGCTCATGTGAGCTACTCGAGAGAAACCTATTATAAGCTTAATTCTAAATCATACAGATACCACTTTGCTGACCTTGCTATTTTGTGTAGCTTTCAGTAGAACTACATCTTTATCGTGATTATTTCCTCCACTGCCCTAGGAATCTGGCTTTGTCTCCCTTTTTACAGGGAGTTTTAATGGGAAGCAGTGGCACATTTGGCTTCAATCCTTGACTTTTCTACAGCCAATAATCTTGCTAGTAGGAGTTACTCCCTGAGAAATAGGCTGCTCTTGCATGCTCAGATTCAATTTCATTATACTTGTGTATGCTCATATGCTCTGCTGTAACAGAGTCAATGGTCCTCAAAAGCCACAACTTTGTCTGTGTTCACAGGAAAGATAAGTTTCCCTGGAAAAAAATAAGCTTAAAAGCGTGGGGGAGTGAAAACTGATTGATAGTGAAGAGATACAAATGTCTTTGAGAGTTGCAATTTTGAATTTGGACTTATTGTGAATGAACTGTTTTAATAGCTGAGGTTCTACTGTATTCAAGTACTTAAACACGCACCTTTTATAGTTAATTTTGTACTTCTAAAGTTGAGCACACAAGTGTTCTTTTACCTTGGTCCCTTGTGCAAGTATATTATCATTGTATGGGACCATGTCATAAAGGTTTGTTTTCCCTCCTTCAATATGCAGGGCAGATGGAGCTTACTGCATCAGATAACTGCAGTATTTTTTTTTTTTTTTTTTTTATTGTCCTGATGTCTGGCTTATCAGGCACTATACAATAGCGAACCCGAATGCAGAATTATTAACTGCTTTGGTTCTTTTACGGTGGCTATCAACATACTATCTAAGTACTTTGTGCTTATTGGAGTAATTTCAAATTGGGTATCAGTATGACCACCATTTCAAAGAAGGGGAAGATAGGCAAAACACAATTAAGATAGACGCTTTCTGATTAGCTTAGGAATTTGGGGGATTGATTTATCTAGATGACTTTGCATATTTATAGCATTTTACTGAATAATTTTATAAGCACATCTCTTGCTTCCTTTGCAGTTTAGAATGTGCAATGCTTTTGAGATACTCAGTTAAACATTCAGCAAATGGCGGCCATTGCAATCGAAGCTACCAACTGGGGAAAAGCTTTCTTTAAGTGACTTCTCAGACATTCAACAGGAGTCATTAATAGTTAAATGTTCTTGTAATCATTTACAGTTAAATATGCTTTTTGTGGTGGAGGGCTGTTTTGTTACTGCTCGGGGGGGTTGTTTATTGTTTATTTGTTTAGCTTTGTTTGCTTTTGCTGTCCTCTGGAAGACTACTGCAGGCCAGCCTGTGAGGAAAGTGAGTGGAACCTTCAGGCTCATACGATAGCGCACTACTGGATGAGTAGCGCTACACTAACAGCTTGTTGTCCTCTGCGTGCGGCAGCTGCTTGAAAGCACGGAGGTGCATCTTGCTAGCAGCCTCGATAGCTTTTTGCTAACGGAAAGGGAACATCAGCAACTGAGGCCTTTAAGGTTTACTCTCAAGTTCCAGAGGGAGGTATGCAGGTGTAGTTAAAGGACCCCAAATTCTGTTCTACCCCACCTGTTTCTATCGCCCTTTCACCTTTCTGGCTTTTAGAAACAACAGCAAATGAGAGCCTCAGTTCTGACAGGGGAGAGGAAGCAGGTTAAAGAAATGTGACATGTTGACTCTGTGCCAATAAATTTATGGAGCATTTTAGATGAGTTCTGAGGATTGCACGTAAGGATATAGTTCACTGGAGACTAGTTAAAGATGTGTACTATTTCAAAGATTCATTAGTAGGCACTTGGAAGTTGAATGATGATAGATGCGTTGCAAGCCACAGTAAGTTTTGCTTTTCGTTCTATTTTTGTTGGTTTAGTGGCCCCATATATTACAAATCAATACTGTGATTAAAGTAAAAGGATTGGTTAAAGAAGATGACTGTGAGAAATTACACTGATGCTTGTACAAGTAAATTTATTTGATTGTTAATTGGGTGTATATTTGCTGCATAAGAGTTGTGGTTATAGCTGTGCTTGAGGGCAATCATATTACAAAATATAGTAATTATATCAATAATACAAATGCCAAATTAAGTCCCAGTTCTTTAGTTCCATGCAGTTACAGCACTGAACACAGATAGGATTGAACAGTCTTCATGTAGTCTGCAATAGCGTTATGTTTTGTTGAACTATACGTTATACCCAGTGTAAACAGTTTGCTACTGAGATAGCAAGCAAGTTAGCCATTTCATATTCTTTTCATGGATTTTTAATCTTGTTAATGTTGAATCTCTCATATTTGGAAAAGGGTAAATATGATTATGGCCAAAACTGACATTTGTATTATATTTTTAATAGGTTTTGATTCACTGAGAAAATACTCTATTACAGTGAGAGATTCTACCAGATAAATAAGGAGGAATGTACTGTGCATAGTTAAGTGCAACCGGATACAGATTGTAGGCTGTGTTAATGCTTCTGTGTCCTCTGGACAGAGATGAACAAGCTAGTGTGCTCGAGGAGAATTATTAGGGGACCAGGGTGGGATGTGCTGGGCCAGAAAGATATTTGGCTTTGAAAGAGAAGTGTAAGCAACAGGCACAAGGAGGTTTATGGTTTTGACAAAGTGTATCGAAGGTAATAGGAGGTGACATAAAAAAAAAACAGTTAACAAAACAATAAAGGAGTGAATTTAGCAGGGTTGTGGATCAAAGTAAGCTGGAGTAAGTGAAACACTAGAATATGATTTTTGAAGCATCCCTAATACTGGCAAGGGAATGAACTAAGTAATCTAGTACGGGCAAACACACTTCACAGCTGTAACCTCGATTTTGGACTGTTGATAGAGTTGAGTAGAAATGAGTTATGCATATCTTTTTTCTTCATGATTTAATTTGTACCAATGCATGGTGCAAATATGTTTTAATACCAGCTGAAGTTTTGTCATATGCTTTGTCTCGGGCTGTAGGCAAGGAATTAAGAGTGTTTATGCCACAACCTAATACCACCTAAAAGGCGTTCTTCGTATATTTCTGAGAATATTTCTGGCTGTATAGACTTATATCCGTTGAAGAACTGCAGAACCTCTATCTTTGTTAATTTCAGGTGGATTTTTCCCTGTCAAA
Organism: Anseranas semipalmata; assembly: GCA_013399115.1. Taxonomy (NCBI): domain Eukaryota; kingdom Metazoa; phylum Chordata; class Aves; order Anseriformes; family Anseranatidae; genus Anseranas; species Anseranas semipalmata. The sequence goes on along the minus strand of VXAA01005571.1, from coordinate 18,860 downwards.
GTGTCTGAGTATCTCAGTAAAGCTCTGTCTGTTGAGCTGTAATTAATTGTCAGAGACCTGACGGTGAAGTCCACTCTGCTCCAGAACATAAAAAGGAGCTGTTTGTTACCTGTAATGTCATGACTTGTTTCCTTGAACAGTAATTGATGTCAATTGTAGATGATGTCTATGAACTTGGAATTGTGTTGTTTATCTGCTAGGGACCTTGAGAGTGTGATCTTCGAACTCAGTCACAGTGGTATAGATTACATCTGTAGTACAAGAATTGTCTAGGGACATAAATTACAGCAATTAAAATTAGCTAGAGGAGAGAGAATGATGCATTATTAATTGGCATAGTCATTAAAGGGCTGCAAAGAACCTAAAAGAGATGCAATGTCAATACTCAAGCACTAAAAGTGACAGACAGTGTGCAAAGACCAACGATTGTATTCAAAGCCTGAGGTCATTGAGACATGGGCAATTACGTGGAATTCTATAACTGTGGGTGAAGATCACTCCAATATACTAAAATATGTTAAAAAAGAAATTTTTCAAGATTGTTAATATTCACATGACTACTCTAAAGGCTGGAGTAGTGCAATTTATTTCTACCTAAATAATGTTTAGCATTTTATTTTAAAGAAGTTGGAAACAAGAAAGAATTGTAAGGAAATCCCATCAGCAATCTGGTGAATTTAAGCAGGAAAAAAAACAAAAACAAACAAAAACATTTTTCAGCATTAAATATAATAATCTGAGCTCATACAGAGAAGGATAAATCTTGGCACACTGAAGAATGAAGATTTAATTAAGAGTCTCTTTATACTACAGAAACAAAGTCTTGCCTGTGTCATGCTGAGAAATATGGCAATCTGAATAAGAGGCTCGTGGTAATGCAGCTGTATATCAGCTACTTAATTATTCATAAACCTTCTTGTCAGTGAGCTTCAGTGATTTACCTATCTCGGCTAATTTGCCTTATTGGAAATACTGCTTGTTTTATAAAATAGTTCACTTATACTGCTATAAATGTGAAATGTGTAAAGGAAGTGTCTTCATTGAGAGAGAAGTTTTAATAATTGATTCACAAAGCAAAGTGAACTTTAAATACTAGAGGTGTTAGGACAGCAATGTGTTTGTTTCGACGTCTAATGAAAGAACGTATGTATGCTGGGCGGAGATTTAAAAGTCCAAAATAAATGTCTGAATTTTTTGTTACCGAAAGGGTCCTTGGAAAGTTCTTGGTTTTGTTTTTCAAAACTTACCAATGCTTTCCTATTCTACTTGCTAAGAATTCACATTTCTAATTCATCTCGCCCTTTACCCCAAAGTTTAAACACTGAATGTAATTAGCTTTGCTGTGCAGATGCTGAGCTGAATGGCCTCTGTTGATTCAGAGAAGCTGAGCAGTGTCAGAGTTCAGTTACTGTGCTTTCAGGAAGGCCTCCTGTTGCCAAAATGAGTTTTCTTTTTTTCTTTTTCCAAGCTGCATGCCAGAGTCTGGATCAGCATGCAACTGGTCTCAAGAAAAGTGTGTGTATAGCCACTGAAAAAGCAATACAAATGTACAGCTACATCTTCTCCGGCAGCAACCACCCACACATTAATTGCTCCAGTAGTAAATTATGGGGCTCTCTGTTTGCCTGTATTAGATTTGTACCTGTTTGCTTAAATAAATGTTGTCAACATTTATCCTTCTGGGCACTGAGAAGCAGATATGCCATGGCTTTGGCTATTGAGTCTTCGACCTGTGGTTAAAAACTACCATGCCTTTCTTCTGCCATCTCTGAGGTTCTCTCTGTTCAGTGTAGTCACAGAGTTTACTGACTCCAAGTATAATGATTTAGCACTATCACTGAAATGTGTCCACTTTATTATATCTTAGCACTTTATTTTGGCCTCTTTAGATGTTTTGCTTATCTGTTACATCCTCAAAACTCTGCACTGATTTGAATTAACTGCTTAGTAGTCAGAGCAAGTATAGTACGATGCAGTCAGTATACTTCATCAGTTTTGTGCTCTCTGGATGTTTCTATGATTCAATGCACGATGCCAACCAGGAACTGTGGAATTCAAGGTCTCTGGGGGTCTAAGTAGCTAACAAGCTTCCATTATTCCATTCCTGGCTTCCATTAATTTTGCTGCTGCTCTTTTCAGACTATTAGGCTGTGTGGGGAACTCATTGCTGGCAGCTATAACCACGTCAATCATTAGAATTGAACCAGAACGGTGAATATTCATTTTTAAGTCATATGGGCAAATAAGTTTGGCTCTTGCTTTTCAAGGTATGTTTGATGTTGAGTGAAAGACGTGAAAGAGGTAAGCAAGAAGGAAATGAAGAATTAAGCCAGACAATTCTGAAGAGAGTTTGTCTGGAGTATAACAGTTCCAGAGGCTCAGTGAAGCGCTTCTTCTGTGTGCAGGAATATCATGCAGGATAATGATGCTTTAAAAAAACAAAACCAAACAAAAACAAGATGACAGGTTATTTACCCAAGGAAAACAAGCAACAGACCATGAACCCAAATGTTTGTTTTACATAAAGAAGCATATTGCTGTTGCTATGCGAGTTTGCCACCTTTCCTTCTAGTGGACAGTGGTAAGCCAATGTGGCGAAAATCTAGGTGTTGTCCTGGGATTTTTCATGTCATAAAGAGCGGTGCTATGCATAACTGGTACTTGCCAGTGTTTTCAGCAGTTTGAATGCTGGGCAGGCTTGGGTCTTCTGAGCCGAGTTAGAAAACAGTACTCACAAAGCAATTGACACAAACCTTGGCTGTGCTCAGGAGGCTGTTGAGGGCTTTGTGTAGGTGAGGGTCCTGATTAGCATTTGGTGAGCCACATATGTCCATCCTGTATGTCACTGGGACTGTGCAGTGGTGTAGTCTTGGCAAAAAAAAATAAACACGGTGACCAATTCAAAAAGGAAACGTGCCTACCATCTCAGCTATTTCAGCCTACTCCTTCGGCTCAGATTTTCTGTAATGCAACATTAAATCAATTGCATAAAAGAATAAAGGATTTTACTATTTTTGTATTAAAAAGTAATTTTTTTTTTATACAAAATACCAGTCCAGAGTGAGTTAGTTATACTGAGACTTACTGCTGTTGATTGGTGTCAGCACTGAGCATTTTGCTTCGACTTAAATTACTAAATAGAATAGGGAAGCAACTGTTCTGGTACTGCAGCATAGCATACCCCCGACACCTGACTGCAACAAAAGGAAGTGCTTTGCCGAATGGTATCAGAAAAGTAGTATTGGAAACAGTCTCAGGTTTCCAGAGCTGTTTTATCTGTTTGTGAAGAACAGAAAACCACAGAGAACATGAACTGATAGGATAATTAAGATGAAGAAAGGTATTTTTGTTTTTAGAAATGACATTTATAAATGTTAGAAACGCCAGTCAGTATTTGGTGAACAGTACGCTTATGTTCAGGCTGCAGACAGCTGTGGAGCCAACTGTTACTTCCCTGGCGCTTTCTCAAGACTCCTGCATCGAAGTTGGTCACAGCATCACTACGAGCTAGTTGGACTATCCAGACAAAATAAGAGAGCTCATTAAATGATTTGATTGAAGTAAGGTCAAAAGGCGGTGCTGAACTTTCATGACGCCTGTCAGAATGGTTGCTTTTCACAGATATTTGGCACCGTGTGTTTCCATTTGAGTAAACAGGAGGCCTTACTGCTCACAGTTGCTGTAAATAATATTACCTAGAAAGAAAGAGGTATCAAAGTCTTTGTACTGTAGATAAAACATATCCTTTTAAAGTTCTCTGAAAGCGTGATTTTGATAATGATTATGGGACGCTGTCTGGTGGTTCTGTTGATGATGGAAAAGAACATTTTGCAGAAAGAACAGGTGATATCCCTATAATTACATTGCAAAGCTCTCAGACAAGAATAAGCAATATACTAATGTCTCTACTTTTTCTACCAGTCTGACACTGAATTTTTAAGGAAGACCAAATAATTGTGTTTAGAATTAAGTGTGTTTAGAAAATGTTTTCATGTGAAGTAAGGCACTCAGTTTGGCCTGAGGAGGATGAGGGAACAGACATATTAGCTTTGTCATACTCCTTCATGAAACTAACAAAAATTCGGTTTGGTTATATGATTACTAATACACATTTGGATGTCTGGCAGCTCTCTCTTCCTCTCTCCACCCTTTCTGACCAATTTTGCACATGCTGTCCTCAGAGTGACTGGACATGATTTATCCCAGCAAAGGGAGCTCAGAATACCTCTGATCCATGATCTGCCAGGACACCAAACACTCCCCAAAATACATACATCGTACTTTGTTGTTGTACTCTGTATGTTGAAGCACACATGAAAATATTTTTGAATCAGATGATTAAAATGGGTCTACCACAGATGAATTACACTCTACTAACAATAGTATTTCCTAGATACTTTCAGCATTTAGCACAGCTATGAGATTTCACTTTAAACTTCTAATTTCCATTTTGAAAGGCTTTTTATGTAACAGCTTGTAGATCCTATTGATGTTCATGGAGTAGTGACACTAATTTTATTTTCTGATGTTATGAAATTCTCACAGATTGAGAAACTGGCAATGCAGAAAACAGGTATAACTGCGCAAGGTTTTGAAAATCTACTAGTAATTTGTGTATATGGTACAGTCTTGAAATACTCAATTTCACGTTTCTTCCAACAGTCTCACTTTTTGAGGGTATCTTTTACCAGATATCTGAAAAACACAAGCTGTTCTCAGGCCTATGCATACTGTGTTTAAAGATTCATCATTATTGATTTTCTTTTCTTGAGCTTCTTGTGTCATCTATCACATTTTAAAAGATAAACTTCACTTTCATAAAGAGTTTATCTATGATCTCCATTCAGTTAGCGTAGCCAGGGAACAAGAGTTCCCTGCAGTAGTACCACCTTTTATATCAGAACTGCTTTCCCTGAATCCTTTGAGCCAGATGTTAGTCATGCTGTGTGCGATACACCTCACGTATTCCAATTTCACATGACAAAGTATGTCATAGTAGAAAATTTGCAGCGGCCTTTGCCAAAATAGATTATTTTAATCACCAGTTGTACATCAGAGTGGTTACTGGCACATGGCCTGAACTTCTTCCTGCAGACTAAGCATAACTTCAGCAGTCACTGACAGTTAAGTGTCGTGGATGTAGGGTACATGACTGAGATTATGGCTGCAAAGCAATGACTTGCACTTCTTGCCTGTAATAGGAGGTAGTAAATTATTTAGCCTTAGGAATAGATGTGTATTTTAAATATACTTTGTATTGTACAGTGGTCAGTGTCCTGCTACCACCCTACCCCCATAGACCCCAGCTGCAGTTTTTTTTGGCAATTGTATATAAAAGAGCTGAGATCTGAATTGGTGAGGTGCTGAAACAGAGGAGATTTATTGGATCATGTATTTTGCCAGTGTTGCACATTTTAATAATACAATATGTAGGGAAAAATACTTTGTTTTAAACACATTGCTTGATAATTTCATTCAGTTCCCTCTGGCTCTTATAAGTGGTGAAAAGTCATTCCCTATTTACCCTTACCATGCTTCTGTAGATTTCTGTCATATACCCCATTATGTTTGCTATCTTCTTTCCCATCTTTGCAAAATCCTAATCTATTAACTATCTCCTTCAACATAAGGAAAATATTCCTTACCTTCGGTTATCTTTTTTTGTTTATTCTTCTCTGTACTCTTCCTAGTAGTACAATGTTTCAAGACGGGAGGAGAACAGAACCAGATACAATATTCTGGATGTGGACAAATTATGCATCAGTATGGCGACTTAGTTAAGATTTCTATTTTGTTCTGTAGTCCTTTCCTGTTAATATTTTCTGTTGTCTTGTTCAGCGTTGCTGAGCATTGAGATAGCTTTTTCACAATACTGTCTTACAAAATTGAAAGTCCTTCCTGAAAATCGTGAAAATTGTTATCTACTTTACATCCCACTGATGTGTTTGAATAGTTAAGCTTGTTTCCTCTGCATGTACGTTACTTTGCATTATTGGCTTTGAATTTCAACTGCTCTTTTATGGCCAGTTATTCAACATTACGAAATTCCTTTGCAATTTTGTGTTAAGTTTAACCTACCCTGAATAATTTTTATGTGAAAACTTTGTCATCTACTTTCAGACTTTTTCGTCTGTTCCTAGGACATCTATTAATAGATTTTATGGTGTCTGTCCCAGTACAGATTCCCACAGGTTCTTTCTAAAGATCTTCACCACCACGTAAACTAAAAATCTATTTTGACCTTTCATTTCCTGGTTCAACCACTTGAGTGACATGCTAGAACTCCCGTTCAGTGTAGCAGGGGAGGTTTAGGTTAGATATTAGGAAAAATTTCTTTACTGAAAGGGTTGTTAGACATTGGAACAGGCTGCCCAGGGAAGTGGTCGAGTCACCATCCCTGGATGTATTTAAAAGATGTTTGGATGTAGAGCTTAGCGACATGGTCTAGCGGAGGGCTTGTTAGTGTTAGGTCATCGGTTGGACTAGGTGATCTTGAAGGTCTCTTCCAACCTAAAGGATTCTGTGATTCTGTGAAATTAAGGTTTTATCTGCAGGTTTTTTTTTTTTTTTTTTTTCCAAGGTATGAATGGAGTTCTCTGACTTCTTTAATTCTCTCTCTTTTTTTTTTTTTTTTTTTGGTAAGCAGAAAATAAGCCATCTATCAAAATATTTTACTGTGTGTTACTTGCATTGCATGTTTGCTAGTGGGGTGCTGAACAGACATTCTATTTGAGGAAAAAGGTTTATAAGCAACTGAGAATATACTTCAGTGAAATTACATCATCTGATACTCCTTTAACAGAGCATGGCTTTGCATTTTTTTGTGGGAACTTGAAGTTGTAAATCTTCTTGCTTAATCTTAGTCTCCTCTTTCCCAGAAATGTATTTTACTAGTCAGAGCAGTGCTTTGTACTCTGTGGTCTCCTGGGGGTATCCACTTTAATTTTCAGTTTATTATAATTTGCTTTCTTTGTTGACTCTTAATTTCATTTCATCATAACTTGGCACATTGTTTAGCTGCTATTTCCCAAGGTCTGCAGCTCCCCTGCTCTGGTCATGTCACTTTTGATTAAGCAGTCGCAAAGCCCTTTCCCCAGCTTCTAAAGGGTAAAAGTCAAAAATCAATAATGTGCCAGTCCTCCCCAAGTGCAGTAGCAGTCAGAGGTAAATGAATGATTAAACATGATGAATAACAGTGTAATGGAAGACGTAACATAGGGAAAAGTGCTCACTTTAGCCTAAACTCAGAGATTTATTGCTGAGTACTACAAATAATGGAATCATCAATCTTCTAAGGACTAAAAAAGGCATCTGCTGCAGCCAGTTTAAAATGCAGTGAAAGAAATGTTACCCCCTCATCCTTGCCTGTTGCAGCCTGCTTACTCTGTTGTATCAGAATAGATGATGCATGAGGAAACCAGCATGTAAACTTTGTAGCTAAAGTTGGGTGCTTTTTATCTATCTCTGCCATATAATACTATTTTGGTGTACGAAGTATTTTGAAAATATCAAAATTTGAAAAATCTTGGTGTGGTGCTTCAGTCACATTTTTATCTAACCCAAATATGTATTAGATTTTGATTCATTTCTTCTTGATAGCAAGTACTGGCAGGCAGTGAAACTGGAACTGTTGTTTGCCTTGGTTGCACTAACATAAATTCTGAATTTCGCAAAATAGTTCAAAGGCTTTATGGATTTAGGCCGTGTCTGAACTTGGAACAATTTGGCTGAGACCCACACTTGTTCTCCTATTTAAGCATCCAGCTTCTCAAAAGTTTCAATGCATGTTAAGATGCTAAATAACCTTTTGAATCTTGGATTTTCCCAGTATTTTTTAGGTAGTTATGTTATATATGGAAAGTAGGCTTAGGAGGTTTCCATTTCTGTGGATCAAAATACTAATTTACTAATATTGCTTGTTCCAACTTAATAAATACGTGGGTAAAATAATGCAATAACACTTTGTGTTTTTATCCTTTAGAGGTACAGCCTTTACTAACTAGAGGCTTTTGCCAACAGAGTTAGCTCAGATGTCATAGCTCTACAGACCTCATGCAGGCTTAATTATGTTGGTGAAAGCCTATTGTAGAAATAGCCTTGTATCCTATACCGGTAACAAAATTCTATTTTCTGCTTAACTTCTTGAAACTAAATTATTTGGAGTTCTTCACCATATCTGTCTAATATGGATAGTTATTAAAGGAGAAGCATTAATAAAAACTTCTGTTTGAAGATGTTAGGACTTTGGCAGAGAGGAAACAATAGCCAATATCGATTACTATGAATGTGCCTAAAAGGATTGCAGTATTCAAATGTTTATATGGTACCAAATGACTGACATAGGTTCGTTTTGTAAGATGGGACTGAGATGATAATTACACTTACTAAAACAGGAAAAAAAAAATTGAAGATTGCTTAAGGATTTGAAAGCAGAGACTTTTCAATGATACAAGGCGAAGATGATCACTAAAAAGTTAGAGCTTCTAAGAGATGATGGGAATAATTTAGTGATTAAAAACACTAGACATTGTTGAGCAAACAAAGTTAATTCTTTGCTTGGCTGTTTGCAAGAGAAAACTAACTAGAGGCAGAACAGTTTTCCTTGCCTTGCTCACCAGAGGGGAGGAAAATATAACAAGGTGGAGTGTGTGTCAAGGATTAGAAAAGGCTTGTTGACTATTTGTAACTGTAGCCTCTCGGAGTTAGAAGTAGTCCATACTGGAGAAGAAAACCTTCCCAGACAGTCCAACTCCTGCAGAAAACGGTGCTATGGATTTTGGTTGAAATTCTGTATTTCAAGAGTTTACTCTTTGCCAGGCCACGAATTTAAATGTCTAAGGAATCTTTAAGCCATCCCTGTGTATTGAAGTAAGTCTGCGTTGCAAAAAGTGTGTGGGTGTGATCAAGCTCAGGAAGCACAGAATTCTCCTGGGGCAGACATTATAGCAAGTCCCTAAGGACTGTGAACAGCTTCTCCACAGGTCTGGTGCTGCAACCAACTCTTTCTGTGAAGAAATCTCTGCTGGCAAAACTGAAGACTTTCAAAGGTCTTCATTCAGAAGGAAAAATAGTGCAGTGATGAAGCTTTTGTTTTTTCTTCTTATCTTTGACTAAATTAAACTTGGTGTTAGGACTTGTTCTGTCATTTAATATGAGAAACCTTGGGTAACATTAAAGTATTTTGAATTCAGGAACTCGTAGTTATCCTAGTTTTCATTACTAACCTCTCACGCATTTACATTCTAGATGCTTACATTCTTCGAGTGTTTTTTTAATAGGATGCAACATCACTGCTCAGGGTTTCAATGTCATCATCAAGTCTCTTGTGCCTGCCCCTCACAGCTTCTCTATAGAAATCCTTTAACTCCGAGATCTCTTCACTCCTTGTGTTTCCCATGATCTAATAGCTCTTCAGGGAAATTTCTACTCTGATCTATTACCCTTTTGTACTCTTCTCACCCCAAGGACTTGTATAGAATCCACTTATCTTGTACAGGTCTCTTCTGGAGGATTCACATCTTCTCTGTGGAACTTGAGAGATGCTGTACATTTGATTTCATCTAGTGGTTCTGATATTTAATTCTCTTTTGCAGTGAGGTGAGGAAGCTGATACAGTATGGCCTGCAGCCATTTTGGATCCCTAGATCCCTCTCCCAGTGACACTTCCCAGCAGTCTGGCAGCAACTTCTTTTCATTTATTACACATACTATTAATTTGCTGTAGGGTCAGGTATTGATCTTTCAGTCCCATTAAAGGCAGCTATTTTAATTTTAACCCTTTTTCTTGGAAGAACAGAACTTGTATCCTGAGGTGTTTCCCAATTACTGTCAAGTAGTTAATCCACCCCTTTTTCTTTCATAATCTTGACTGAGCTACAGTGCGAGAAATAAAAAGAAGCTTTCTTGAAGAGCTTGCAAAAGCACTGTCAGAAATGGTATTCTCCCAGTAAAGAGAAGGAAGACAGCGCAAACAAAGGCTGTGACTGATTTGCTTCCTAATCTTGCTGAGTGGGGTGTTACCTATGTTCCTGGGCAGTTCATTTATGTTTTATATAATCAGTCAGGCTGTATCATTAAACTCCTGGGTCTGTTTGAATGGAAACTGTACTGTATTACGTTTTATTATATGCAGTTTGGTGTTTCTTGTTGGCTTTCATTCTGTGCCTGGTTCTTTCTTCTCTTTCTCATCTTTTCTGGCTTTTGCTGCCTTTTGGAGCTGTTTTAGGGGAAGAGATCTAAGCAGATCTGTTTACTGTCTATATGGACAGTTTAAATTTATTTGATCCATCTTAATTATTCCTCTCTTTCCGCCAGTTTGGAACGCTGTTCTTCTGAGGTGGAGAGTGACTGAAACAAGGCTTTTGCTCCTCATTCCATTTGGTAGGTCATCTCTGCACATCACTGTAGCAGCAGGAAAGATGGTTGAGCACAGGCTGAGAGAGGGCTCAGAGAGGGCTATGCACCCCTTTCAGGGTCCGGTGGAGGGTAGGCTTTGCCTTGCTGTCAGCTGCTGCTGAAGTGCACTGTTAAGGCATGGACTTTTAGTTGGATAAATGTGGAATTCCTCAAGGTCCCTGAGAGAGTTGCATCTCTATTGTGTGAGGCTTAGCCTGGCTGTGAGGATTCTCACAGAATGAAGGTTTCCCCAAAGCATAGGTGAGTCTTGTGACTTTGGGCCTTGCAAAGACAGACCAATTCTGCCAAGCAGATGAGCAAGGAAAATTGGACAGTGGACTCTCTATCTTCCTCTCTTGAGGAAAGTTTTCATGGCTTTTCTTCTCACAGCAGTTCTTTCAGTGTTCTGGTTTAGGCTCTGCCACTAAGCTTGCTGTTCACAAATGCTTGTGCTACATGTAAAACTCAATATTGGGGTATATGACAACAGTCTGACTTGTACTCCACAGACCCTCACTTAGAGGGCTTAAAGTCTGACCAGGCAAAAGGAACGTGTCTGTCTTTCCTCTCAATGGGCTTGCTGTGTAGTTAAAGTATAGAGAGCTTCAGGCAATTTGTGACCAAATGAAAGGCTTCTGAGCTCTTCTTTCCCTATGCAGCTGAATCATCAGGGGATTAGACATATCAATAGGAAAACATTTCTCATGTTTTAAAGTGACTGTCATTTATTGAGGCTCTGGTGAATAGCATACTACTTCCTGTCTGAAAATAGCCAGGGAGAATCCTGCACACTGCCACGAGGAGGGAAGGCCCCAGCCCAGCTCTGCTTAGAAGGGCTCTCAGTGCCTGGCAAGGAAGTCCTTAAAATGTTGAATCTTCTCCCTCAAGCATTATAAAAGAGAAGATTCTTATACAAACTTCCATTGAGGATCTCAGAATAGCTAAATGAAAACTTACAGTTTAAAAAAAATAATAATAACAAACTGCTACAAAATACAATTCGTGATATTTTACTTTCCAGGTTTGAGAAACTGGAAAAATGTGTAGTGGTTTTCTTTCTGAAGCCGCACGCTGATTCTATACGATTTGTACTTTCCCACACAGACTCAGAGTAACAATCGCCAGTTTACAAAATTAAGACAGAAAGAGAAGAGGATAGAGGACTTCAGTCCTCTAAACTCTCTCATTCTTGCTCTGTGGTGCTGGTATTTCTGTGTTTTCAGCACCACAGGTTGTGTTTAAGCCTCTGAGTCTGTCAGGTGCAGGGAGCTGGACAGAGCTGAGGAGCATTGTGATGAAACTACTGTTTTACAAGAGGTCAGTCGATATCTAGCAGCTATGATAAATAGCAGCAGCAACAACTGAGTCCTGTTAACTTTCTCTGTCATGAGTAATTGCAGATTTACAATTAAGTATCTTAGAAATGTGGGTAGAGGTTTTCCTCATGTTTCTTGAGCAAACACACAGTTACATCTCAGGTTTTAATAAGTCAACTTGCTTAACCATAGATAAAACTATATCAAGCATTGTAATTATCATTACCTATTAGAGTGGAATTTGGTGTACATAGAAAGTGTATTATATCATTTGTCTGAAACCAAAAGTTGCTTCATAGCAACTTGTTCTGTCCTCAAGGCAAGTTCTTTCTGTACATACTGGGAAATAGTTTCCACATCGTTTTGGAACACTTTGTGCTCATTTGGAAGGATCGGCTTCATGAAATCTCAAACAACGTGGTAACCACACCAATTGTATCCTGTTCATCTTGCTCATTTCCAAATGACTCATGGTCTCAAAACTGCTGCAAGGAAGATAATTCAAATCACTCAGTAATTGGCATACAGGACATCCTAGAAATTTGCTTATGAAGTACAAAACAAGTTTTCTTCTTCGAGGTCTCCCACTAGCATTCCTGGAAAACGTGTGTGATGATTTGGAAAGTAAATTAAAATTTGTCTGTGCTGGCATCCTTTGTGTAGGAAGTTGCTACTGATCAGTTCTGGCATCATGCTAAACAGTTCAAATATCTGTTTTGTATGAAATGTATTGCTATACACACAAGAAACTTCTACCAGAAAACTTGTTAGATAGGGAAATTTCTCATTCTTTAAACATTGTTGATCTGCTCAAGTGGGATAAAACTTCTGGAACTTCTGATTGATGAAGCTTTGTATTAATGTACTTCTTTACAGAGCAGAACGAGCATTTGATCAATTTATGCTGTTCTGTTCTCCTAAAAGATAGCATTGTATTTAATGATAGTTTCATCTTACTGGAAGAGTTTCCAGTGTGCTCTTCATGAACCACCTTCATTTCAGTTGATTATACTATTTTACTGATTTGCACACACCTTCAAAACCAAGAGAAGAGTTATAATTCCAAGCTAGCTGCCTTTTGCTGTTCAGTGTCAACTGCATCTTCACTAGTTTTATCTCTCTCAAGCTGTTTCAGGAGTTTCTAGTGTTTAGTTGACATCTTTCAGTGCTGACCTCAGCTGCATTAACATGTTGGAACAGACATAGTTTCAGAAATCTTTAATGATGACAGCACCTTTTCACAAATGCAACATCCATTAATCACACACTGGACATTATTTCAACACCAAAGGTTAGAAAATGGTTGCTATACATCTTCATTGTTGCTTATCTGTCAATGTCAGTTCACCAGTATCAATGGATTTTACTCAATATGCAACAGTAGGAACCTGCGTCAGGAGGGGCAGAGTGTTCATAGGAATGTTAGTTATTCTGAGGGTTATTCTCAAAATTAGCTTGTCAGGGCCTTTATTTTTGTTTTTAAAAAAGACTATAGGGGTTCTCATTCTTTGAGCATTATTTAGTGAATGTTCAATTCATGTTAAGATTTCGTTAATCTTCCAAAGCCTGAAATAATTAAGAAAAATCATTTTAACATGCACCTATTGACTTTCCAGCTACTCCCAAATGACTTGAAATAAATAAATCATGAAGACAGTCTGATACTTCACAGACAAAAGTGTGCATTGATGAGGGAGGAACGAAGGAGTTGACTCAGTTTGGGCAGCACTGAATGCTGTTGGATGTGACAGGTATGTGCAAAAATGCAAGCCTGGCATATAGACTCCACTCTAACAATTACAAATACATTTCAAAGGGCATTTGAAATGGGTTTCTTGTTTTGCAGGTGAATTAAGCCTTACAGCTGTTAGAATTTTTGTAGTACTTTATTTTCTAAATGATGAACTTATGTATCAGAATAGCCAAAAGAGGATATATTTTAATCAAGGCTTCAGGATGCCAAGTACCCTACAAATGAGGAAAAAAAAAAAAAAAAAGATGCAGCCCCTGCTCTAATTTCACTTGATAACAAACAAGTGTGAGGCTGGAGGACAAACAACATAGGTGTTGAATTATCTGTTTTCTATGTGGCTTTCCACATAAAACAGCCCTCTAACAAAGGTTCTAATATGTTTTTTCTTTCTTTCAAGATAACAAGACTCCTTATTACAGATGTACCGAGTAAATAAGGGAACACAGCCAATGTATAAAGTGAATTTGCTCTGTAAGTCAGAGTAGAGGTAATAGTTTATCACATAGAACTTCGTAGTTGCCTCGTAAGGCCAGTATATATGCTATGTTATACCTGCTCACAGCAAGATGGTTTGTAGGAGTATAATCAAATTAATATGTTCCCTGTAAATAACTGGCATGTTTTTACCATACAGATCCCTGAAGTGCCTGATAAATATGCAGTATCAGGCTTATTTCTTTAAGGAACCATTGGCACTTACTCTTTGCATCTTTGAAATAAAAATATTTCCTCCATAAGCTACTTAAGAAAATGAGACCCCCTAATTTTTTTTAAATACCTGTTTCTTAAATGTATAAGCCTAGTTGTTTTGTGATTTGTCCCTCTTGTTCTTTTTTTTGTTTGTTTTTATAAATGAACAATTTTGCTAAAGGGTTCATTTTGTCAGTGCTGGAATTTTCCATGCTAGAGTTCTACAGAATATCTTGCATAGAAACTTTGGCACATTTGTTGAGCTTGTCAGGGCATATTTTCCTTTGAAAGCTCAAAACAGTCTTGCAGATGCCATATTTTTTTCCTCTGACAGTGCAGCATGTCATGATGTTTGCTCTTGGAAAGGTTCGCAGGACAAGCTATGATTTGCTCTTTTTCTTCCCGCTCTTTTTCTTCCCGCTCTTTTTCTTCCCGCTCTTTTTCTTCCCGCTCTTTTTCTTCCCGCTCTTTTTCTTCCCGCTCTTTTTCTTCCCGCTCTTTTTCTTCCCGCTCTTTTTCTTCCCAGCCTATTTGGCATCAGTGTGGATGCACACACTCGTATATACTTGTATTAAGCTGCTTCTAAAGTAGAAAGTGTGTTTGCAACCCGTAGGTATGTTAGCTCCCCACCTACCTAAGGAAACAATCTTGGGCTCCAAAAATAGTGTTATATGTTTTAACCTAAATGAAGAGCAATAGTAACTGAAACAGAGAAAAATGCTACAGATATATAGTGAATATGCTTCCTAGTGTTACTGCAGAAAAGTCAGTGTGCATGGCATCTTATCCCGTTAAGAACAATCACTGAAGGGAGGCAGCGGCACGCTGCTTACCGAATATAATCCAGTTGGTTTTCCTACCCTTTAAAATAGTAAAACCCTACCTGGTTGGTCACACTGTTCAGTTAGGTTTTTCCTAGGAGTTCACATGGCTGAACCCTTTTGCATTCAGTGCACGAATGAAAAATGTATAAATAGATATAGATCTTCAAAGTTTTCATTGTTAAAAATGTCCGTAACCATTATTTGGTCTTTCTAAAGTCATGCTAAGGAGAATGATGCCTATATGCTACTGCCATAAATGTTAGGGTGGCTTTCTTATTTACATCTGACAGATGTTTAGACAAGCAGATTCCTGTCTGCAATCAAACTTAGTGTGCTAAACTCCACAGAGCTCAGATTAAAATAGTAATTATAGCCTTACTGCTTAAAATATATTGTATGTTAAAAATACACTCTGTTTTCTGCTAGTGCTCCTTAGTGTTTGGAAATTAAGTGGCTGGGCCTTTTTTTCAAGCCACAGTGCAAGCAGTATCAAAGGCTTGGAATTTGCTTACTTTTGAAGTATTATGCAAATGAATAAGGAGGAAATCTTGTATTCTAGGAATTAGGTAGGTGCTTCATTTAAAAATGTTTTATAATCATGCACAATTGTAAAGAAAGTTATTTCTATCAAGGGTAAAGGTACTTGGGATGGCACACAATTTTGCATATTAGATGAATGACAATAAACTATTGAGAAACTGTAAGCTAGCGTTTCCTAGAATGCTGCAATTTGAATTAGGGTCTGACTGGAAGAATATGTGATTACACAATGTGAGCTCTGTGTAGAATACTTTTTCTTCTTTGCTTAAGGTGAAAGTTCATAGATTCAACATACTCGGAGTATTTGCAGCGTACCGAATATGCTCGAGAACAGTAAGAACAATAAGGGGAAGAGCAGAACTGAAGAATAAGAATAGAGAGGGAAATGTGAAAGTAACTAACTAAACATGGATAAATGCTTGTTAAGGCTTTCACTTTGACAGATAAAGATGAGAGAACATCACAGGGAGTAGAATTGATGTGAGCTTTGTGCTGCAAACAGACAGTGCACCAATTTTAGGTGTACTGTAAATTTATGACTTGTCCAGAAATCAAGAGCAAGTGTGCTGGAAAGATGAGATCATTTGTCATATCCCAGAACACAGCAAGCCCGGTAGCCATCAGATTTGCTGACCTTAGGTCGCTCAAATTTTGGAGTGGCTTTTTTAGCCACAGGTTAGTCTCTGCTGCACGTTTGCTTATATACTTAAACTGCTTTGTTGGGGACCAGAGCTTTAGAATTTTGAGACTCCAAAGTTTTGCCTCATTATTTTTTTCCTGTTTGCCCCTGAAGCTTTTGATGACACTGAATCTTATTTATGAACTTCTAGACTATAACAGTGCTTCTTTAAAAACTTTGCTGACAGAAGAACACGGTAAGTCTTTATTTAGATGCTAGTATGTAATACTGTTACATCAGCAAGATCACGTTAAGTGGGTGGAAAAGATTTTGTTTTCTGACATGTATGAAGTGTGTGAAGAAATACTGGCAGAAACACAGGGAGATGTAAACCAAGATGATACTTTAGTATTCCATTCATTCTTCTCTTGCATGCATTTTATGCAGCCTCAAAACATTGAGTGTATTTTTGATGCTGTCTGTTCTCCCAACCTTTCTCTGTCGCAGAAAATCTTTAATTATACATATTGACTTTTATTTCAGTTAACTGAATTCAGGAAGATGGCTAACTGTAAAGAGGAAACTCGGGATACTGTTTCCTCCGCCTACTTACCTAGATTTAGTTGTCTCTTCTTTCTAGGAATATTTCCTTATCTAGCTCCAGTTGACTCCTCTTTCTAGGAATAGTTCTTTCTTCTGCCCTTTATAGTGGCATGAAATGTCTTTCATCTGCAAATCTAATTTTTAAGGAAACTTGTAGAGGGACATGAAAGCAGTTTGATTTTTATCTGTGCCGCGTGGCTATCAGCCTTGAAAGTGACTGTGTTATTGTTATGTTTTGCAGATTTGCTGTTTGCTTTCTGCTCCTTTTGACTATATTCTAAATTAATTCAAGAGATACTGGGAGAACGAGGTACCTTTTGTGGTCATATACATGTACAATAATTTAGAACTATAATGAACAAACATTTCCTGCTTGAAGATGGAGGCACCCACTCTGACTTCGTCAGTTCCCCAGAATTAGTTACTTAATAATCTGCTTGACCTTTGTGGTTAGTGATGGTAAGACTGTTCTCATGTGCATTACTAAGTCACAAGAGGTAAAAAGAAGCATTAATAAAGTTGTAGATATAAAAGATGCTGGAGAGTGCTTACAAGCTTTTGAGAATGCATCACTGTTGATTTATGGAGTTATTAAAATTTAATAGTTGCTAAATGCATGGGAGTGTTGTCCAAGCCTTTGAAAACCATTTATTCACTGAGATCAAGATAGCATGAGGCTGACTGCTATCTCTGTTTGTCATGTAGCTTCTAATGCACATTTAATATTAAATCACAGCATTGTCTGAGTATTAGTATGTATAAAAGTATGTGAAGACTTCAAACTATACACATTTTAATTGTAGTTGAGGAATTTACAGTGTTGTATTTAATTTGTCTATTACAGGTCAATCTTTTTAACTTGGGAGCTGCTGCAAAGCTATTCAAGTCAGTATTTTTAGAGCTGTAGGTCAGCAAGAGAACTGCTGGTGCTCTGTTATAGCAGAGTGTGGTATAGCTTCATTGTAGCTACCAACATCAATCTCATACAGCTAATATACCCCTAGAAAATAGCCATCATTAGCATAATCCTTAAAATTTACGCCAATGTGTCAGGATGGGGACAAAGTATTTCAGTGCTTAAATTACAGGAGGATTCATCATCATCATAAACATAGATGTAGAACAACCTGTAAGGCTATTTTTAAATGCAATACACTTTGAGTTGTAAAAATTCTGGAGGCTGGTTATTCTAATCTTATGTAATAGTGCTGCTAAACATAAACTACAATTTCATGTACGCTGCCTCAGACCAGTGTAGTTGGACCATTTAAATGATGTACTCTGTTTCAGTAAAAGTAGTATGGGGAAAAAAAGCACCAAGATAAATGGATTGTTTGTGCTCACAGAGCTGGCATGGAATGGGGACAATCGGGGACTGACGTGTATCGAGTAAAACCAAAAGCAGCTAGATGTTGTAAGGTTTAAAAATCCAAATACAATTAATAGCATATCCATCCTGTACAATTTGCCACAGTATTTAATTGTTTCTTTCCTTTAAACTGATCAAGCTACTAAGGAACTTAAGCTTCTAACTTACCTTAGTTCATCTCTGTAGTCACTGGGCAGGTGTAATGCTCTGTTTCCCTGAATTCATTTTTGTTAGCGGTGAGAGACTAAAGAACTCAGCACATGGCAAACTGAATGGATAGAAATACCTGCTATAAACTTGAGAAGGCTTGCTATGAGCTTACTGTTGTGAAAAGATCTGAGGAGCCCCTGCTTTGTAACACAGCCTGCTAAATCGAGTGTTTGTCTCATCTTTTGCCTTGCATTTAGGTCTGATAGGCAAATGCTAACACACCCACTCTCTAACTCTGTATTAAAGCAAGGAGAATAACATTTTCATGCATAAGATTACATTTGTGATCATTAAGATTAGATCTTGCAGTACTGGATCATCTGGAAGTATAAACTAGATCTAGATCTGGTTTTGGTTTGTTTGATTGTGTTTTTTTCCAGATTGAGCCAACCGCATGATTTATTCTGGTAAACTATGGGAGGAGAAGTGATACCTGATTTATCACAAAGTCTCTTTGGATAAAGTTACCTGTACAATATTTTTGAACATGTCTGAACTGGTAGAATGGCTTAAAGTCAGCTGTTTGTGTGTGTGTGTGTGT
>VXAA01005570.1:772270-810811 GCA_013399115.1 Anseranas semipalmata | reverse complement strand
CTGCCCTCGTGAGGCCACACTTGAAGTGCTACATCTAGGTCTGGGGCCCCCAGCACAAGAAAGATATGGACCTATTAGAGTGGGTCCAGAGGAGGGCTATGAGGATGATCAGAGGGCTGGAGCATCTCTCCTATGAAAAGAGGCTGAGAGAGAGCTGGGGATGTTCAGCCTGGAGAAGAAAAAGCTCTGGGGAGACCTTATAGCAGCTTTCCAGTACTTAAAGGGGGCCTATAAGAAAGACAGAGAAAGACTCTTTATCAGGGAGTGTAGTGACAGGACAAGGGGGAATGGTCTTAAACTAAAAGAGGGGAGGTTTAGATTAGATGTTAGGAGGAAATTATTTAATCAGGGAGTGGTGAGGCACTGGAACAGGTTGCCCAGAGAAGCTGTGGATGCCCCATCCCTGGAGGTGTTCAAGAACAAGTTGGATGGGGCCCTGGGCAACCCAGTCTAGTGGGTGGCATCCCTGCCTATGGCAGGGGGATTGGAAACAGGTGATCTTTAAGGTCCCTTCCAACCCAAACTATTCTATGATTCTATAATTCTATAATTCTATGAAATAGTAATGCACAGCCTCTTCCAAAGACAAGCTCCTCTCCTTCCCACCAAAAATGTAACCTTGCCTGTCTCTAAAGCTAGTCAACTTCTACCAGGCTCTCAAAACTAACGAAGAAGATCTGAGGGGAAGAAAAGCCAGTAAAATAACAAGATGAGGGATCAGCCATTTTCTTTGACATTGCGGTTAAAGCTGGGTAAATCCACTGACCACAGTTTTGAACCAGCTTCACACAGAAAAGAACTAGATACAAAAGCATTAGGTGGGTTAAGTGTGAACATGCAGGTTTGTTTCCTTCTTCAGGTACAGAATTAAGGGCTTGCCTTTGACGGTTTTACCTGCTTCATCCAAACAGTATTAGTTGTGTGTACTGCACCAGGCCTCTCACCACTATGCCAAACTAGATTATATCTCAGGGCAAGCTCTGAGCCAGTGAGTAGACAAAATGCCATTTAAATCAATGGACCTGCATCTATTTACTAACCCTTAGTCTAACAAAAGATTATTCTTTACCTATTTAGCCCTAGAAAAAATATCAGTATAAGGGAATTTCTACTGGTTCAGGCTCTTATTGTAATCTAAAGTCAGAGCAGAATCCTAGAGAACCAATTGATTGCTTCAATGCAGTAACAGCTAGTATATTTAAGCAATCAGTCTTGCAATAATTTTGTTCAATTTTTAAGAGCTTGTAATTTAGCGCTAGCAGGGCCAGAGAAACAAATATCTCTGATTTCTGTGAGAGGTTCCAAGACATTTCACAGACAAACCATCCACAAATACCTCACAAATGTTAGCTAATGAAATATTGTTTCACATGCTGTAACAAGATGCTTTGAGAAGAGATGCTGCAAATGTAAATTGTGGATCCCAGGACTACAGCCCAGGAGGACTGGTGCTGTCTTGGAAGTGCTGTCACCTTTCACCTCACTACCATCTCTGTGTTCTCAGGACACACTCTCTGTCAGTTCCTGGTACTGCCTTTAGACAAAGGATTTAAAAGAACATACACCTGAAGAGGAATACGAGCAAACATGAGCACAGACAGCATTGACAGAGGTGACAGACAGAGGTTCAATGGCTGGTCTCTGATATTCTGTGCCACGTACAGATTAACTCCTCTCATGAGCAAAAAAGGAGGGCATTTTATGGATGCATGTTTGCATTTGGATTTTGATTCTCCACTTCTCTTGCATATGTTATTTAGAGTCCAGTGACTTCCCTAGAAAGCTTCAAAAACCAGGAGGTAATTTCCACCCATGCAAATGCATAATTACATACCATAATTTTTAAGCCTGTGGCACAATTATTACTCTTTGTAAGGAAGAATATGATATGACTCATTATCTTTGAGCTTGCAGAGTCTGCAACAGTATGAAAGCCACTGTATAAAACTCAAGAGATAGCTACAGCATTTAGGTGGTAAATTGTACAGTTGAATGAGTACATAAAAATACTTTTTGAAGTAAGATTTTGCAAGAAGCATTAATGCCATTCAATTAGGTTTTGGAAAAAAAAATCTAATTACATTCATCCCAGAATGTTTATCTAACATTGCATCGTAACCCATAAAATTAAATTGGTTTTAATCTACGTAGTACGGAAATCTAGATAATATTATTTCTTTTCAAATAGGCATGATCTGAGCATCTGGACAACCAATTTAATTTTTGATGTTCTGTGTGATAAAGCAAGAAATTTTCAGGATGCATAAGGGCCATAATACGTTGGTCCACATACTTTTAAAGAGGTATTTTTTTTCTTTCACACATTATTTATTACAAAACTGATGGCTATCAGACTAGTTGCATGAATCTTGCAACACTCACTGTTTCACTTCTTCTCTATGAGACAGGGTTCAAAATCATGATTTTTTATTTTTTTTTGAAATCTATGCACAAATTAATAATAATGAAGTATTTGAAACAAACTCTGGCATACCAAGTATTTTTCTCAGAGCATTCTACCTCCTATTGAACCGAAGAATCATACCCTTTTGTGATGAATTGATGAAATAATTTTAGTGACCAACCTATTTTCTGCTCTTATGCAGTTGACCTTTCATGGTGACCTGCAGCTACCAGAGTGGATGTCACCTGACTTGCTTTGGTTCTGAGGCCAGGTGAATAAATAGCAGCCCTTGGTTAGACTCCTTTTTCTGGCTGTTTTAGAGAAAAATCAGCTAATTTTTTCCCAGATGAGTGCCCTAATCTCTGGGCTGTGGAGTCTCTCCCATCCTGTTTCTCTTCAGCCAATTCAATGTGTCATTATTTCATGAAAAAGAGGGGACGAGAGAACCCTACCCCAGAAGAAGTGGTAGCCTTCTGACTGAAGGAGTCCCACTTAGGGTGTGGGTTCACTTCCCCTAGGCAGGGGAGGAAATTGAGCAAAGGCTTCATTTCAGCCAAAATTATTCAGAGAATTCCACCCACATTTGCAAATATAGGATTCAACAAAATCACTTCACTCCTTCCTGCTCCATTACCACGAGGTGCTGTGAGAACGTCTTTTCAAACTCTCTGGCATCCCACACCTTTTGCAAGGTATTGAGTAATGCCACTCCAGATGAGTGTCATGCAGGCAGAACACCTTTCTTTCCATGCTGATGTTGCCTCTGGCGATAACATATCACTCAAATAGTGTGATGGCTGGCTGTGGCATAGAAGCCTGTGAGAAAATAACTTCTAACCAGTGATACATTCACATTAAACATTGAGAAGCTGTCTCTGGGTACATAATAAATTGGTTAATTTTACCCATCTGTTTAGCATCTCAGGATATTATGCTATTTCTTTATTTTTAAGAAACATAAACATAACAGAAATATGTAATTAAATTCAGTTAGATAAATTTCTCAATCTTAAAATTAGCATATTAAATAAACATTTAGTTGTAGCTTCATAGATTATTGTAAGCAATTAAATCCCCAAATTATATATTAAGCAGTTTTCATAACAGTGTTTCATTGCTGATGCAAGCAATAATGCCAGGAAGTTTCTGGAGCCACATCTGAAGTATTAATGTGAATAAGATATTAAAAAGGTGATTTTCTATTGAAAAATATTTACGTGATAGATTTAGTACCACATTCATGTTCACATTTTGTTTTTCACAAGACTACTCTCAGAAAAACTTGTCAATGTTAATATAAAATATTCCTCCATCTGGCATAATAAAGCTTCTAATTATACCATGCTAAGCCTCTGTAATTAATTCTAGCTGATATATGGGGTAGAATATATAGTTTACAGTAATGAAAAATTACTTTCATAAGAATGTCATTATACAAGCACCCTTTGGGAGATTCAGGTTGTAGTGGTTAATAGGTGAGCGTGCTGTTGTGCAGCAGCACGTGCAGAATATCTCCAACCACAACAGCGGAACTATTCCTACCATAAAACTGCTCAGGTTGTTCAGGTAAATAGCGGTACCTACACTGGGACCATCAAAAGGTACACACCGCACTCAATTAAATACTTCTTTAATCTCACTTTCAGAAGGTAAGATAAGGCAAAGAATATCAGTAAAAATCTGTCAGAATATCAATAAAAAAACACCAGAAATCAGCAAAAGAGGAGCTAAGATAAAATTATTACTGTATCTTTCTTTCTGTGTTCAGCAAATACAGCATACTTTTGAAGACCATTCTTTCATCTTTCAGCATCTCTAACAGCACAGGGAGTTGTAAAAAATATCACTTTCAGACCTACCCAGGGCTCATTCCTTAAGTCCAGCTCAACCATATCTCTACAGATGGTACCTAGCTGATAGTCACTTTGTTGAAGCCAGTCAGACTTGGTCACACAGACTACTAGTACTCTTTCTGATTTTTAACTATACTTTGTAAGGTCTCTCCCTCACTTAAATGAAGGCTTTCAGAAACATTAAAAAGTATATAACAAGTAATCCCCTTCTGTCAAAGTAGTCTCGATCAGGTTGCAGACTAAACATTTGCAAACCAACAAGTTGCAGTGATCCCTGTTGTGCTAATTTTTTATTCTGTGCCTACCTTGTATACCTGATGAGATCAGGTCTGCCTGGAGAAAATACATGGATAAATACAAGTGGCATGTGCAACTTTCATGCTTGTTGTTTTACTGTATTTCCTAAGCTTTCTCTTAAAGGGAAAGGAATAAGAAAATTGCTTTTTCAGGCACTATTTTATGACTCAGAATCATGTCAGCACAAACAGCTGTCATTGCAGCCGGAGAACCAACTGCATTAACCAGGAGGCTCTTAAAAGGAGGACAGAACTGGCTCCAGGGTAAAGACAGACTTCACTCCTGCCCCTTTTCAGGTCTGCTTAAAACTGTGGGAGGCAAAAACTTGCAGGGGCCTTGGTAAGTAAGAAAGTGCAACAGGTTGTTCAGCCTGGAACCTTATAGGGATATTTCTTGTCCACAAAGGGGTCTCAAAGAGGTGCGAACACATTTCAAATAACTTTCACCATTGTATCAAAAGCTGAATATCTGCAGCCTGAACATATTCTAGAAAACAGTAAACACATTATTAACATAGGAGGTATAAGTATTTAGCAAAGAGAAAGCTGAAAGAATACTATGTAGAAAAGTACTGGCTAACTCAGTGTAGATTGGGAGCATCTTTAATAAAAGTATATGGTGGTATCCCTTCCAGATTATTATATGGCAGTCCTCAGAGTGACTCTTCTCACATTCTGGATATTGTCATCTTCAAAACTACAAACTGAATCACCACGTATAATACAAAGAGATTTTGAATCTTCTATATGTTCAGTAATCACTGTTTCTGCGGTAAAAACAAAAAACAACACAAAATAAAGCCAGAGTTTACTCCAGAACATTTAAAATAAAGCTCAGTAACACCTTTAAATTGCCTAAATGTGTAAATTACCTATGAAAAATTGAAAGCTCCTTAGCTGCACATTATCCTGTTTCTGTTAACCTCTAATGGGCATTGATACTATAAAAAGTAAAAATCCTTCCTCTTCTTCTTCTTCTTCTTCTTTTTTTTTTTTTCTTCCAAAAGAATGCTGTAAGGATTGCTTTATTTTGCAATATATTTAGACATATTTTTGCATGTCTCTCATAACAAGATCTGGAGTTGATATAAACACAAGCTCCCAAAGATCTGCTTCTCTGTCTAGTATTTCAGCTATTCATCTTGGAGTATTAAATATAACTTTGGAGTATTTTGAATGAAAAAGAAGCATCTAAGTGAAGTTTGCAACATGATGAAGTCCTACAGCTTCTTTGCTGCTAGAAGTAATAAATTAAATATTCCAGCTTATTGTTTATGAATGTTAACAGACACTGTGAGAGATGAGAAACAGAGATTGTGAGGATTGTTCTTCTCTCACTAAATTAAAACAAACAAAAACGAGCACACTTCCACAGAAACTGAATCAGTTTATAGCAAGCAAATGTTATCTGCTTGAAACATAATTTATGTAGATTTATTATACGAAAGTAGTTTTTTTCACCTTACTATTCAGTTAGCCAGTTCTTTCCTTCCCCCGGTAAGAAAAGACAATACAAACATTTGAATGTCCAGTTTCAATATAGTCCAAATCCATAAACTGATATGTGACAAGTTTGACCATTCAGGAACACTGACAGAGATGCGAGTCCTACTGCTCTTTATGAGTGTGTCAGATTCAAAGGCATTGGTTTGCACCAGTATCTTCATCCAAACCTTCCTCCTCTCAGTTCTGCAGTACCTGACGCTCCAATTACCTGTGTTATGAGGCTCCCACTCATGAGTGGGTGGACCTGAACGTTGAGGAGAGAAAGTCGTGCATGTTCAGAAAGTTTCAACATTCCCAGCAAGCCCTTCCTGTAAGAAAACGCGTACTATTTAAATATCAGACAGTAAGAGCAGGGAGATGTTCCCATGTGCAAAATGCCATGAGAAGTCAAGATCTATTTTGGAGTAAAGAAATTATGGGTTGTCTTCACTAGGTAGACAAAGACAAATTCTCACAGCTCCACAGAGCCCCAAATATACATAACAAATTAAAACCATATTGTATAGGAAAGTAGTTCAACACTGAGGATTTTGAAAAGGCTTCATCACTCAGACAGTGCTGAATGGATCAAGTTTGGAGAAGGTGCAAAGTTAATGCAAAACTAAATAGGGAAATGGAGCAGGTCTTGGTCTCAGTTTTAAAGATGGAAATGGAAGAAGATTTTCCAAATTTTTACTTTCGGTTGAAGTTAAATGGTCAGGAAAGAATTTGGCCCTGGTGTTAGAGCCACCTGAATGTAGAAGAGGCACAATATACCTTTGTACCATTTTTCTGTGACCTATTTTGAGGAAAAAAAAAACAACCAACAATACTATGAATACAATTTCACAGTTAGTCTTTTCTGTCAACACATTTGGTCAAAAAAATAAATAAATAGAAGAAATACTAATGAAATACTAATGATGAAAAACTGATGAAATACTAATATTCAAAACAAAAATTTTCAGACTAAGTCTCATTCAGTAATTGCTTGCATGCTCTCCACTAGTCAGATGCTGATGTACACTAGATTTATGTTTTTTGTTTGTTTGTTTGTTTTTTTAATGGCTCTGAATATATTGCAAGTACAAGGAAAGGTTGTTCAACCCACCCTCTGAGGACAGCAGATTATTGTCCCAATAATTCTCTCTGACAGTAAGCAGCTAAACATTATCTATTAACTTCAGGCTTTCTCTTTCTTGCCTGATTACTTCTAAAGTTCATACCTTTCTCAAAAGCCCAAATTCAGGATAACTGGTATATTTAGGCTGAGTACCAAAACCAAAAATAATTATTTGTATAAACAGACTAGCTCAGCTTTATTGTATGAAGTAAAGCAATGAACAAATTAAATATATTTCTCATCTTAAAAAAGGACCTTTAAGATTACAGTGTTATTCTGTGAACAGAGATTGAACAAGTAAGTACAGTTACTTACCTGCCAAAGTTTTGAATTTAACTTTAAGATTAAAACATGAATGTGGATATTTCATCTGAGTTTAAAATCATTTCCTCTGAGTTTTTGATGACTGTAAATGCAACTTGAGGCCAATCAAAATATGTGGCTATTAGATGATTTAACAAAATCATTGATACAGATTGCTATGGGATACAACATATTCCTTATTGTGAGCTCTAATACTTTATGTGTGCTCACCACCTCCCAGCACTCACAAAATTCTCACACATCTATTGGTCATTGACCACTCTACAATTTCATGCAAGTGGAAATACGTACTGCAAGGGGCTCTGACAAGTCCTGCAGCTCACCCTGCCTGCTCCACACATGCAGAATGAATCAGTAGACTTTTCAAAAGCATGCAGTGACTTCAGCACAAAAAAGAACTAGGTCAGACACTGAAGTAACTAATATCCCACCACAGAATCATTTTCACCACACCACAGCAACTTGTTAAAGAGCCAATAATGGAAGTAATAGCTGATCAATATCCAGTTTGGAATTCTTGCTACTGCAATTGTTATAGATGTGGTTAAATTTTATTTGACAATTTCCTTGTGCTACATTCTGTGATTTTTTTTTGTTTGTTTGAACTCCCTTCTTTAGCAATAACAAAGGAAGAGAACAATCATCTTGAAAGTATCTTAAAATTATTCACTAGCAGCACTATAGATTATTTTTCCATGAGCTCAGGATTTGATTGTATGTCCAGCAGTTAGTGTGAACACTTTGGAAAAGAATACCAGACATGTTATGCTACAACAATTTTGAGGGCTGGTCTTGAAGATTCAAGTTTTTTTTACAATATATTGTTTAGAATTGTCTGAGATAATTTTGATGGATGTTCACACAAGCATGAGAAAATTACTGGAAAGAGTCCAGCTGAAACAAATAATACAAGATTCTTCAAATGTGTAGCACGGAATTCAATTCCGAGACTGAGATGTTTCTGAAACATGTGCACACACCCACTCACCCTTAAAGGAACATTAATAAGTACCTCTATCCTAGCTGACAGCAGCCAAACAGTCTCAATTGCAAACCACCCCCAATTACATTAACAGAAACATGAGTAATCCGTACTAAGGAATGCATATGAGTCAGTAATGATGTGAATTTATACAGTGGGTCCCTAAAATAGTGACCTTTAGTTCATGAACTAAGTTTGCTACATCCATTATAAGTTTGTTTTTAATCCACAGTCCCGTTGTTATAGCTAAACTTTGCCAGCCTAGACAGTGCATGACTGACTGTGTCAGTGCTACAAACACCAAAACCAGCAGATCTCTATTTTTGACCAGAGGATTTGATCTTACATAACATTAGAAGTTTTTAACCACTTGGGAACTGTAGATTGAAACACACCAATATAATATAGGATAATTGTATAAACACCATTAACCACGGCCAGGAATGAAGAAAGGTGAGATGGAGTTATCTAAAAAACAACTTACTATTTTGGGAATACTCTTGGGTCAATGTCTACAACATGCCCTGCTAGAGCTGGTATCATGTCATCCAACCCCTTACGTAAATTTATCAAATTTTATTATAAAGTTTCAAGAATTTTGACTTTGCTACTATGCCACAAAGATTTTCAGAAACTTCTCTTTTTATTTATGGCAGCTTCGTACTTATCTGTTCTTGAAATAACATCTGAATATACATGCAGGTCTTTTCTATGCCTATTATTGCAAATCACAAGTACCTGATTTCTTTGTGGGATTAATTCCTCAGAGCATGACCTGCAATTTTGATTTTCAGTATTCCAGTTCTCACAGCTGCCTACATCTTTCTGTACTGTATTTTGATTGTCTGCTTATTGATAAAACTTCCATTTGTGTTACCAGAATATTTTGTTAGCACAGTTTCAGGACTTCAGTGAAAAGATGAAACAATATCTTTGAGACGTCATCCATCGTTCCATATAACTGTCATTTTCCTCTTCAGCCTGTTCCTTGCTCAATTCAACATTTGCCCCATTCCTCAGCTGTCCAAAATATCTAGTGAACAATTCTGAAATTGTTGCTGTACCTGATTTTATATAATCACCTCAAAAAGGAATAAATAGCAAATTTTTAACATCTGCAGAAGAAACTGAATTAGGAGGAATTACAAGCAATACTGAGACTGGAGAAATACAATGACCCAGATCTCTTATTCAGTTCCCATGCAAACATTCCATGAATGAACAGATTTACAATACTGGGAGTGAAGTTGCTCTGAAACTCTGAATAGTAAAATATCACAGTGAAAGCTGTTGAGGACTTCAATCAATCCCTACCAATTCATTGTCATTTCTTGTGCCTACACACAAACACCGCTGTATACAAACAAAACAATGAAAAACTTCAGGCACTTGAAGAAAAACAAAACAAAACAAAACAAAACAAAACAGATTCAGAACTATAAATAGAGGTTACAGGTAGCACTAGGATTTATGGGATCGCTCAGGATGTTCCCCATAAAATCTGCTAGTTAGCTCACCCTGCATGTAAACCACAAATCACTGTTTCCCACTGATAGCCTTCCAAGATGCGCTTGACACAGAGAATGGCTTAGGAGCACACATTGGCCAGTCCCAAACCTTTAAAGTCCTTTAAAGCTGCCAGGTTGCATCCTGACATGCCGAACTGCACAGTCACGAGTAAGCAGAAAAACAGCAACTGGTGAGGCAGCAGTTGCTGCAAAATGACTAATCAAGATTCCTGGCTGTGTAAACTCATGTATAGAGTAGCTTTGAAAATAGCCTATCATAGTAAGCGACATCTTACTGGATTATTTCTGAAATAATTCACACGTTTCATATTGCAGCTTCAATTCCGATATCTGAAGTTCTGCCTCTGTAAATATTTTGAATTAAAGGCAAAGCTGGCAAAGTAAATACTCCTAAACTCATCTCAATCTTTCATATTCCATACATAGAAAGTTAAAATCTATCCCTTTTGGAAAATCTGAAAAAGTCAATTCATTTTGCCAAGCAATTATTTTATTAAATCCTTTTGTAGATAGTGTACCTTTACAACTTTTTTAGTAGTAATTATAGTGTATTACCATTCCTCTCAATAAAAAGATCATTATTGTAGCAATGCCTAGCCTATGACTGGGAGCAAGGTTCTTTATTAAAAAGATTTTAACATCTAACTCAATCGATGTATTTTCTTAATGAAATTAAAATGCCATCATTTCATCCCAGGCTAACAAGTAATTTTGTGTTAATTGAAATAAGAGTTTTCATTTCACTTTTGTATTGATAGTCCTTAAATTATAATTAAAACTTAGGGCAACTTTAATACAACAATGCCTCAATAGCATGAAATGGTACAGTTTTAAAAGTATCAGTATGAAACATGAAGAGTTTTGATATTTTTAAGTATCTAGTTCTCCCCACTTTTCTTTTTTTTTCCCCTAACAATTTTAAATTAGCTCAGGTAAGATTCTACAAATGCCTATGAGTGACATTGAGTTTTGTGACAAACATCACAAAATGAAAGAAAAGAAAAGAAAAAAAAGCCTACTTTTGGTCTACACACTAAATGAAGTTTTAGGTATCATTTCTCAGAAGATATCGTGGAAATAGATTGAAAAAGGACATTTTCTCAGTTGAAATATTACAATTGACGGCTTAGATCCTGCAAAGTTTAATTGCAATTGATTTTATACTTCTTATTGGGGTTACTTAAACTCTATGAAGAGCCAGGACTGCAAAGCTTTACCAGATCTAAAAGCCCTCACAGTATCTCGATCAGCGCTAAATTCTTTTCCTTTCACTTACCCAGTGCAAGTCTCAGTCAAACCTTTCCAGAATGAAGAATTAAGTTTATGACAGAAGGAAACAGTAGGTGAAGCAGATACTGAAATGTAGGACTTAGAAAAGAATAGGATAGAATAACATTTGGAAAATGGAAAACTGATTTGAGAGGAATCCGGATTATCCAAATATGCCTGGCCTTGCACCAAATGTCTCCCTTGTTGTCTATTATGTCCTGAGTAGGACTGGGCACCTGCTCTTCTCATTGCTTGTAGCGTGAGCTGTGTGTGCCCTGTACTTTTCAGTATCAAACCCTCAATGGACTCTACTGGGTATCAGATACAGCACAGTTTCTTTGTGCTGAGACTCAGCCAAGCTAGCATCCTCTTGGTATTGCACACCATGGGAAAATGTAATTACTCAGGGAGAAAAAAGAAAAAAAAGAGAAGTCTTCAGCTATTGAGCACATCCAAAGAGCACAGAAGTCAGACTTTTTGCTTATACTCATAATAGCTGCTGCTTTCTGAATTCAATGCCCATCAGAAAGCTTTCCTTGGGAAACAAATGCTTTGCCTATATTGATTCCTCTTTTCAGAAGAACGTCATAGAGTTTTCCAAATTATAAACAGAAGATGCCTTTCTGATGACCCTGTTTACATCAGAAACACTGTTTTTTGCCTAGTTCTGGACTCATTCTGGACTCTGAGCATGGATGAATTTGGGCTTGCTCATAACAATGGAGGTTCCCCCATTCTCAATTCTGGTCCTCACAAGTATGAAAGATAAAAGAAAAGTTGTGTCACCTCCACTTTGTTTTTCCCCTGTTTTAGGGACAGCTCTGTTCCTATCTAAGGTAGCCTCTAGTCAAAAAAAAAGGTTCACTATAATAAAAGACAACCCTCCTTCTGACACAGGTCTACATGCACCACTTGAAATGAGTGATGCATTACAACATACTACTTCTTCACCTAGTTTATACACAGCCCTGAAAACCAACAGCCAGACAGGAGGTAGAGCACATGGGAAGAGTCAGGGGTGTGTAAAAGGAGCTGTAAGGATGTTTCTACCTTTTGAGATGTGGTACTAGAAAACAGGGAAGAAGGGATAATGGATTCATTTTTTTTCTTTGATGAGATTTAGGTCATTCTTCCTTTTGCTTTCTGGTGCATGCCTCCCTTCTCAAGCCTTCTACATATCATGAACCAGATCTCCACTAGCATAGGTCTTATTTGGAGCAGGAAAGGTAGTGCCTGGCAAAACAGCTCTCAAGTCATGAAGGATTTGATCAAGCAAAGGGCTAGAGTTTTGCAAAAGGAACAATATAAGCACAACAGAATTCAAAATGTCCTGACAGCCTTCACTTCTCTCGCTTTTAAAAAGGTCTGTAAACTGTGTGAGGGTTTTGCTACCAAATGTTAATGCAATGCCTGTGAATAGTCACATGAATCTTGCACAGAAAAAGCACAGTGTGGTTGAGGCAAACCTGACCTGACCTGAACTCAGGAGCTGTCAATGCTAAAACAGGCCAGAACACACAAAAAACTTAATTGGCTCCCAGTGGGTTATTGAAAGCACCATCTCTGACCCGACAATATTGTGGTTCAAAAGGTAATCCTGTGTAGTCTGCTGAAGCTCTTGGCACTGTCTCAAATACATGTGGAAATTCATCCTGTAATATAGACCTGTCTCTGTAGAAAATTAGCCTTGTAAAAAGTTCTACACCCATTTTCTCTGTCAAAATGTTGCCTTTAGTGAATTTATTGAGTAGAAAGCAGTAACAAAATTCACAAGTTCAAAAAAAAAAAAAAAAGAATAGGAAGTAATGCAAAAGTGTACCAATAGAACAGGGAAAGAAGCTTTAGAAGCATATTCTCAGCTGTGTTCATCAGGGTACTTGTATTGATGTACCAGCATTTCATCCTATGTGAGGTCCTACGCAAACAAAATGGAGGAAAGCTTTCTTGCCCAGAGCAACCAGTCATTTCAAAAAGAAAAAAAACAGAAAAGATAGGGAGAGAGGAAGTTGATAGCAACAAAGAAGTTTACTGGCAGAGGGTATCAAAAGGAACTGCAGTAAACCCAGAAGCTGAATCTTGATCTCAGGATCCTTCCAGCAAGCAAGGACAAAATGGGCCAGGGTGAAAAACTGCCTTTTTCATTCCTGAAGAGAAGTTGTAAGAAAAGAATAAATGAGCTCAAAGCCTAAAAATATCCTTTGACTTGCTATGAAAAGGAAAGGAAGGAAATAAGTCCTCCAAAAGTATAAGTCAAAAAGAAAAAAGAAAAAAAAAAAAAAAAAACAAAGCACAAAAAGTTAAATAAGTTAAGTGTGACACTTTAGCAGAATAAATACAAGGTCAAGGAGTTAAATGGAAGGAAAGGCCAGGTCGTGAGAACAAAACAGTTAGATGGCAATGGCTGAGACAATGACCTCGATAATAGTCTTTGTCAAGGAAAGGAACTTGGGGAGGAAGGACAGCCACAGCAACTGTTCTGGAGAACAGGCAAAGAAGATCTGGAGAAAAATATACCTGTTTTTGTATGCTTCCCCATTAGTTAATATCAGAACCTATAGCTTGGGTGAACAGACAGAGTGAACACTCAAGCATGCGACATAGTTGGAGACATGGCTCAGCTAAAAAATGCAGGAAAAAAAATCCCTCTACTTTCAAGAGTTCTGTAAAAAGCCAAGAAAAGAGCAGTAACTCATCCACTCCAGTTGAGGTATCTAGTGCAGACACCAGCACTCAGCTTTCTTAACTTATTTATACAGAAGTGCTCCTCACTTGCTTTCACAAAGCAACTTTGAAGATTCTCATCAGAGACATTCAATTCTCATCAGCCCTTCAATAGCCTCTTCACATACTTTAGTAAAATGAGCAACCTGGCTTAGGTACTTTGTTAAAACAGTAACCACAGTGCTTCATTATATGATGACTACCGATGAATTCCTATTGCTTTAAGATATGTTGTGTAGAGCTAGTATTCCACCAGAATCTGATATTTTAAGGTGATCTCAGGTCTACTTAGAGGACACTGTAGTTTTAACTGCAGTTTATATGTTTTAAGCCACAGAAAATGCTTCCAAAAGAATTTTAAGCCCAATGCACTTTCAAAAGCATCAAGATGCCCAAAGATGCAATCAGGGTCCTTCAGGCAGTTTTTAGTGCTAATGCAGCTGAAGCACCTGACTCTTTGTTAGGAACAAAATGTGCAAAACAAACACAAATGACTAGGACACTATAGCAGTGGGTAGTCTAAAGATTTCTGATGTTTTTCCATCCAGCATCTAATATAGAAGGCCACATTCTCCAGCAGGATAAAAAGAGCACACATGCAAAGTTTCATATTTTCCAACTGTAAAATGAACAAACTGACCTAGCAGGATTTCATTAACATCAACTGATTTTAAGCATGTAGTTATTTTAAAAGGTCTCCCATACTACAAAAAGCTTTTCTTCAGATGTAAGCAGCCTCTGGAACCAGATGCTGCGTATTCTTCCACCTCACTGGCACAGATGTTCCTTGTTCACAGCCCTTGGAAAGGGTCCCTGTTACAGGGTAAGGGTAGGGAATATTGTGATAAGAAAAATCAAGTAACTTTGCACTTCTATCACATTTGCTTATGGAAAATTGATAAGACTCAAAGAAAACTTTTCATTGATATTCATCTTTATACAGCTGATTTACTCATTACTGAAATGTGTACCTTTTAGGGAAAGTGTTGCACTCACTGATGTTCTTTGCTTTAATTAAGAGTCTAAGAAATAGAGATTCGAAAGGACACATCTTTGCATTTTGTGTTCTGCATTATATTTGGAAAGCATGGACACAGTAACCAGACCACCAAAGATCTCTAGAGGTCTTCTCAATTAACTTCTATTCACATACACTGTCTTTCAGTCTGTAGCTGACTCCTCTCAAGAAGTCAAGGCAGCAAGACAGCTGAAGCACTACCCTACAAGTGCTTTTGGCAGGGAATTTTTAGCATACTGCAACTTATTTTACATCAATCTTTAGAACTGGAGAAACGTGTTAACCCTGTCCTCCCAAGTAAAGTTGGTATTTGAGAGGTGACTGATGTCAAGGTGGCATGTTTGCATTAGAGGGGTAATATGGACCTGTACCCTAACTTCTGGGAGGTCAGTGCAGGTAGATAAAGTTTAGCACCTCTTAGAAAATACAAAACATCTCCAACTATCTTTCTCATGAAACTCTTTTATTTGATCAGCTAATTTGATCTTATTTACTAAAACTTTGGCTGCTACCAAAAGCTTTCCCTGCTTTTTCTTCGTAACATCATCATTAATACATTTTCATTTCCCATTAAAGGATTTTCTCTAATGAGGACATTTCAATGACCTCAGTTTTCTGAGCCAATCCATAGATTTCAGTTCAAGAATTACTTGCTGTTTCAAAAATGGATACAATTCTCTGCTGAAACTATATTGAGTAGTTCAGTAAACCCCCACAAAACCATAATTCAATTAAAAGAATTATATATGAATGCTGTTTTTTTTTTTCCCAGAAACTTAGAATTTTACACTTTTCTAGCTTGTTTTTAATTGGAGACTACATGCTCAATAACAATTCAGCAGTACAGTGCAACCAGTTGATCAAATAACAATTTTTATATCCCTTTATAAAGTAGGACATAAAAGAATGAAAATTCCTTTTAAGTCGTGTCTTTGAACACTTGTTCCTCTGGCTTTGCCTTTATCTATTATATCCTTGCTTGGAACTTTGAAAGACAACATATATTTAACCTTTTTTTTTTTTTTTTTCCCAAGTCAAGTGTACTTAATCTGTTTTTTAAAGCTTTTACAAAATGGTTTGACAAAATTAAACCTGAATGGCCTTTCTCTCCATGACCTAACATTTCTTTCCCTTCTACCTTTTATAGACTTCAAAATCATCAGGACTCAAAATGCTTACAAATTCAAGATGTACCTGAAAGGATGAAATCTTAGTGCTACTATGTTAGGCCACTATTGCATTTTTACTTGTCTTTTAAATATCTTTCCTTCTCCTTTGATGACATATACAGCACCTTTGCCTCATTGTTGAGGGGTCAGAATATCACACACAGTCAGGCTAATGGGACCTAGTCTTGCTCCAATGTGTTGGCATTGCCTGTGTTTTGCGTATTTTTTTCTCAGTCTGCCTAACTCCACAGTGCCAAGGCTACTGACACAGATCAGATCCTCCCAGCCAAGAGGAAGTGGGGACAACTCTTTTCAGAGTCAGTTCCCACTCATTCATTTGCCGGTTGGGCTCCTTACGAGACACATGGCACTTCTTTCCCATCACAGGGCAAATCAAAGATATACTGGTCTCTAGTAGGTGGGAACATTAAAGATTTTGAAACCATCAAAAGTGTTTTTTCTAATCAGTTGGTCTTTTATCTTGAAAAACCCACCTGTCCTGATTGGCATGTCAAAAGCCAGTTCCTCCAACACACTCTACTGTAGGAAGTCTTTCTGCCAAGTCCTTGAAAGTACGTAACATTCAGAGGTTGATTGTAATGAAAATTACAGCTGCTCAGTACAATTTCAGCATTTGACCTTTTATTGGGAAGGTCAGAGGACTTTCTGTTATCAGCAGAAGAGCCTAAACCTTTGCTATAAGTGAATGCCAGCACAGAGTTGCTACGGTTAAAGCTTTCTTCAAAAGTTAAATGTCTAATTTGTAAGCAACAGCCTAGCAGGCCTTTGTTTCATAAAAGCCTTTTCTGAAGTTCATGGCTGTGAAGTACGAGAATGACTGTGCCCTTGTACAACACTGGTTCTGAGAAGCTGTTTGAAGAGCAGCACCTGGTTGGCTTTGGTTTGATCTACCTTAGATGCTTTCAATAGCAGTCAGCTTTCAGCTCTCACTACTGCCTCTTATCCACTTTTTCTGTTCCCCACAGCAGTACAGTAAGCACAGACATACTGCAAACTTACTTCTTTGCCTCAGATTTTAGTATTTGAAGACCTGATTTTGTCAGAGGATTTCTTTGAACGAAGTTCCCCCTGAGCTGTAACAGGTATTTGAGTACATACAAAGGGAGACAGAACCAGCCATTCCCTTAAATAACTAAGTGAATTAATTACTAGGAGATTAGATCTGGATATAAAGCAAAAGTGAAAAATGTACCCAAATACAAAGTTGCTTTCTTGATGTAAGCCACAATAAGGAAGTTACTATCCTAAACCCATTGTATGCTGCAGCTCACAGAAATTATGTCCTCCAAACATACCCTTTCAAACGTGAATTGTAGCAGTCCGTTAGTTCATATGGTGGCACCGGCAAGCACTTACCACTGACTTTGATACAGAAATTTCTACCAACATTTAATAAAGACTGCTGTCCAAAGATGATGGCATTATATAGCTCCAATACTTTTAAATCCAGCACTACTTTAGATGCACATTAAATCCTAAGTATGTGCCTAAGTGCTTTGCTGGATCTAGGCCATAAACAGACCCTTGAAATCAGGCTGGAGAAGAGCCCCATAAATATATGGTTGACTGACTAGAGTCTGAGCACCAAGAAATACAGTATTTCCTGTGAATGCATCTCTAATCAAGCTTAATCAAGTTAACATGGAAACATTTTTTGGTCAGTCTCACGCTGATCATACAAACACACTTGATATGAAACACGGTGGTACACCCTCCATGACAGGCTCTGTCCTGAGGTTTACATAGTAGAATATTCCTTTCACACAAATGTAAACTAAATAAGGACACTCTTCCCCAGCAACATTTATTTACATTTTTCTTTTTAAAAAGATAAAGCATAGAAGAAAATAAGAAGAGAGTTCCCTTGTCTGAAACAGAAGAAGAGCTCATAGAATGCTTCTGGGATGACAAATGTGATTACCATATTAATTATATTTAGCATTATATTATTATCTCACTTTCTCTACTTTACAAAAAAGCCTAAGCGAGAGACAGGAACACTTCTCTTGGCAACATCAGTGCTTATCTTTATGGTGTTGCAGACTCAGAAGTCTGCCCATTGACAGCAGGCTTCTTAAATTAGTCAGGACTGCTATGAAAAGTAACCTGAGAGCATATAATTGAACTCTGATAGCAACAGGATATAACAGAGAAGGAAAAACTACCAGAGAGCAGATTCAGTATTCAGGGATTTTTCCCTTAGTAGTGAGCAGAGTTTAAGTTAAACCACCTTAGTGATGCTATTTTCAGGCAATGGAAGTTAAGCTGTGATCACCATATCTGCTATGAATAGTCATGAAATATGAACACACAAAAGCTTTTTCTTCAAAGTGCAATGAAATGGAAGAATGAAAAATACCAATCTATTTTAACTGGAATGGGATTCACTCCTGAGTTAATCTGTTGGTTTAACATTATAATACGTGACAACCCCCTAGCTGTGGTGGTTTTACCCTGCTGGGCAGCTGAACTCCACCACAACAGCTCTTTCACTCCCCCTCCTCAAAGGAAGAGGGGGAGAAGGAAAAAAACTCACGGGTTGAGATAAAGATAAAGGAGAGGAAGAAAAAACAACAACAAATGTATATATATATATACAAGCAAAGACTGTGCACAAGCACAGAGGAAAAGAGAAAACAAGTTATTCTCCCACCAACAAGCGATGCCTGGCCACGTCCTGGGACGCAGAGCCTCAATACCCACAGTGGTTGTTCGGAAGGACAGACGTCTTCACAACGAGAGCCCCCCCCCCCCTTCCTTATTTCAGCTTTTATTGCTGAGTGTGACATCATATGGTATGGAATATCCCTTTGGTTGGTTTAGGTCAGCTGCCCTGGCCATGTCCCCTCCCCATTTCTTGCCCACCCCCACCTACTGGCTTTGGGGGGTCTGGAGAGAGCCTTGGTGCTGTGCCAGCACTGCTCGGCAGTAGCCAAAACACTGGTGTGATACCAGCGCTGTTCTAGCTACAAGGGCTGCTGCAGGGAAAG
The DNA here is from genome assembly GCA_013399115.1 of Anseranas semipalmata. Taxonomy (NCBI): domain Eukaryota; kingdom Metazoa; phylum Chordata; class Aves; order Anseriformes; family Anseranatidae; genus Anseranas; species Anseranas semipalmata. Next base: position 791,627 of record VXAA01005570.1, on the reverse strand, counting down.
TTAACTCTATCCCAGCCAGACCCAGTACACCACCCCACCCCAACTCTTGAATATCTAGTTGAACAGCTATAGCAACTCTTCTGCTGTAGTCCACTTCCAACTTGAATAGTTGAAAAAAAGAAAAGAAGAAAATTAAGTTAAAAGCTAAAGAAAATGATTACTCTAGTAAGGCAATGTGATCTTACGATATACTTTCATGGCCACATTTAGTACTTATTGAAAAAATAGCCCAGTTTGTTTGAAGTTGTTTAGTATATACTGCATATTGTAACATGACTGTTCTGCCTTCCTTTTGGCAACATTAATTTTGAAACACTTGCTAACATCAAGCTGACATCAACTTTGGCTACTGAAATGTTTCCTTCACTTTGGAAAATCCTGAACTAAGGGATGTCTAGCATATGTGCTGGAGCAAAAGTGGAGTGAACACCTTGCACCCCAACCTGTAGCCACATAGTTTCCTGCTCTCTCCCATCAGGTGGGAGACACGAGTTTAAAATTGGTCTGACAGAATTGTGTCAGTTTACCTTTTTTCTCCACAGTTTTTCAATTCCTCTGTCTTCGGGGCCTTTTCATGCAAGGGAGTTAAACCCTTTATTCCCTATGTGCATTGTACATGTATAGTATATGCATTTATTCCCTACATGCATTGATCCAGACCTGCACACAGCCTTCTGTAAAATTGTTTCTAAGTACTGTCTGATACATCCAAGACCACAGAAGGAATCCAAAGGATGTGAACAGTAGTTAAGTTTGGCCCTCACCCACTCTAAGACCCAAAAGTTTACTAAGGAGGATGTAAACATTTTCTGGCACCTACTGCTAAGGAAGAGAAAAAGTATGATCAATCTGTACACAAAAGGTAAGTGGGCTATAATCTAAACAAGCTATTTTCTTCCACCTGCCGCTAAGGAACAGAAAAAGGGAGGAGAGGAGGAAGGGAGGGAGAAAGAGAAATTAGTGAAGTTTCAATGCCAGCAAGAACAATGCCATTGTTACAGGCACAACATATGAACTGGAATAAATCATAGCCATGTGTAACTTGAGTTTGATTCTCCTGTGGACCAAACAATTACAAGGAAACGTTTCCTTTCATAAAAGGATAACATTGCCCCTTTCTGATGAAGTCTACAAAAGACAGAATGATTTAATTGCTGTTGGAGAGGATCCAAAATCTTGGCTAAATTGCAAAGAAAATAAAGTCTACTTGTGAGCACATATGCACAAGTTTGGGTACCACACAAATAAATGAGAACATGATTTAAAGGGAGATGATTAACATGATTTTTCAAGGGAGAGACCATTTACCCCAGAGTCAACATGTAATCTATAGTCAGCTACAGCCAAGATGCACTGATGATGTGGCTGATTAATTGAGAAAAATGCATGCTACCTTTGTTATAATAAGGATGTCCAATTGATCTGGCGTTAGCAAGATGCATCCATTTTACTCACTGCCAATCATCATTTCATTAACACAGAAAAAAAAAAAAAAAAAAAGATGGATGAAACAACCACCGCTAGATTTGCAGTCAGGAGGAACTTTTTTTATTCCTTGAACTCAGAGTAGTTGAACCCACAGGAGCTTTCCTCTGGAGATCTGTAATTAACAAATTCCTGTTATTGCAAAGACACAGAGCACTGGGAAACCTCTTAGTCTTAATGCCTTTCTGAATATACTTGTTTCAGCATGCTCTTTCAGTTCAGGTCTTTGAATGGGTTTGGTGGCAGTGTGTGAAGCACATGTACTGTGAATGCAATAAACATTACATGGCTGCTGCAATTTTGGAAAGTTCTGTTTGGTGTTGCAGACCTTTTCCAGTCTTACATTTCTATGATTTTGGTTGACCTACAGGCTAAGTAACAGAAATAAAGCATCCTTCATCAGGAAGTATTTAAGGTGCATGTGCTCACTTGATTTATCAGAGGAGTTGCTTTAATAACGTCGACATGCAGGTCGATTGTAGAGGAAATCTTGTCTCACATTGTATAGTAGTATTTTACTGTCTTTCCCTGCCCTGCTTGACTTTTTTATTTGGTTATTTCTTGAAATGGTGCCTGGTACTGCTGCCATGATTACAGCTATACTGACATTTCCATTAAGAACTTGCTTATAATTTGACTGTTCTAATTTAAATTTTGCTAGATTAGGGAACATATCTTCTGCCCACATTAGTGGTTTTTGTGTGTATGTTCGTACCTAGATATTAGCTCTTTTTGGTAGCTCAACCCTGTCAAATTGTCTCATTGTTCACTTTCAAATAATGACTTATCATTGCCCTGATCTGAAAAACAAACTAAAAATCACTTTCATTTAGAAAGCATTAATTGTGAAAATGGTGTTGTACAGTAGATATTTCCCTACAGGCTAAAACTGATCCAGTAATTGAACTTGAAAATACAATTAATATACATTTGTGTGAGCTATTTTTCAAAAGCATTAGTTTACTAATCATCAGCAAGCCAGACTCTGAAATGTTTAATTGCCATTGGGACAAATTCTAGTTTCAGTTACAGTTATATAAATTCATAAAAATTTCAGTGAAGCCCCGTGTGGCCAAAAGCATAAGTGAATCTATAATAGTCATACTTCAAACAAGTCTTGTGATCTATCATAGCTGAGTCTCAATATAATAACATGCCATCATGAATAAATATTTACAGTCACGGAGACACAGTCACAGAGTGGCTGAAGTAGGAAATGACCTCTGGAGGTCATCTAGTCCAACCTTCCTGCTGAAGCCGGGTCACCTAGAGCACATTGCACAGGCTCCACAGCCTCTCTGGGCAACCTGTGCCAGCGCTCTGTCACCCTCACCGTAAAGAAGTTTTTCCTCATATTCAGATGGAACTTCCTGTGTTTCAGTTTGTGTCTGTTGCCTCTTATCATGGCACTGGGCACCAATGAAAAGAGTCCAGCCCCACCCTCTTGACATCCTCCCTTAAGATATTTGTATACAAGATCTCCCTTCTTGTATACAAGAAGAGAAGTCTTCTCTTCTCCAAGCTAAACAGGCCCAGCTCTCTCAGCTTTTCCTCATACGAGAGATGCTCCAATCCCCTAATCATCTTCTTAGCCCTCTGCTGGACTCTCTCCAGTAGCACCATTTCTCTCTTGTACTGGGGAGCCCAGAACTGGACACAGTCCTCCACCAGGGCTGAGCAGAGGGGGACGATCACCTCCCTTGACCTGCTGTCAATGCTCTTCCTACTACACCCCAGGATACCATTGGCGTTCTTGGCCACAAGGGCACAATGCTGGTTCATGGTTAGCCTGCTGTTCACCAGGACCCCCAGGTCCTTCTCCACAGAGCTGCTTTCCAGCAGGTCAGCCCCCAACCTGTATTGGTGCACGGGGTTATTCTTCCCTAGGTGCAAGACCCCGCACTTGCTTTTGTTGAACTCCATAAGGTTCTTCTTTGCCCAACTCTCCAGCTTGTCCAGGTCTCTCTGAATGTCAGCACAGCCCTCTGGTGTATCAGTCACTCCTCCCAGTTTTGTATCATCAGCAAACCTTCTGAGGGTGCACTCTCTCCCTTCATCCAGGTCACTGATGAATAAACTGAACAGAACTGGATTCTGTACTGACCCCTTGGGGATACGGCTAGCTACAGGCCTCCAACTAGATTCGGCACCACTGAACACAAAACCCTCTGAGCTCTGCCATCCAGTCAGTTCTCAGTCCACCTCACTGTCCACTCATCTAACCCACACTTTCTGGGCTTACCTATGAGGATGTTTTGGGAGACAGTGTCAAAAGCCTTGCTGAGGTCAAGATAGACAACATCCATTACTCTCCCCTCAGCTAGTCATTCCATCATAGTAGGCTATCAGATCAGTTAAGCATGATTTCCCCTTGGTGAATCCATGCTGAGTACTCCTGATCACCTTCTTCTCCTCCATGTGCTTGGAGATGACCTCCAGGATGAGCTGTTCCATCACCTTTCCAGGGATGGAGGTGATGCTGACTGGCCTGTGGTATCCTGGGTCCTCCTTCTTACCCTTTTTGAAGACTGGAGTGACACTGGCTTTCTTCCAGTCTTCAGGTACCTCTCCTGTTTTCCATGACCTTTCAAAGATGATGGAGAGTGGCCTAGCAATAACATCCACCACCTGCCTCAGCACTCATGGGTGCATCCCACTGGGGCCCATGGATCTGTAGGTGTCAGGCTGGCCTAAATGATCTCTAACCTAATCCTCCTTGACCAAGGGAAAGTCTTCCTTTCTCCAGGCTTTCTCTCTTGTCTGTGGAGACTGGGATTCCTGAGGGCTGGCCTTAGCAGTAAAAACTGAAGCAAAGAAGGCATTCAACATCTCTGCCTTCTCTGTATCCTTCACCACCAGAGCACCCACACCATTCAGCAGCAGGCCCACATTTTCCCTAGCCTTCCTTTTGCTACTGATGTATTTGAAGACGCTTGTTGTCCAGTTCTTGTTGTCCTTCACATCTCTTGACAGATTTAATTCCAAATGGGCCTTAGCCTTCATCGTTGCATCCCTGCATACTCTGAAAATGTTCCTATATTCCTCCCAAAAGGCCTGTCCCTTTTTCCACATACTTCCCTCTTCTGATTGAGTTTTGCCAGGAGCTCCTTGCTCATCCATGGAGGTCTCCTGTCTCCTTTGCTTGCCTTCTTTCTCACGGGGACGCACGGATCTTGAGCTTGGAGGAAGTGATACTTGAATACTAACCAGCTTTCTTGGACCCCCCTGCCTTCTAAGTCCCTAACTCATGGCATTCCTCCAAGTAGGTGCCTGAAAAGGTCAAAATTAGCTCTCCTAGAGTCCAGGCTTCCAATCCTACTTATTGCCCTGCTTCTTCCACACAAGATCCTGTGCTCCACAATCTCGTGGTCACTGTAGNATACTTGAATACTAACCAGCTTTCTTGGACCCCCCTGCCTTCTAAGTCCCTAACTCATGGCATTCCTCCAAGTAGGTGCCTGAAAAGGTCAAAATTAGCTCTCCTAGAGTCCAGGCTTCCAATCCTACTTATTGCCCTGCTTCTTCCACACAAGATCCTGTGCTCCACAATCTCGTGGTCACTGTAGCCAAGGCTGCCCCCAGCCTTCACATCTCCAAACAGGCCTTGCTTGTTTGTTAGTACAAGGCCCAGCAGCATACCTTTCCTCATTGGCTCCTCCATCACCTGTGACAAAAAGTTATCATGAATGCTCTGCAGGAACCTCCTGGACAGTTTGTGCCTTGCTGTGTGGTCTTTCCAGCAGATGTCAGGGTGGTTGAAGTCTCCAATGAGAACCAGGGCCTGTGATCGTGAGGCTACTTCCAGCTCTCTTAAAGGCCTCACAAACTTCTTCTTCCTGGTCAGGTGGCCTGTAGTGAACCCATGTTAGCCTGCCCTTTAACCCTTACCCATAAGCTCTTGACCAGCTCTTCATCCACCCCTAGGCAGAGCTTGATACATTCCAGGTACTCTCTCACCTAGAGTGCAACTCCACCACCTTGCTTTCCTGGCCTGTCTTTCCTAAAAAGCACGTAGCCATCCATGACGGCATTCCAGTCACGCGAGCTGTCCCACCTTGTCTCTGTAATTGCAATGAGATCATGGCCCTGAGACCACACACGTATCTCTAATTTTTCCTGTTTATTCCTCATGCTGCGTGCATTGGTGTACAGACATTTCAGAGAGGTAATCAAGCATGCAGGTTTCCCAGGAGGGGTGCAAGAAGATCCTCCATAGCCATGTCCTGTACACACTTCCCCCGCTGTATGCCCCTGCTGGAGGCATCCCAACTTGACCTGCATTTTGCTGGCTTCCATGTCTCTCTTACTCTCCCCTTCCCCACTTTTTTTTTTTTTTTTTTTGTAGTTTAAAGCCCTCATTACCAGGCTGGCCAACCTGTTGGCAAAGACACACGTGTCCCATTTAGTGAGGTGGATCCCATCTCTCCCCATCAGTTATCGATCTTCAGACAAGGTCCCATGGTTGTAGAAACCAAAACTCTTTTGCCAACACCAGTATGCAGCCAGTTGTTAACTTGCAAAATCCATCTACTTGTCCTCCCATCCTCCCCCCTCGCTGGCTGGATCAAGGACAAAACAACCTGCGCCCCCAGACCCTTAACCACCATCCCCAGAGCTCTGAAATCATGGTTTGGTGGTTTCCAATTTGCCCTTGGTATCATTGGTGCCCACATGGAAGAGCAGCAGAAGGTATTAGTCCAATGCATGAGCAAGCCTTGGCAGCCTTTACATGGCATCTAGTATTTGAGCTACTGGCAAGCAACAAACCTCTCTAGACAAGAGGTCAGGTCAGCAGTGCTATAGCACCACTTTAGGAATGCAGCACCCAGAATACCAAAGAAGGCTGTTCAAAGCTGTTGAAAAGAGGTTGGACTAGGTGATCTTGGAGGTCTCTTCCAACCTGAACAATTCTGTGATTCTGTAAAATTTAGTCACAAGTTCACAGTTAATAACCCTGATGAAAGAGGAATCAATGCACCCTTTGCACACTGGGAGCCTTAAGGCAAAACACCTAAGTTTGAGTTCTAATAGAAGAGGTAGGAACCCATATGCAGCCCAGATCATATGTTTTAAAGGTAGCTCTGCAACCTGCATCAGAGTCTGTGTTAGTGACATACTGACAGAAACAGTATCACTAGCTGGGAAAGAAATAATGGTAGGGTAGATCACTGTCCAACATGAAGAAGGGCACTAGAAACTAATTTGCAGAATAATATGGGAACTGCTCAGGGTCATGCAACTCAATGGGACATCTGGCAGAATGTCTCGTACACAGATAGAAGGATTGCTGCCTGTGTCGGAAGCTGAGGATCACAGTTTTCAGCCACTTGTGGCAAAAAAAAATATATATTGTGTGTTTGCCTTGGTTAGGAAATTGGTAAAGAGGCTTCACATGTAATTGCATGAAATGGGCAAGACTATGTTTTCATTGTCTTTACAACAGATGTAGTCCTGTAGAAGTCTGGCTTTGATTATTTACATTAATGTTATTCCCAAATTAGGCCCATGGACTCAAAAGGCCTTCTGCCCCCAAACTAAAACAATCTCAAAGCTAGGGGTTGTAAACACAAAACCAGAATTTGTCATCAGAATTAGGGAAACTCCATTTTCTTCTAAAGCCATGTGATTGCTTTAACCAACATTTTCAAAAGTTAGTTTATGCTTGACTGTCTACTAGATCTTCTTAGGCAGGAGGAGATGGAGACATTGAATTTCTTTCTCATGACTCCCTTTCATTATTAGTATGAAAGGTCAAGTCAAGTGGATTGCATATTTTAATCTTAAAATGGTTATATTTGGGATTGATTTCAGCTTGTTTGGAAGGGAGACTATAAATACTCTGCCAAGAGATTTGTTTTCAGGAGCTATAAGTTCTAGTCCTGAGCCAATGGTAATGGAACCATTGGTTCTGAAATGAACATGGCCAGTGGAGAACAACTAAAAAATCATCTTCTAGACTAACAATGTTTATCTAAAATGACTTCTATAATTAGTGCCTCCACAGGGTTTTGCAATGGCTCCTCAGAACCCTGCAAATTTCCAGATGCTCTGTGACAATACATTGTGGCTATCTACTTCTGAATTCCCAAAACATCCCACCCATTGAGCTCAATCCTCATCATAATACTTCAACACTTCTACTATTAGTCCCTGGAATATAACATTATCATGAATAGTATTCCATTTCTACCATACTTTTGATATTATATACTACTTGTTACTTGCAACATGAACATTGCTATCCTCATTAGAACTGTATATACATGTCACCTAAGAACATGATTCTTAAATAAACACACCAATGTACTCATAGTTTCATTATTGGCATGACTACAGACTCATCACTCAGAATGCTTCAGTTTAAGAGACTTGTACACAAATCACTGATGATACACTCTTCCCACTACAACATTGTGTATTACATGATAACATATTTAATTTTTTTTTTTAATACTATGCCACATCTTGCAATAAAAGGAACAAAGTCATCTATAAATAATATCTAACAGAATTTTTTGCAACAACAACAGTTTAGGAAAATACGTATGTAAATACATTAAATATTTAATTCTTTAGTTTAATAATGTAAGTAGTGGGGAATGAGTAATCAATCTACTTTAACTTGGCTATTCTTTTTGATAACGATAACATTTTCCTAAGAACTTTTTCTTTTTTTTTCTTTTTTTTTTTTATTAGTGTCAAGTGTCTTCAATGGAGAAATGTTCTGTGTTTAATAAACCATTGATCTGGTTTCATAAATTAACAGGGTTTTCCACCAGAACGTTATCCTGAATCAGCAAAGGAATATAAGAGATTTAAATGTCTCCTTCTTTAGAAGAAACAAAACTAAAACTGCACTTTGAGGACTATCCTAGGAGATCCAAGACTTAATAAGGAAAAGCTTTGTGATTTCAGTAAAAGGCTCAAAAAAATAGTATTTAGAAGCATGCTCTGTCAAGGGGTTTTTGGAAAAAGTATTTAATATAAATTGCTAATGCTTTAAACTGAGGGCACAAATATTGTTTAAACCAGATACAGTTTGCTATAGTTAGAAATATTTACATATATCTATTCATCTGGTCCTTCTTTGCAAAATATCCTCTCTCACATTAATACATTTTAAAATGATTTCTCCTTCAAGTTCTGATTAGTGTTTTGGCATTAAACTGAAATTTGGCCTCCAGTGTATGGTGCTTACATTACTTTTTTGTCTTTACAAATATTAACCAATATAACTATAGAAAGAAGACATTGTGAGGAAACTCCACAGAGAGGAATCTGTTGCATCACTTCCCATTTTTTACTGGGAATCATCAGGGCACTGAAGTTATGTTAGCTAGCTTAGTCTACCCCTAGCCATGCTTCAGATCAAAGAAAGATTTTCCTTAATTATAAGGACTGTGCTTTGGATAGGAGGAATACACTGAGAAGGACCATAGTAGGCAGCATCCTGAGTCTTTGGACTGGAACATCCATTTCATTTTTAAAATAAAGAAGTCTCTAAAGGGAGGAAAAACAACTTCCTGATGTTTGAAATCTATTTGAAGAGAAAGAAAACACAAAGCTGGATTACAGCATGCCAGCCCTCCATCAGCTTTGTCATTTCTTTACTGTGCAACATAACTCCTGGCTTTTTCACTTTGCCTGGTGCCTGTGAGATGACTTTGAATAGGTCATGTGGCTTCTTTTTGCCTCCAGATCCTCCATCTATATTATTATTTGAGAAGAGGGTCTCCTCATCTATTCAAGCCTTACAGATAAAGATAAAAGACATTTTTATTTCCTTCTTTCTTTCTAGTCAGTTATACTTCAGTGCATTCAGTTGCACAAGTTCTGTTCTACTATATATTTAACCAGATTCACAGTATGCTAGCTGTTCACAAAGTAGGGATAATTAAAAAAAAAAAAAAAGTAGATAGCATTGCTACTTGTAAATTTTGAATTTTGTCTTCTTCTTCTCTTCCTCCCACTCCCTTCTGTTTATCTTTCTCTTGAGCACTTCATGCGTTAATTTTGCTACATGAATGCTTCCCCTCCCTTCCCTTTTCTTTTCTTCACCCCCTCTTTTAATTTTTTTTTTTTCCTTTCCCATAACAAGACCTCATTCAATCGACTCTCAGGCTGTCATTGGCAAAATTCCTACTTATTTCAGGGCACACAGGACTAGGTCCTCTTCTCCACCTCATCATCTCTGCATCTTTGCTTGGCTACCTGGCACTCACATATTCTGTGTTTCCTGCTCTGCTGCTCTTGGGTCTCCCAGATTTACACTTTTTCTGCACATGCATCTTTCCTTAGCCAGGGTTACAGGTTGGCTTTGCTGGCCAGCCTCTGCACAACGCAAGCCATAAAGTCCCTGATTAAGAGTGCAAGGCTATCTTTTCAAGCTCCTTCCAAGACTATGTCGTTGTTTCCCCCCTATAGTTAACACCATGTGCCAAGAGCTGTCAGAGCTGTATCACTCCACTGCAGTTAAGTCTTGGATAATAAGTGATCTTTAAAAAAGATAAAATCACAGCTATATAGATTATGTATATATAAACACACACAAATGCATACCCATTTTCGAACTGAAAATGAAGACACTATTTATAGAAATTTAATCTAATCACATGCGCATGTCTATATACGTGCACATCCTCCCCATACCATAGATAAAGAGAAGCTGAACACTAAGTACCACAACAAGCAGCTCTAAATTTTATTCCCTCTTTCATTTTTTTCTCATCTTCAGTGTCTTACACTACATGCTGTTCCCTAAGATGAAAGCCTCCGGTTTGCTTTTTTATTGAGTAGGGGAGAAAAAAGGCATTTCCTTTTCTACTTTCTTCAGATCTAGGTCTTAGTCTGCTTATTTACATAGTGTCCACTCTAGCAGAGTTACAAGCAACTTCATCTACAAGCTAAAATTTTGGTTCTGTTAACATGGGCATCATTTTATTCTGCCTTAATGAGAATTTGCTGGCTACTGCTAACCTGAAAGGGCTTACATGTTTCCGCAGATGTATGAGATAGCACAATGATTATACTGTACAGGGCCAGCTTTCTGTGGCCTAGCCAAAAAAAAAAATCCTTCTTCTTTCTCTGTCTTGCCCTGCTTTGAATTCTACAGAGCTGTCCAGAACCAGGATATCTTAACTGCCCCATCAATATTTGGCAGAAGCTGTCTGTCAGATCCCTTTGATTTTTCATGCTCCAAAGACTGGCTGTGCTGCTGAACTGCCCTGTGTATGGAAGATAACAAGAAACTTTTTATTTATTTATTTATTTTCAGTCGTTATGTATTGGAGGCAAACTTCTGCACAGATAACCTGATCACTTATAACCATCTCAAATAAAGAGCTGGGGTTTCAGGAAACTGTCTTCTCACTTGAGATAATTTGCCCAAGAAGTCTACCATGCTACTGTAGCTGCTATTGCAGAAGTGCCATGTGGCAGCACTGGCATACTGAATGGGGAAGATTGGCAGAAGAGGAAGTGGGAATTATATAAATGCTGAGGACCTCTATTAAATGATTATACTCTTGCTTCAACATGTCTTTCTGAGGGAAATGATGTATCTGTACAGGAGGGAGGAGGAAGAGGGCTGCTGAAAAGGCTTGGATTTTCTATGAAAACACTTGTCCTTAAACCCAAAGGATTCCTGAAGCAGTGAGGAATTAAAAAAGACTTTGCTGGGTTTTGGCTATTTGTAGGTCTCTTGAGGTGGTCTGGAATGCGTTATCAGAAGGCTTCCTTCATCCATTCCTCAAAGGTTAAACCATATAGCAGCATTTTCTCTAGTGCGGAGCATTTAGGAGAGCAGGCATGAGAATGTGGGGAGCTTGGGACATTTGCTCTGTGCAGAGAAACCATCTGAAAGAGGCACTATACATAGTCTCTACCAAGGAACTGTTCCATTGGCTTGAAAGCCTGCTCAGTTCTACAGGAATTTTGAAGCATGAAAGTTCAGAGATTCAACAGTAACAGCAGCATGTTTTCTGTAGAGAAAGTTCAAGCCAAACACCTTTCTAAGTCTGGGATAATGCCATTCCTGTGTCCAGAGGGAAAACAGCAGTTGCATGTAGGTCTGCATTCCCATGAGGTGTGTGAGGTTGTGTTCTTCCCACAACTTTTAATTGTTAATCTCCTGGGCAATCTGCAAAGCCACTTTCCTGAAATGGATTTGGAGTAGATATTAAGAGAGAAACACACACACACACAAAAAAAATCTGATCTGTGATAGGCAGAAAGATAATAAGATCTGGGCTGAGGGCAGAGGAAGGGGAACAGCAGAGTTAAGGAGAATGTTATTTCTAATGGCCAACATTATTGAGATTGAGTATATGCATTTCAGACTGTTCTTACACATTTGATTATTTGAACTCTGATACAATTATCTTATTACTTATCCATACTTAGAATGGAGTTGAAATAAGTCTGAGGAAATAATAAAATCAGTCAAGCAAAGGTTTCTTTAATGTTTATGAGCACAGAAGCAGAATGTACTTGCCTGCCTTTTACCATAATGCATAACGATGATGAGAAAACAATTATATTTTACTCACCTCACTAGGAAAAAAAAAATGCCCAAAGGATGTATGTGAATAGGATTTTGCAAAACTGAAATTAATAAATAAAAGAGTATAACATGAATAGATGCTCTATTTAATAATGCATGTTGTCTCTACTAAAAAGAAGAGCAAGAGCTTGGTTTTATTGTTTCTACAACATATGAAGCAAAGATAAATAATTTCTCAACCTGGGAGAGGAAGTTCCGCTATCCTCCCTGAAGGCTGATTCTGCCCTCTCTCACAATGATGTTCATTTGGAAACAGTTTGGCTGAATTCAATCTACTTCATAACCTCTGTGAAAATGACAGAGACTGAAACCTGAGGTTTTGCTGGTATCAAGCACAATTGCAGCAAGTAGAATTAGTAATTGCACAGAATGTTTCCTTAGGAAAGGAGAGCATTTGCATTATACTCTGTGGCTGGGTACCTGTGCTTTCACCATCCTTCTTCCTGGGTAAGGTAGGTAGTTTACTTGTTGTAGCCTGTACATAACTGAGTGCTAAGCCTCCCAGGTCACCTAACGCCTGCTAGGAGAATCTCTCCTGCATTTCTCTTGTGGGGAGAAAATTGCAGCTATATACAGGAGCCATTAATTCAAAATAAATACATTTAGCTCACACAGAAACAATTCACCTGAATTGAAAGTCATCCCTGGTTTTTCTCCTTCCTGTGTCTTCCCCACAGAAATGTATAACACCAATCCCCGTGTCAAGGAGCTGCCCCTGGGAGCTCTACCAGTCTTCTGCTGACCCAGGCAGGGCATAGGGCTGCAGACAGGAGGTTTCTCCCCAGCACCTTCAGGCATCAGTCCAAAAACAAAGGAAAAATTGAGGTATTTTACTAGGTTCTCCTGGAAAGTGAATCTGACTTCCTTAAAGTCACAATGTAATTATATTTGAATTTATTTTATATTCAATTTTATACAACTCTGCTGTCATTAAAGGATCAATCCAAGGATAGCCCATGAAAGGTAAACCCTCTGAGGCATTGCCCTAGCCTCACTTCTGAGCTTGCTGAAAGCTATACCAATTTTATCCAGTATTTTTCCACTGAGAAAGTGTCAGTGGGAAATGCCAACACATCAAAATAAAATAGTTCAGTAGGTTGTTCTCTGCTGAATAGGATAAAAGTGACTGAAATTCCACCTGTGATAAATTCATGTGAAAACAACAACAAAACAACCAGAAAACCCTAATCAAAACCAGAGATACGGTCTAGCATATCCTTATTGTGAAGCCTATAGTAAAACAGATAAACAGTTTGAACTTAATACGTTTTGAACTTAATACATTTTAACAGCATAGAAGTCAGTCTGTTATATCATTGTTTTACTTTTTATGCCCTTACATTAAAAAATAATTATAGGAATTTTCAATAAGTTTCCACAAATATGTGTGACAGATACAGTGATTTTGCAGGATCAAACTAGCTGTTTGGCAAAACATTCAAGGTCCACAAAGGATGGCATAAATTTAATTAAATAAAATTTAACACCATAAATCCTCTGTCAATTATTTACTATTTTTCTGATTTTGTTTTCTGGAATTCTGAAGTTCCAGTCACAGTCACAGAAGAGTTTGTTTCAATAAAATGCCACAAATACCCAATAGTTTACAATCAATAATTCACAAAGTACCCATAGGCTGCAATTTGCTCACTTGAACTATTCTATGAATTACTTATGAATAATGAATACATTTGAAAAAAAAAAAAGAAAAAGAAAAAGCATTTAATGTATCTATCTACCTTCTAACATTGAAACATTCAACCTCAAATAGATCAAACATTCATTCTCAAATAGATCACAGTTAAGACAAGATTGTGATGCTAGATTAAGATGTAGCAATTCAATTAGCTCTGCCTGCAAATGATTTTTACAAGTTATTAAATAAAAGACAAAAAACAATGCAAGTGTTCTTCAAATTATTAAATATTTTGGTCAAACTCTTGAAAATGAATGCACAAATAGAGTTGTTTGGGAAGCTGAATGCAACTTGTTCACTTAAAAGATCTGATCAAGTAATACCAACCTTCATCTGTGGGACTTCAATATCCCTTTGCACAAAGACAACATACTGCACAGCTTCACTCAGATTGGAAAACACATGTAGTAAGTCAGTTTGGATATGGAAGAACACAACCAGCAAGTGACTAACCATGACTAACCTTACCTTTTGTTACTGGAATTTAGGAAGGTTGAGTTTTACGTCAAGTACATGAATGTGGATCTATGGGTGGAGATATCACAGAAGACTGTTTGAGAAAAGACAGGATTTTGTTTTATTTATTTATTTATTACTATTATTATTTTAGGGACAGAGAATGAAAATGGAAGCTTCCAGCTATCTCTAATGCCAAGCAATTACATCTGCCACATGCCTCAGCCTGGATCCAGATACAAAAAGTCACAGCAATAATAAACTGATTTTTTTAGGCAAAGCTATTTTTCAATGAATCAAATGCTTAGAGATAGTGCCAGGATGACAGCAACTGAAATGACTTCTTTTTCTCCCAAAACAGATGTATAACAACCCATGCATAGTGCAAGTTTACTCCCACCACCCTCCCAGGGCAATTCAGGGCATGATTGGAAAGCTGTTACTAGCAACCAAACCAGTAACACCCCAATTTCTCCTGCTTGACATCCCTTCTGGAGCCAGTGCTCAGCTGTACAAACAAGCTCAGCTTAAATTTAGTTGTGGAGACTGTGAAACATTTGGCTCTGGTTGGCATCATTCTCAGTTCACACTTGTACATTGCAGACATACACAGTTCTGCCTGGGACACGGGTGCTTGAAGTAGATGAAAAGGAGGTGTCTCCACCACCACATGGCAGCTAGCTCTGAAGAACTGCAAGTGCAGTTTTAAGACATAAAATACTAACTTTTGAGACAATATGAAAAAGCTTCAGATAAGCGTCCAAACCCTAAAAGCTTGTTCCAGCCCGTTTTGAATCTATGTTGGTATGGCTGTATGCCAGTCTTCATGTTGACTCACAGCATTTACACCCCAATTTGCCACAGAAAAACAACGGGAGTCTAGTTGCAAGCTCTCATTTGGAAGGGCAGGTACGGAGATTTAAGAATTAAATACAAATTCCTTTTACATAATCTGTGGTGTCAGGAGTTCATCTACCTGCACAGAATGAAGAGGATCTTTCTCTGGTTGGATTAGTTCACAGTGTCAGATGCCATTTTTTTTCTGTCCCTGAGCAGAAGGGAACAAGCCACCCTGACACCACCAGTGCCAATTAAGTGAGGCTACATGGTCCTTTTCCTTCAGAGAAGGAAAACTTGGGAGAGATTCTCTCCACACAAAATAGTTGCACGAGTAGCTTTTTCTTTGCTTTCTTCTCAGTCAGATGTATCATTTCAAAAATGACAAGTTCAGATAGTATATTGCAAAACACATCCGATCTCTGCCTAGGTGAATATGATTTTAACACAAATATGCAGGATTTATGTCTGTATTAGTAACATCATTGAATATCATTCCTCTAGATGGCAGGTATGGTGTTATTAAAGTATAATATCTTGGAAGGAAACAGCTCATTTAGGGTTTTCAGAAGGTACTTAATTTAACTCCTCTTCACAATCCTCACATCACATTTGCTGAACTAAGAAAAAAAAAGTTATGAATGTTATTTCAGAATGCTTAACCTATAATTATGTTCCTGCTTCAATGGCATCACTTCTATGGAGAGCTCACTAGCTGTTAAGCAAACCTCTTTCTTATTTAAATTTCACTCATCACCGTCCCTATGACTAACTCTAATTCATAGGATTTCTTCCCAGTCAACCCATGTTTCCCTCCTTCACTTGAAGAAAACAGGTGACTAGAAACAAACATATAATTATTGGACTCCTCTTTTGAGGGGGGAAAAGGATAGTGTTTCTTTGGCTTCACTTTTTAATTTACAATGACATTTCTGTTTGCAGTGTGAAGAATCATCTGGTAGCAAAGACTTGCTGGATTCTGCAAGAGCTGAGACAGCCTCTAATTACTGAAGAACAGAAATAAGAACTTACGGGCAGGCTGGGCAGCTCTCTTCTCGCAGTTTCATACTTTATTCCTCAGAGACCAACAAAAAACAGGGATAAGGCGCTATCCATGTGGGTATACACAGTCTGGTGGTAAGAACAGGAGAGATGTAGCAGCACCTCTCCATCAGCTTTTTAATGGTTTGGATCCCAGCTTATCTCCCACACTTATATTTCAATGTGCATTCTTACTACAGTGTGCTTCCCAATTTAAATCCCACCTCTCCTACCAATTCATAAGCAGGGTTGGAACAAGCACAGAAGACTGCCATGCTGGGTCACACAGCAGGACCATCCAGGCCAACACCTTGTTTTCAGCACTGACCACTGTTTTAGATGATGTGTAAGCAACAGAGTATTAGTAGAGTGGTCCTTTCCCTAACCCTTCCTGCTTCTAGTAATTAGCAGCTTAAAAAGCTCCTTGTAGGTAGCATCTCAGCTCCTAAGCTGTGCACTGCCATTGGATCTATTTCTTTATCTCCTTTTATAACCTAATTTTCTTATTATATCCAACAGTGCAGGAGAAAAAAAAAAAAAAAAGAAAAAGAAAAATCCATACCTGCTGTTGACTAAAAGGACATTTGAAGGACACCTTTAAAACATGCTACATCCTCTCAGTCTTTAATTCACAAGACTTGAACCCTACACTGAATAAAATTATATATTTGCAAGTTACAAACACTGAATTATTTCAACTTCACGAACTACACAGAACTGTGTACCCTAAATACTTGTGCAACAAGCCAGTGCTAAGCGAGCCATGTCCTCGCCTGCTGTTGACTCACACCCATGTTGTGCTTCTCTGGTACTTGCAAATTACGCTGTAGAAAGAGCATGATAAGAAACAGAATCAAGACAGCTTAGAAAAGGCTTCAATTTTATCCTCCTGGAAAGTAAACACATGCTCTTTTCTTAAAAACTTCTGGGACTTTTGTCTCTGAGTATACCTTTAATACATTACACTGATGCTGTACAGTGCTAGTGAATTACTAGGTCTATGCAGTGGGAGAAAAGAAACACATATGAGAAGGAATAAGGAAAGCTTATTTAGGGGAGTGCCAGTAAAAGGTCTGAGACACTCCTACAGTACAACACAAAAGTGCATATAATAGTGAGGCAGACCATGCTCTCAGCTGTTTAACGATAGACACGGTGAGAGTGAAAAAAATGCATGAGCATTATCTGGGAAAAAGACTACACAATGAGCTCATTGCAATCATGTGCTATTTGATTTGTTGTTTTTAAAAGACACCACCTTCTAGTGCTTCACTGCTGGCTTTGGCGTCACTAACCTGACCTAGAAAATATGCTAGCGATTTCTTGGAAAAAATAATGAGAGCTTTTCCAAATTGCATTTTTTCCCCCAGCCAAAACCTTAATAAGTAATACTGACAGAGCCAATGCTCCAATAATTTTGCTCATTTTTGCTGGTAAATACAGATAATTTCTCTATTATACCTATTACCCAAAAACAACTATTTGAATTAGACCAAAAGAATTCTTCCTTTCCTTAATTTCAATCCCATTTTACCATCTGCTTTAACTCATAGTGGAGTATGGTGAGGGTAAGTCTTTACAGAAATTGCAGGAATGAAAGCTTGACATTGCAAGAAGACAGAAACATCCACTGAAAGGGGAGAACAAGGGTAAACCAGGCAGAAGAAGGTGCCAGACTGGGCACCTGAAGAGCAGGCAGGCAGTGAAAAGGAAAAAAGAGAGATTAGGAAAAATGAAGGAAAGAAGGAAAAGAAGGAAAAGAAAGAAAGAAAAAAAGAAAGAAAGAAAGAAAGAAAGAAAGAAAGAAAGAAAGAAAGAAAGAAAGAAAGAAAGAAAGAAAGAAAGAAAGAAAGAAAGAAAGAAAGAGAAAGAAAGAAAGAAAGAAAGAAAGAGAAAGAAAGAAAGAAAGAAAGAAAGAAAGAAAGAAAGAAAGAAAGAAAGAAAGAAAGAAAGAAAGAAAGAAGCGAGCCCACACCACCCATACCTTAAGACATATTATTCTGAATTCTTGTTCTTCATCTTTGTGATTATACCGATCATTTGAAAGCTGATCTGAGGCCAGCAGACACCAAACACATTCAGTACTCCCTCATGCTAAGCCTCTTCTGTATTCCAACCATCTACAATGGTCAAATACTTTCAAAAGTACTTGTGATATCAATTACCTCCACTTGAAGGCTTCTATTCACCAGAGTGGAGTCAGGAAGCCCTATTGTGGATGGGAATCAGTCTTCTGATGTAGTCACTTAGATATTATTTTTAAGCACTTTGAAGATGAAAAGCACCATGTAAGTGGTAGGGCTACTGCTGTTATTCCATAAAGTATGTTCTAGTGGTAGTTCAGCTTTGGCAATGCTTTTCTTCTATTCCTAATTTAAAGGTTGTCCCTTATCTAGGAAATATATCCTTGCTGATATAAATGTATTGTCCTTGGAGGGCATATATAACAGGGAGTAGAGTCAATGATTTCTGCCTGCTGTTGTGCACCATGAAGCTAATCAGTGAAGATGCAAACACTTGAGCACTCTGAAGTTTATTTTTGTCAGTTTAGAAGTACTTAGCACCCCTTGACATCAAAAGGAATTATGTCCTGTTCAGTCTCATCTCAGCTTTGAATATTTAGGAAACCTGTAAATACATTTACAGGCTCTGGATTATGCATTTAATTATTGAAAAAGTAAAAACCCTCTACAAAGTACTGTGAAAGGAAGGAAGAGAAGCACTACAGACAATGATGGGAATGTTCCATTAAAAACCTGAAAGGCATGGAACAAAACACAGACATCATATCTTTGAAGATACTTTCAAAAGGAAAGGACAGGTCATCGAGATCCCTACAAGCCAAGACCATTCAGGTGCCCTTTTGACTTTGCTGTCCTATGATATCCTACAAAGCCTGTTAAGCACCATCAGAGCATTGCATAGCATCTGCATGGCTTGAAAGTGTCCTGACCTTCTGCTTCCTACATGGTATAAAATTTCATCTTAAATTTTCTATACTTTTTGAAAGTCTAAAAATGGCAAAAAACATCTGTGAATATTTTCTTCCTCCTTCAAAAGGGGAAAATGCAGGTCAACTGAAGAGAACTGATATCAGAACTACCAAATGAGGCTGACAAAGAGGGAGTCAACACTTGAGCTGATGTATGAAAGTGCACTGGGAAATCAGAGTGCACTGCAGGGTGGGGGGACTCCCTCTTTTAGCAGAGACTAGTGCTGAGTGTAAAAGTCAACTGAAGAAGATAAGATGGGAGAGCTGCCCATCAGCAGCTGCTCCCAAA
>VXAA01005570.1:711286-765633 GCA_013399115.1 Anseranas semipalmata | reverse complement strand
AAACAGAACTGTTTATACAAATAAAGCAGACACACTACTAAAGACCAGACTTTCTACATATAAAACATCTTCCACAGCAGTTGAGAAGTGCACATTGAGTATCATGCTGATCTTGAGAAGAATGAGAACAAAATTTACAAGACTGTTACAAACCTAGAGGCCAAAACTCTACTCTACAAACATCTCTTCAAAACAAGGGCTACTGATAATATTACAGCTTAGACAAAGGACCTAAAAGGAGGTGGAAAGAGCAAAGACCTGGGAGAAGAAAGAAGACAACCAATTCCAGTTCAAAAAAACAACTTACTGTCTTACTTAGTTAGTTACTAGAGACTTCCATTCTCTAGCAGAGGAAAGAAAAGTGGAAATTCTTTTGTTTCTTGTTATGTCAATAAGACTGAAGAAGAGAAGGCTCGGAGAAGACGTTATTGCAGCCTTATAGATGTTAGATGTTAGGAGGAAATTCTTTGCTTAGAGAGTGGTGAGGCAGTGGAACAGGCTGCCCAGAGAAGTTGTGGATGCCCCATCCCTGGAGGTGTTCAAGACCAGGTTGGATGGGGTTTTGGGCAACCTGATCTAGTGAGTGGTATCCCTGCTGTTTAGATGTGTTGCTGTTCTGTTTTACTTGTTTATATTTACAGTCAGTAACCAGTAAGTTCAAATAACTCCTATTTGGAATTTCTTCTGCTGTTGCCTGTGAGTTGTTCATGAGCTCCTTACTCCAAGTTTTCCATCAAATCCTCAGTTCCAAATGCTTGCTGTTTGAGATATGTCTGGTGACTATGAAAGAAATTGACAGTTTTGTGAGAACATGTCACTTCTGACAACACTTGATTTGAAAGTGATTCTAGATGAACTCTATTTCCAATTCTATTGTGATTAGAACTGCTTGGAATTTTTTTCTGATGTGTTTTCCTACCACTTATTAAAGCTGAAGTCAGAAATGGGTTCCACAGAACCAAAGTCTGTTTCTTCCAGGCAACCTGAACATGAGTCAATTTTGAGTTCAGACTTCCTAAGTTCCAGCTTGAGCTAGGGCTGTGAAACACCCAACAAGGCACAAAGACTAATCCAGAGCTCAGGACTGCCTGGACAGCACAACTAAAAGGACCAGGAGTTCCTAGAGGAAACATTACATAGGCGCTCATGGACACAGTGTTTGTTTAATAAATAAATAAATAAATAAATTAAATTAAATAAATAAGCAACCTCTTGGGATGTTGGCATAGGATAATGCTAATGAGTGGAATTAAAATTTTGAACAGGATGTCTGGTTTTTGTCCAGATAGCATCAGGAGTCTCTCTTGTAAGGACCTTTGGATTATGTGGTTCTCTGAATCACTGCTCTCCTGAAACATTGTAATCCTGCTGGCCCATGGTCCTGCATGACCACCTCAGCATATACTGGATCCATTGCTGCAGATCACTGTAACTACGTGCAGAAGACTATGTTCTACATGATCATTTTTGCATTTGCAGGAAGAGTTTCTACTGACCATTTGCAAGCATCTTATCTATGTTTAATTTGATCAATTTTGCAACAGAAGCTTGTAGTGGAGTTGAGTCTGTGGGTGGAAGAACCAGATTGTCCTCCTAGGATGTTAATCGAAATGTTCAAGCACAGAAATTGGTCTGGGCACAGCAGAAACTGCCTGGAAGGAATCTTCAGGTTGTTCTGACATTCCCAGCTAAAGATTGCACCAATTGATCGAATAATTTTTTGAGAAGATGAAGTAAGGTGATTGACTGAGCAGATAGTCAAGTTGATCCATCTTCTCAGATCAGTCAATTATCTCAATTGCGCTCATGAGGAGCCCCAGAGTTCTTGAGCCAGCCAAGGAGTTTATGACAGAAGTGTACTGGTCATTCACACAGGCACAGCCTTGACACTCAGCTACTCCTTCATTATAACCAAAAGACAAACCTGAGTTTCACTCTTAAAACTCATTTAAGTTTCATAGCTCTTCCCACAGAAGGAAATTCCATTTTCTCACAATTTCTATTCTCTTCTTAAGTAACAACTGTACTATTTCTATATGCCCTATATAGGCTATACAGATCAAAAGGATTTGTAATCTACTTCTGTTATTATCAAAAAACACAAGAATCGTATTTCTAATCAAGGATCCCTGCTTCTTGTGTATTAAAAAGTGGTCTAAAAAGGGATAGAAGGTAATTGAAGCTGGAGGCCAACTCAACACCTCCCAGAAATTCTCTGCACTTTGCTTGGAATCAAATATAATCTCTGTTTCTAAAGATTAGCCCTTTTATAATATTCCTTTTCATGCTTGCAACAAGAAAAACTAAACAGGAGGTGCAAATTTAAGAAAAATATTAACCACATGGCAATAACTGAGTTACTTGCCTCTATCACACTTACCACACCAGTGCACATATTTATTATAGACTAGAAATACTTTTTTCAAAGATTATATGTACCTGCTACATTGCAAGGTAGGTTAAAAATTGATCACCAATTAAACTATTTCAAAAGCAAGGCTAGAGCAGAGTTATGTCTTAGTTCCTTTATATTAAACATAACTTTCACTGTGCCCCACTTACTGAACATAGTTTGATGAATGGCAAGAAATTCTTTTTGGAAGGCTAAAGCTGCTCTAATTCTGACTGGTGTAATTTTTGCTTGTCATTATAGGAAGCTCAGAAGTAGCTTCACATTCTTTGCCTTGTGCAAAATGCAGTGGTGATGCATAAAGGTAAGCTCTCAATAGATGCCACGCTTACTTCCTATTTATTCTGACATTAATGGCACATGGGGGCATACAGCCTCATGTTTGGGAATTTTAAACAGGCCTTATCAGAATGATTAGCAGAGTTGTCAGAAAGCTAGCTGTGACATGGGTTTGGCATGCTGACTGGGATGCTCTCAGTCAGATTACTCGTCTAGACAGTCCTTTGGCCTGATCCACTGTGATCAGTGGTTTAGGACACTGCCAGTGTCCTAAAAACCCGTTTCAAAACCTGTTTCTCTGCTCTTTCCTGCCCACCTCTCCCCCCTGTACGTTGGCTTAGGAGCTGAGCTCTGATTCAGGATGTAGACAAGATTAGTTCAATCTCAGCATCTGCCCACAGAGTTTCAATAAACATCCATAAACATTTTGGTAGGGATATTTCTGGGTACTTTCCATGCAGCTGAAATTACACTATTGTACAAGCAATCAGCTGCAATCCCACAGGATCCCAACTACAAGCCAGTGACTAGAGTGATATGGCAGGAAAGAAATGTGGTTTCTACTCCCTGCTTCAGCCACCAGAGGAAAATTAAAGCAATCACCAGTGTTGAGGTGTGCCCTATTTCATTTCTGCATTTTGAATCCTATCTTTTGGCCATGAATTACAAGTGGAAGCACAGTCATTTTGGGGCCAGTGTTCAGGATGTTTCTCTACCTTTAACATTTGCCAAAGCCTGGCCAGGATGGCTCCAACCTATTCTGTGGTAACCAGCTTTGCCCACATACTATACTGGGAATAAACATATCTGGCTGGCACTGCCCAAATGCCAAGGGCCTGCATGATCCCAAGTATATACTATGCAAAAAGACAGCAATCAGACAATCATGTGTTGGGCAAGACATTCCTCCCTCCAGTTCAGCTATTTGCAAGTTTTTACAGCTTTATATAACACCCATCAACACATAAAACCCATGAAGAGGTGGGACACCATAAGATGATGGTTTTACAGACCTTCTGATTTCAGCTGTGGCCCCTTGAAGGCTGGATACATCTGCACCACAGTGGAGGCGATGTGGTTATGGACCTGCTCTTAGCAGTTTGCACCCTTGGCAAGGCAGTCCTACTTTAAACCCTCCTGTAAATCTAGTCCTCTCTGTTTCAGGTGGCATAAATTGCTACTGGAGAAAAAGAGGAAGCTGTGTATTTCTCAGCCCTAGCACTTTAAAGTCAGAGCTGCAGGATACAGTATGGGAAGATCAGTCCCACTGCTTATGATCAAAGAATGTTTAATCTTTTCTCCAGATGACTGCATGCTCTCCCTTCTCCCTCCCTCCCTCCCTTTCACTAACCTCATTCCCAAACGCAAAAAATCTGAAATAGAAGTATTTATGTATTTACACTGAGCTTGCTCACATGGCTATCTCCCTCAAATATTATTTAAAAAAACAAAAAAAAAAAAAAAAAAAAAAATCCTACCTTTTAGAAATACTCACAGCAAGCAAAACAAAGCAAAACAACAAAAAGCAAATAACAGTGATAAACTTACAGAGAATCTCCTATCACATTAATTGATTATTTGCCCAGCAATCCACAGGAGTTAGGATACTCCAACTCACATATTATCATGCCTGAATCATAGTAGTTAAACAAACACTAGTTTAGGTAGATCTTCATTGCTCCTACTTTATATGCATAAATAAGCATTTTCAGATGGTGATGGGTTTCCCATATAACAGAAGATGGGCTAAAATGACATTCACTGCCTTTTCAGTTTGCATTTCCTATAGCATTCTGCAGTCTTCCTCTAGCAATAAATCACTAGTCTCATTAAAATACAGGCGAATTTATTATTAGTTCTAACAGACATTTTATTCATGTGTAAATGACAGGATAATAGAACAGTTGTTTGACAGCTTGCTGAGAAAATTGTAGCTTTCATCATCTTAGATGATAAATTTTTCCTAAAATAAAATGAACACCCATGGAAGAAATTAGAGTTAGGGTTTTAGACAGAGAAAAGAATATGACAACTATTCTACTTAACTGAATCAGTTTCTGTGATCTCACAAGAGTCAAAAATACTTTGGTTCAGAACGAGCCAAATTCAGATATCACTTGCCAAGCTAAATATTAGAAGTGGGCAACATACTTGGAGAATTTAAAAGGAAAAGTAGTAAAGTCACTTTCATATCTTTAAAGCTCATTAGTTTACTGGAAACAAGCAATTTTATACCTTTTTTGTTGACCCCATGTTTTGGAAATCAAACGTGTGATTTTTTTTGGCATCTGGATTGCAAAAGCCTATTAAGGCTGCTAAACGACATCTTGCATTCGTTGCAGGATTCTGAGTCTTGGATCTAAGGAGAAATACTTCTCTTTTTTAAAAAAGTTATATAGGTGGCTTTAAATATTTTTAATAGAGAGGACAAGGAAATGCCAAGACCTCCCAGAGGATTTGAAAAATAAAGTGCTAACTGACATGGGAAGTTCAAGGTTCTCCTTGTGGTAAGAACATTATTGGAAAATTCTCTTCTAATATGTCAGTCTTGGCATGAAGAATAGAAAACATAAGCATTTTAACAGCTGCCAAAAGCAAGTATGAGGCTGAAGTATTTGTTCACAGTAAAGAAAAAAAGATTAGTTTGACCTTAAGTCATTACCTTCCAAAACAAATGCTCATTTTGCATTTAACTATGAAAAAGAATAGCTTCCTCAAGTGGTCTACATCAACATCAATTCAATCTACTCAACTTTTCAATTTGCAAAGGTGAAGAAAATAAAACAGTTTCCCACATCTAGCTCAGACAACCCAAGTCTTTATCCCATTTTAGGAGCTTCTGGGTTGCTGCCAGCAAAAAGACCAGCAACCTTTTCTTTACCCAAGTTTCATTGCAAAATACTACTATCTGGGAAAACATGAAATTAAGACATTTTCCTTGCTTGTCAGAAATTTAGAAATATCCTGGGATTCTGTAAGAGATTTCTGTAATCACCAGACACTGAATCCAAAGAAGAACAAACATTATTTTACAGTTAATATATTTCATTTTAGTATATTTATTTTAGTCCACATTAATTAAGCAAAAATTTTTGATTTGTAGGAATATTATTTCTTCAAACTTCAGGCCAAAATTAGGACCCCTAAACTTATGATGAATGCCTAGCCTTCTCCCTGTTTTGATTTTATCATTCTCTTAGTGATTACTTTTTTGTACTGGACCGTGCTCGGGACTCATAAGTACTCCACTCCAGAAATGAGCAGAGCATGGTCTAGGGCATGACAAAAGTGTCATTTGTCAGGCAGACTCAGTACACCCACAGAAAGATAATCAGAGCCTTCAGAAGATAAAGTCACTGCTGCTTTTCTTTCAAAACATAAATAGGAGGCACTTGCTGCTATTGTTAGTAGTCTGGTAACAAGCCTAAATGGTGTTCAGACCTGTTCCATCTAAATGAGATTAAGTTTCCATTATTATGTTCTCCCCAGCTGACACTCAGAAAATATTCAAATTTTACCAAAAGGCAGAAGTTAGCTGAAACAATGCATCTGTGACACTTTGCAGGTGTTGCTGCATTTCAAAGTTTCATTCCACTTAAGATTTGCAAAGAAGCTGAAATTTTGGGTTCCCACAGAACTAATTCTCAGAAAACTGACTGAGAAATGATGCAGAACTTTCTTAGTGAGTGACACTGAGTATGTCTTCAATGTTTTTCTACATCAGGGAAGAAGTTAATAATCCAGAGATAGAGAAGGTGGGGAACAGATCTAAAGAAAAGTATGATACTGAACAAGTGAGACAATTTTGCGAAGAGTAAAGAATATTCCACTCCACACGCTCCCCACTCCCTCACACACTGGAATTACTTTTCCTATCTGGGATTGCAAACGCTGCATCTGTCATGTCTAATCTTGTCTTTTCTCCTATTGGCTTTGCTAACCAAGAATGTTACCCAGTTCAAACAGCAGTTATTTTTTCAACCTGTTCATTATTTCTGATTGGCAGATGGTCTATTATAGAGGCCAATTTCAGTATCTCCTAATGTTTAAAATTCAGATCTATAATGGACATTGTTTGGCAGGCCAAGGGACTCCAAAATACTGCATATATTTGTTTGTTTAATTGAAACATTAAAAGAACAAACACCCATTTGTCTTCCAAAATCTGTGTTTAGACTGAGAAATTTCAGATTTGAAGACATCTCACTGGTTCTTAAATCTTATTCCAAGATGCGAGAGTATACTTTTTTTCTAGCCTGAGAATTGACAGCACAATTAAATCCAGGCCTAAAAATAGCACTCTTGTGCCACAGATTTAACTACAGATAACTGGTCTGCACACAAGAAACAGCCTAGAGATATAAGACCACAACTTCCTTCCTCCTACAGTGGTCAGGAGCCTTCACCTTGAACTAGGTTGAGAGCGTCTGCACTGCGAGCCAGGTGATAGTATGGCATTGCTATCCACATCACAGTAACTTTTCAAAACTCTGCTGGATTCTATATAGAAAAGTAGAGAAACATAGTCTCCATCCTAAATATCTTTGGAGACTGAACAAACATGTCTAAACCCAAAGGGAAAAGGCAGTAGCTGAAGGTTGTGACTGTCCTTGGCTTAGTTTTTAATCACACAGCTCATTGCACCTAACTGGGATTCAGCTCAGTTCAGACATTCATGTGCAGAAGCACCTTCTCCCATTGTCATGGCACATCACTCTTGAAGGTGCCACTGTCCCATCCACACACTGTGGTAAACCAAAGAACAGTTTTAACAGAGGATTGGAGGTTCAAGCAGCCAAAGGGAGAAGTGCTCAAAAATGCACCACACATTTTTGTTCACCAAGTCAAATGACAAAAGATTCTCCACAGTAAATATTATTACAAGCAGGCTGCTGTTCAAAAAGTCTTTTCAAATCAACAAAACGTGGCTCCAAAACTATTTAACTGCAACAGCTTATAAACAAGTTTGCTCAACTACAATTTATTTTCTTCAGACAGAAAATGGGCATGAGTTTAAGAGAGACGTGTACAGACAACTCTGAGATAAAGGTTGCAACCTCTTTGATTTAGCAATACATAGAAGTATTAAATGAATCCAGATTTCATGCTAATTTTGGGCTCAAAAATAATTTGTTTCCATCAGAAGCTATCAGTAAGACCAGTGTTCAGAGGCTAGGGAAGAAAAACAATTTGTACAGTTGCTGTGGCCATTTCCAGGAGGAGGCGATGGGGATATTTAAACAGAAATGTGAATTGAAACACTTCATCTGTCATGTCTGGATATTTAAATAGAAATGTCACCACAATAAGGAACTGGAAAACACAGCACTGACATAAGTGCTGGATGTAAAATGCACAAATCCATATCAATCCTGGGAGGAAGCTTCTTGATGTGATACAGTTCCTCAGGATAGGGCAGATTGTGTCTCTTCTAGTTGATGCTTTTCTCTCCCCTTCTCTCCACTAGGAGAATAAGATATGGGTTTTGTGTTCATGATCTCTAAATTAAGATCTGAACTATCATGCTAAATTCACTGGGGGCTGATGTTTTGGAGTCTTCTGTTAGGGTCCATTGGTTTGATAGCAGACTTGCCTCTTAGAAGAGGAATAAATAATGATATTCATGTAGACAGAAAATAAACTTATACTCACTGGCATTCACCAGCCTTTAAGTTAACTTGTACCTGAGATTGTATAAAACATTTTAGATATTTTCAATATAGTATTTTCAATATCATGAAATGCTGCGATATGGTTGAATTCTACACCTTCTGCATGATTGGTTACAGCTGAATGCAATATGCCTATCAAACATAACTCAGTCAAAACCATGGAGACAGGTTATTCTAGAAGAATGCTGTAGGCATTCAATATTATTTCAATTAAGTCACAATAGCTCATTTCTTCATATGCTTGCAGTATATCTGCAGAAATCTGGTGTTCAGTTTTGTTTATCACCTGGGAAATGTTTCATATGGACCAAACGAACTTGTTACAAATAACTATTGAATATTCCTGTTAAATAGGTTAGAAGGTAACTAGGGAAAAAATATGAATATTCCTGACACTTTCTCTCAATAGACCACTTTGCTGTCTCTTTTATGTACCTGTGAGTGGCTGCATTTTGGTATAGGCAAGTTCATCTGTCACTCAGTGTCAATATGCCACTTTTCTGAGTAGCAGTAAAACACCCAAGTCTGAAGTTTTCTTGTCAAGTCCCACACATGTTGAATGATGTTTGGTAAGAATTATCACCACTAGCTGTATAAGAAAAATAAGAACTATATTAGGCAAGACAGCCTTATACTCACTTCTTTTATTCCAGAGCACAACAAGTACTTCTTTAAAAATGTTCACAAAACAAGGAAGATATTTTTCCTTATTAGTTAAATATTCACAACCTGGCAAATTACATGTGTCAATATAAGATCCCAACTGATATTTGCCAATGAGGATAAGAACACCTTTGTATATGAGAACATAACAGAAGACAACTGAATAGAAATTCTTCTGAACTACTCCTTCAGGGTTGAATGATCCAGATTGTGGGAGATCCATGAACCCCATGGCCCCCAATCTGAAGAGACTTCTGCAGCCTCCTGCTACACTGCAGGTCTATCAGATCACACTAAGAGGGAGAACTGCTGCATCAGTACTTTAAGAACTTCCTCATCTTGTCCTACTAAAGACAAGGCTGATCCACTGCATGGAGAAAACCCTGCTTCAGAGACAAGGTGACCCTTCAGGTAGAAGTAACTTGGCTGAATTAAATGTTTAGAAGCAGGTGTTCTTGACAGAGGAAGATTTTCATAATTTCTAACTCACTACAGGAGTTTTATCACTTTAGAAAAAGCATGTCTCTGGTCTTCTGGAGAAGTTTCTTCCTCATCATCAACTCTGGAAGACTGACAGTGACATGACATGGCATAGACACCAATACTTGCCTTAAACATCCTAGGCTGGGTATCTCTTTCCTTCTGGGTGCAATGGATCCAGAGATCCTCCCTACAAGTATAAGATCATGAAAGACATTACTATACAGATATCTAAAGGCAGTTTCAATGCATATGATGTTAATTTTGGACAGAACTATTAAAGAAATTTGGGAAGGGGGAAGTAGGGTAACTGGCTAGAATATCAAGCCCTGTTATAGATTAGGAACTGGTTAAAAGCCAGAGAAAAGAAAACAATTTTGTCAAGGGAAAATACTGCCAATAAACATAGCTGTGAATAGATATTCAGATCAACATTGGTCTAGTTCAGTTCTGTGGAGTAAACAGAAGAGAGATATGAGGCAGGGAAAAAAAATACCATGCTGATGACACAAGTCATAGTAGGGTTATAAAGGAGGCCAAAATAAACTGGGCCAGTGAAAAAAATAAAACAAGATAACAAAGTAGTAAGGGAAAAAATAACCCCCCTATCATTCATTTCTGGTCAGCATTTCACATTTCAGTGAAAAGACTTGCATGTTATCACTCTGCAGCTCACTAAGGGGTGCCTGTTCAGTGCATAACTGTCAAAAATAGGCTTCATTAAGAAGGGAAAAGAAAACTGAAAATGCAATGCCTTTACATAAAAACATGATACTGAACACTATTTGAAAACTCTATTTGGTTCGTTATTTTGTTTCCAAGAAAAATCAATAAAATAAGGTCTAAGAAAGGGAGATCTTGGGACAGCTGGCTGATAGGTCCAGAGTTCTTGTTTGAATGTTGTAGCTCACAAGAAGCCTGTTTTCAGATAAAAATGTTCATTAGCTTTCTACATTCTTTTTCTTCTCTCATATATACTTCTTAGGATCTTCTGGACTCAGCAGGAATGCAACAAACAATGAAACCAAACTCAAAGCTGCAAGGTAAAACAAGGAAGACAATGTCTGTCTGAGCTGGACAAATGTATGTTTATTCATAAAAGAGCAAGTTAAATTTATTTAGCTATCTCTGCAGCCATTTTCATCATGTTTAGGCACACAATTTATGAGTATGAATGTTTATAGAGGGATTTTTTTTTCAAAGAAGCTAAGCATTTGAGGGGAAAAAACATTTCAACAAGAAGAAAAACAATTATTTAAAATTCAGAAACATGAAAATGAATTCAGAAACATACACTTAAAGAACTTTGCCCATTTCAAAAAGCATTGGCTTCAGACAAATCTAGGCAATCCCAAACAAAAATTGTTTTATCCAGTATTTGGACACTTGCTGAATATTTTAGTTCTGAGATTCTTCCCTATATAAATTTTACCATAAGTTACTTTCCCTATTCCATGAAGAAAAAAAAATCACTACGGGAAAGTAACTTTGCTCAGTCAACTGTCATCTCTTGGGAGGAAAAATAAAAAAATAATAATGATAAAAAAATAAAAATAATAATAATAATTAAAAAAAAACAGCAAATAAACCCACAGTCAGAATGACAAAAACCCACCCAGCCCCTTTATTACACTGAAGTTTGCTCAAAACACCCGTTGTGGTTCTATGTTTCTATGCTAATAGGATGTTGGACATTATCAAATAGCCCTGCAGTGCTTAATATTTCACACACTCACATTAATTTCTGTCTTCAAACACAACAGCCTCATCTTTGGTAGGCATCCCAGATATAACAGGCTACAAGAGCACGCAGAAATAATCCTCCATTTGATGTTGTTCAACTCAGTGGTAAGATATTTGATTACTCATTGTGCTGAGAGTAGGAGTGGAAGAACAACTCTGTAAACAGGTGTATTCATTTGGGAGATGACAGCTTGGTCTCAACAGGTGTCATTCTGGGAGATGGGTTCATGCATGGATTCATGCATCCTTCGACAGGGGATGGAATGAAGTCCATGGTCAGTGACCAAATCTCACAGTAACAAGTGAATAAAACTGAATAAAACTTGCTTTCCTCTTATTTCCTCTGGCTTCTGTTTAGTATCATTCTCCTTTTATGAAATTGTTCTGTCTCACTTCTAAAAAAAGTTTTCTTTAACCCTAACCACGAATTTCTTACTTTGAAAAGGGAAAAAAAAAATCCCTAGATCAGTAGTACTTTATTCTTCTTTTCCTCTGATTAGTGGCTAAGCAGAGCTCTTTCCATAGCCTTTCTAATTTCCATCTGCTTTGTGATTTCCATTGCTGGATTCAAACAAGCCTCGTTAACTTATTTAATTACTGAGTGAGAGCATAAGCAGTTCCCCTTTTTGCTGGCTAAGATGGGGAGCAAGGAGTCATTGCAGAAGAACCAGTTGTCATTCAACTGCTACTGTTTCTCAAAAATGCAAAGAGTAGGTGAGCTATGCCAGGGGATTGACACAAGCCAGCATTGCTTTGGGAACTGAGCATGGACAAAGGTCTGATGAAGCCTCAGATAAGGTGAAGCAAGGACCGAACTCTGACCTCGAGCCCATCTGAGCAACGTAGTAATACCCAAGCTTGTTAAACCTTTGCTGTGGGAAACAGTCTACTTTCCTTGTTTTCTACTTAAAACTATTAGGAGACTTTAAGAGAACATATGGATGCTCCAGAGACCTAGAAAATCAGCTGGCTTTGCTCTAAAAGGAAAGCTAAACAAAAGTGTTGGCAGATTTAAAGTGGCTTTCAGTTCAGAAAGAAGAGAACATACACTAAATTCCTGTGTCTCATATCTGGACTCGAGGAGGTTGGCTGCAGAATAGCTCTCTAGATTAAAAAACTCCTCCTAAAGAGACAGAAGTGCACTGCTGCTTGAATAGCAGGACAGCAAGGTCTTTTTTTTTTTTTTTTTATCTTATTGCTATTATCTAGACAGACTTGCACTGTTACTTTGATTAAAAATGAGACAGACCATGAGATTTTTCACTAACTTGACTGTGACACTCACTATCTAGGGTCAGTGGAAAAATCTCATCAGCCTGCAGTTGAGAGACCAAGTTAGGTCAGAAGTACCAAGTTAAGCATGGCTACCTGCTTCCATGTCACCTACTGCAAGCTGGGAAATCTAAAACAAGTTTTGAGGCTTCCTCTTGACAAAGAGTCAAATCCTGTTTTCCTGATAGTTAAGTACTTGACCCATTAATCCCTTGGGATTAACTTAAAAGAAACTCTAAAATATGGTTACCATTAAAGTCCTGCTGGTCTGGAATAGGTGGAATACGTGTGCTGGTCTAAACATATTCTAGATACGTTGAAGTCTTTAGTTCTCCTCTATCAACTACAATCTTATAATACATTCCTGTGATGCTGAACTGATCTTAAAATACTTAAAAAAAANAAAAATTAAAAAAAAAAAAAAAAAAAAAAGTAACAATATGAGTGGAGGCCTAGTCATTAGGATTTGATTTGATTTTGAACTACTCTCCAAAATACCTGTACAAAAAGCTTACTGTGATTGTCTTTCCACTCCTCCTTCATGAGCTAGAGGGATACAAATATAAAACGTATAAAAATATTTGTTAAACACAGTTGTTGACCTTTGACTGAAAAGTAAGCTTCAAGACAGAGCAGATCACTTTTATTGAGGACAGCAGGAGAGCAGTCAGATGTTCATGCTACCTGTGCAGTTTTTCAATGGTACAGATTTATACTAAGTGAGAGAAACCTGGAGTGCCATAAGCATTTTTTTTTTTAATTAGAAGAGCAGCTCAGTCTCTCCCAGAGAAGACAATAATATGTTTCTCTACAGCAAGAGTTAAAATGTTCTCTTCTTTACTATCATTGCTACAAAAGAAAAAAAGTCTGGCAGAAGTTGGAAACTGAACTTTCCTGTCTAGTAAAAAGAGTTTTAGTTTTACAGATGAGCTACAAGCATCCATAAAATGAAGTATCTGAAATAGTGGTACAAAGAATCTCCTGCTTCAAAGGCATAAACAAAATAAAACAAATAAACAAACAAAAAAAAGTCCACAAAGAATAACGTCTCAGAGCCAGATAGTGATGTTTAGATTAACTGTAATATTACATAGAGAATGTAAAGAGAACTTATTTTAAAGCAGCTTTGAAGTTTTTCCAACCTTTCATTCATCTGAATTCCCCCCATGCCAAAAAACATGACTCTAGCCACACAGTCCCTGACATGTACAATGTTAGACTGAAATCACACAAGTACAAGACATGCTTTTTAAAAGCAGAGCAGATGACTCTACAGAGGACACTAAAACTTTTCTTAAAGACAAAGCTATAGCACATAAGAATCTTAAGCAGCCTCCCTCCTATACTTCGAACTTCAACTAACACTAGTAATAGAGTCTAAGAGCAACTTCAAAGCTTCAGGAAACAACATGGACCAAGGTCTCTTATTTTCATCACAGGAAATACATGCAAGTCCAGGCGTCTGCACTCAGTGGAAAGTCAGTGTAGCTTTTCATGATAAACATCACCTAACTTACTCTGTCAAAGCAATAAATGAAGAGTTATGTTTCAGTAAACAGTCTCACAGGTTACACCACAACACACACTTGTGTATGTCTTTTACAGACTTCATAGATTGTTTTTTTTTTTTTTTTAAAAAAAAAAAGATGCATGCCCTGAGGCTGCAAAAATGAGATTTTTCATGGGACTTTTACTGCAAGCTCAGCTCTGCAGATCTATACATTAATCTGCTTACATAGGCAGGAAAAAATTGGTAAAAGCACATAAATTAGGAAGAACGTCATGCAAAGTGTAGGGTGTAATGTAGGATACTAATCTCTTCTTTCAACAAGCATTGAGTCATACAATGACCTTGAGGACCAGACCACAGACCTAACAAATTGGCAGTAATAGGGTTATCTTCTATAAAGGTGAACCACAGCAGCAGGGGTGTTACCACACCAGTTACCACATGCAGTTTTGTGCTTCTGACATTTAAAGCTAATAGATACCCTGCCAGGATATCAGGGTTTGGAAGGCCCTGCACTTTCCAGGTACTTACTGGGTAACAGAGCCACAAGAATTCTGGTTCAATTTCCAGGTTTTCACTTGAGCGTGCTCTTATTTAGCTCTCCTCCTCTCCTAAAGCCCCTTTCTCTCCTTGTTGCCCCTTTTTAAACTGCATATTCTCTTCCTTGCACAATTCAGCCTAGGGTGGTTCTTTCTGTTCCGTCTCCCCAGAACAGAGTGGATGTGGAGGGAAAATAGTTGTCCTTATACGATGACAGGCTTTCTGAACAGTAGCAGTCTGTCCCTGAACACTTTTGTTGACTACACTCTTCCTAATAAACTCTGGCCTCTGAAGGTCATTAGCTGTTTATTGTAACTAAGTAAAGCTTTAATAAGCTCTAGCTCTGCTCTAGATCTACACCCAGTCCTCTCTTCTGGTGCCAAGTGATGGCATTAACAGAGATGAATATTATATACTTGTTTGTACCTTACAGTCTTAGCTATGTAGTCAGGCCAGCCCATGACAGCTGCATCAACAAGGAGATATGTTGAGGTGAAATCAATGGATATAAATGCTGCTGTTTTCTAGTGACCAGCAAGAACCATTCTGCCCTTCCTCCAGCAGGGCAGTAACAACATGAAGCCTGGTAACTTGGCCATGCTTCAGCAGACTTACAGAAGGAAAGAAGAGGAACATCTTTGCAATGCTCCCAAAAGTTAAATTCCTGCACCAAGTCATGGAAGGACTGTATCATCCCAACAAAGCAGGATCAATATTTACTGTGGAACGTATCACCAAGGGGGAGCACTCCATCACTCCAGCCAAGTACTTCAGATTTAGTTAAGGATTGGCTGGCCCTTTCTTGCAGGGTGATTTGCCTGGCCCTTTCTTGTAGGGTGATTTGCCTGTAACCTCACTATCACATTAGTGTGGAAAAAAAAAATCCTAACTCAGTGCATAGCCTAGATACTGTTGTATGCAATGTGCGTGCCACTCTAGCACATGCTGAAAGTACCATGCATAACATGTTTTCTGACCCACTAAAATTCACGGTCATATCCAACAGACTTGAAGGAAGTGGCCATTACTTTCAGCAAGAAGACATGGAAGTGTCTCCGAAGCATTCTCAAAGGAAAACCCACAACCTAGTGAGAAACCAAACCAGTAGAGAAGAGGTTCTCCTCTCCCTCCATAGCCTTTCCACCTGAACTGTCACCAGCCAGTAGACAGCCAAGACTTATATTAGCTGGATTATGATGGAGGTCTGAGCAGCCAACAGTCAAATCATTTGCTTGCAGGAGGGCTGTATCACCAGTTTAAGCTCTTTATTCCTGCAGGTATCAGCCAATCTGAGGCATAAGAGCTGTGTTACGCTGTACAGATGCCTTTTACCTTGTTCCTAACATGGGCTGTGCAGCTACATACAAATAGTCAGATAGTACACTATATTTCAGTTGGACATTGAATGATTTTGTTAGGGTGCAAGAAGGAAAACAGCAGGAGACAGGCTGGAATGTCAGATTTTCCAATACTTTCTCCTCTTGCTGAAAGTACAGGCCTGGTCCCAAACTCAGGGATTTGCTATTGGACTAGAAGCTTATGCTGGTCTTATGTAACTTCACAGCAGCAAAGCTGTACCACATCTATTTTTGGCATTGCTCTAGAGCCACAACATGTATTTGTCTGCATTTGAAGCAATATTGCTCAGGGTTGCACGACTAACATGAAACGCAAAACCACCAGGTCACCTTCTGACAGGTTACCTAGCTGGTCTGCACAGATCAAAGTCCATATAGTTCTGAACAAGGCCCCAGGGTAAAGAGATCAGCATATTTTTTGGACCTCAACACTCGAGAAGTTCAGTATGGTATGAAGAATTTGATATGTTTAAGAAGCCAAAGGGATTAAGCAAGAGTGTTGTGTTGTAGAACCAAATTAACATATACTGTTCTCATTTTTCACAGAATTAGCTACCTCACTTCCTCTCCTGTTTCATTTTCTTCTTTTTGGCTAAAGTTCTTGCTTTCCTTACCCAGACTAGAATTCAACCAGGAAGACTCCTGGATGAAAAATAAGAATATTTGTTCAACTTGTTAAGTATTTGTCCCTTACATAAGCTAGCAATATTATAATGAATATTGGTAGACAACTAGTTCTGCATAAAACAGACAAAACACTGGACTAAGCTTTCTTCTTTAGTCTCACCTCTTCTATAAGATCTCCAAAGCTGAGATGCCACAGACTCTTCCAGCAATCCATCACAGTGTTTCAGTGCCTTACCAGTAAGCTCAGGAAAGATGGGAAATTAAAATGCATACTGACCATCCTTCCTGTGATCTGAACTCCTTAATAAAGGTTATCACCCTGTGTGTCACAGACTTGATGAACAGATTCATAACAGCTTTTATCTGTTAGAAGACCTGTTGCATTCAGCCTTCTCTCATCCAAGAACACCAGTTGTAAAACCAATGATAATTCCAGTCTCTCTCCTCTGGAAAATCTCCTGTCTGTATTCTCTCTGACGTGCCTCTGACGTGAGCAGTCTCAAAACTAGGCATATCACTACAGCTAAGGTCTTGATAAAGTTGAACATAATGGAAGTATTTTGCAGGCAACATAAATGTTTGTTTATTGGCGTGACATTTGTTTGTTTCCTATGCCAAAAACAAACAAAAAAAAAAAAAATAAAACCAGCATGACACTTCTGATTAATATCACATGCCAAATCCCCCATTTCCTCATCTCCTTTTCCAGGAAGCTTTCTGAACCAGACAGTATTTACCATCACATATTTGCTCCATTGATTGTCCCAGCTGAACACCTCACGCTTTCCTCTCTAAATTCAATCTTGATCTCTTGATTATATCCTGAATTTATCAAGACTGAAGGACTAGCTCAGTAATAAAATCAATCTGCTTGCTTCTAGCTTGCTATTAAAATTGTAGAGAATAGGCTAACTCACTATTCTGTTCAGAAGACCCTGTGAAACCTCATTTGATGTCTTTGTTGGGTCAGATAACAGATTAATTTTCTGGGCATAATTATTCAACTGGTTTGACATTTCACCCTCTAATTTAATTTACATGCATATTTGTAAAAGTGTGATGCAAGGGAGTTGCAAAAGCCCTACAAATCTCAAAATATGACATCTAATGCTTCTCCTTTATCCACTGGCCAGTCACTCTGTCACAGAAGGGAACTGGGTTGAACAAATGAACCATGTTGGCAGCTACTCATCTCTTTGATGATTTTCCAGGAGCTTACAGATGGTTTGATTTTTTCCATTCCAGAATTTTCTCTTAATTGAAGTTAAGCTGACAAGTTAATAATTCTACAAATTCCTTTTCCCTATAACCTGCCCTTTCCTTATTCTTTTCATACTCCACCTCCTCTCTACACTTTCTCAAAGACATGCAGTTATAGCTCTGAGAATGGAAACTTAGAGATCCAGCTGAAGAAAAGATAAAGCTCAGTAAACCCAGACAAATTTATCTATATTGACAAAAAGAGGGCCAAGGACCTATTCTTGGGCTCCAAGGCCAAATGCAGACTGATTCATATCCACATAGATAAAAGTCACCCCCAAAACATAGTCATTACATCCACATTGCAAATTAGTGGTAGCCAGCCCTGGCTCAGAGTAACTCTTAATATATTTTGGCCCATATTAATCCCCAAAGCTCCATAGGTGGTCACACTCGCCGTGGTCCATTGATAAAGCAGATGGTAGGGCATGAAATCATTCATCATACCTTGTTCTATGCTTGTAGGCTTGAAATCTGTGCTGGGCACCGGTTGTGACAACATCCTGCCATCTGCCATGGATATTATGGCTATTCCCACATTCTCTCATTACGTTTGTCAGGCATCTTTATATGCCTTCTATGGTCTATCTGTAGTCCTGCCTCCTTCTTCAGGCTGGAGTCAGGCAAGCTGCCCTCAGTTAGGGGCTTAATAGCATATTAATTTCTTCCACGCCCAGAGCTGCCACAGGCATTCCAATTTGGGTCAATAGTAATGTTCCTAAGTTTTTGCGGATCTACAAGAGAGGACATTCTCTTCCTGCCTAGAATTACAAGATGTTGCTGAGAACACTGGCTGTGTACTATAACACAGAAAACATTGCTTTCCCTCTCTGACCTCTCTGTCATAGTGCCAGTTTGCAGCAACCCCTGTTTCAGTAGAGCACGTCCAGCCAGTTGGCCACAAGGTGGTGAACATAGGGGGACAGCCTAGAAAGTCATACTATCAACGGTGCTCATAATGTCATCGTCTTCCGCACGATGCAAATTGCTCATCAGCAGCCTCATGCAAGGCAAAGGGATCACAGCAGGACTGGATTTTCCAGTTCCCATACATCCTGCCTGTCCTCCTTGGCACAGATGGCCTTGCACACTTGTCTGCTTCTTCTAATTCCAGGACCAGAGGTGGCAGTCTGGATGAGGCATATTTCCATTAAAACCCTCACAAGCACTTTGCAGCATTCACCCCCCTCTCTCCTTGAACAAACGCAGCTCCTCTTCTGCCTGTGCCTTGCCTTCCTGCGTGCTATACACATGGAATAGATTAAATTCATTCTGACAGTCTCAACTCTTAACTCTTCTTTTTCATGAGTCATGCTGACCACTGTTATAACTGAGAGTCTACATTCCTGTCCCCTTTTCTCTATTCTTCACATATAACCCGCTACCACCTCTTTGCTCACGCTTTCCCTACACAAGCGCCTGCCAGCATCCCACCAACAACAGCCTCTGTAACTCCCCAGCTGAAAGGCTATGACACAGCTCTTAGCTATTTGCAACTCCTCTCTTCAAATAATCATTTTAAAAGATATTTCAACAACACAACAGAGGGGGAGGAAAAAAAAAAAACATATTTTGCTGTTATTTAAGTGGATATTATCCAGATGTGCATGGGGACAGGTAAGCAAAAGGGAGATATTCCATTCTTCCGAGTTTCTATTTCAGAATCCTGGAACTTCATTCCCACCTGGCCAGGTATATGAGCCCTGCACAGCCAGGCAAGCTGCTGATGGTGCAGGAGACATCCCACCTACCTAACCAGAATAATCTGCAGAAGTTTGCAGAGAGGAGCACAATCAGCCATTGTCCTCCCATGCCTAGAGGTATACCACTGAGCTGTGCACTGCTCCTCATGGTCCCGAGATGCCCACCAGCTATATGCAAAGGAGGAAGGCACTGGCAAAAAGAAATACCCTTGCTCCTGGGTGACCAAGGCTGTAGTGTCTCAGCTGTACTGTCACTCATCCATAGTTGCTGGATGCATATTAGTGTACTCATATTTGATACCTATCGATGAAAAAGATTTGCATGTGAAAGTTGCTCTGATGGTATTCTGGCCCAGTGCTACCTGCTACAGGCCCCAGAAGGATACCAGAGATCATGAGAACAAACTGAACAGTACTGATAATTGCAATCCAGTGCTTACATCTGTGTCATGGTCTTGCGTTATTTAGTAGTACATTCATTGCCCGTGACTAACTCACTGATGAACAAGACAGTATGCCAAGAAGTAAGCTATCAATTAAGAAACAGACCAAGTCTTTCTGCCAAAAGACTTTATTCCAGAAGCAGTGAATTATCTCCTGCAGAACAACTTTAGGTTAGACTTAGAAAATACATATGCAATTCTGGACATTAAGTAAGATTTATTAATTTAATTAAACTGCTGCTTCATTTAGACAGAGAATGCATATCATCATCTGGAGGTAATTGCCAAAGCAAGAAAAGAGATTTTCTTACAAAAAAAAAAAAAAAGAGGGAATATTGGAAGATCTCCTATTTTAAAAGTTTGAAGCTACCATGTGTATTAGACCACTAACACATGCACAGGTAGAGTCTACCAGAAAGCACCACATTTAGGAGTGAATGGTGTAAACTGAAAGAGCAAGGCCAGGAAAATACTAATTAGTCTCTTTTCTTGGATTCCATGCTGACCAAAAGTTCATCTGCTACATCACGGTAATGATGAAAATTGAATACAGATTTGGAGAGTTAAAGTCTAAGCAGTCCTTCAAAAAGTGCTTCCATGTACATTTGGTTCACTGACTTCAGGTCTCTAACAGTAGAGAAACCTGTTTACTTTGTTATTTCTCACATGATTCACAATCATTGTGTGGACAAAAATAAATAAATGGAAAAAACCCCACTGAAGTCCAGCACTGCAGCACAGATTCCCCAGCAGCATTTTCTCAGTCAAGACCAAGTGAAGCCAGATAAAACATCAGAAGGTTCTGACTTGTCATAACGGGTTACAGGTAATTTAGAGATTTAATTAACCTGGTAATTTAGAGATTTATTAATCCTGGAGGTACTTACTGTCAGTAGAACAAAGATTTTACCCATATCAACTGCAGTGTCTATAGGGGAAAGATTTTGCCACTTTTCCTTATTTACCCTTATTTTAAAATGACTGGAAGGCTGTCATTACATCAAACTACTACCCAGTATCAGCTATCCAGAGTTATGCATATGCATCTATACTAGAAAAAACATGCGTAATAGCCTCCACTCACAATAAACAATTCATTTTTTGCAATGGAAATGTAGCACTATTACCAGAATCAAGGAGCCTTCCTATCTGGGTATCTCTTGCAACGAATGATAGAAGCAGCCATTACAGCACTTGGCATATGCCATCACAGAGCAAGCATGACATGTCACAGACTGACTGTGCTGTCAGACAAATAATGAGCTGAGAGTCTCCTTTGCCAACACTTTCCCAAGAACAGTTTGTCTAATACTGCCTTTAGCTTAGGTTGCACATTCTTGGCACAGCTAAACCCACAGAATGCTGAGATATCATAATATCTTTGTCAACTGCTAAACAAGTGAAAAATGTAAGGATGGAACTACCTCCACAAAGGGATTAATACTAAGCTTTACTATCATCTTGATTAGAGCCATCAGCAAATGTGCATGCTACTAGTGTATTCCTTCCCTTTAAAAAGTCTGAAATTTCATCAATTTTTCCAGAATTTATGTTTTTTTTTTCCACAGAAAATTCCAATTAGTGTGATGTTGTAGCATTTTTTCAGAACGAAGTGCTCCAGTCCTTTCAAAATACAGTTATTTATCACCCATCAAAAACATTCAAAGTATTAAATGCATGACTCCCAGTAAGCCAGAGGAAAAAAAAAAAAAAAAATGTCAGATCATCCTGCAGAGAATCTGGATGCTTTAACTTTGCTGTCATGCAGAATGAAGCCAAGACTCTCCCTCTCCACCAAAACATGCCCCCAAATCCACCCAAACACCAAGCTGTTACCCTCTGCAGGTCTATATGCTCAGTGCATGTAGTGCTCCCAAGAGCAGTCCAACAGCAGATGGTCTGGTGGGCAGAGACTGAGTACAGAGACAGTCAGTTTTTATAGAAAAGCCTGCACAAAGTGCACTGTTTTGCTGACACATTTGGCTTTTATAGACCCAAAAAAAAAAAAAAAAAAAAAGATCTGTTTTGTAGATGAGCAGGGCTCTTCCTGAAGTACAGTCCTTCCACTGCCTACTAGCACCTAGTTCTCAGACATGTTCGCATACAGGACATAAGCTCAACAAATTTCATTCAAAACTGAACAGTCTTTCAGGAGATCACGTGCTCCATTTACGTTATTTTACAGGATATGTTTCCATGAAGTGCTCTTTTTAGCATAGGTGGACAGACTAATGTCAGACACTTGGGCTTCACTAAAGCCTTTCTAGTATGCTCAGGATATCTGGAACCCTGTAGATTGTTAAAGCTACGCAAATGCAATACCTTCGATTCAAAAGAATTACATCTTGGGAAGAGTTGATACTCCTGTCTTACAAGACAAAATACCTCTGAACTAGTTTCTGCCTGAAGACCACCAGTGGATTCTTCATTCTATTAAAATACCTCAAAACATTTGAGTAGGTGAAAAAAGTTCTTAACAAATATGTTGTTCAGAATTGGTTTCTGTTTCAAGTATAGTAATTCATCTTCTTTTAAAAGTTTTTTTTTTTTTTTTTTAATATACAGTAAGATTTCATCAGCTGCATATGTTCTAATGGGAAGTCAAAAATATTTTCCTTCCCATACTTCTGCTACTTTCAACAGAGTTGGCATTTGTATAAGGCTAAATCAAACAAAACAAGTGTTCACACCTCTAACATATTTTACCCAAATAGATACCAACACTATTTCATTACATTTGCAGTTTTCTTATTAATACAATTCTTAGTCTTTCTGCTTAAAGATGCCAGAGTCAATAAGAGACAAATGCCCCCCCAAAAAAGTTTATCATTTATCTCTTCCAAAAGGGCTTTTGACTTTTAGTATTTTAGTCTTTGGAATAACTGTAGCCTTTATGAGGGAAGGTAGAAGGGACAAGATTGTTGTTTTTATTTAGTCATACAAGCCTTGCCTTGGATCAGCTTCTCAAGCATAAATTCTTGTTAAAGTTTCACTATGCTAGAATAAGAGCCCCTTAGCTCCAGATATATTCCTTCCATAAAGGCAGTTATATCCCATTCATTTCTCAAGACTGATTAAAACCACAGACAGCTCTCCAGTGTTCCCCATAAGGCCACTTTTTCCA
Source organism: Anseranas semipalmata (assembly GCA_013399115.1). Lineage (NCBI taxonomy): Eukaryota > Metazoa > Chordata > Aves > Anseriformes > Anseranatidae > Anseranas > Anseranas semipalmata. The sequence goes on along the minus strand of VXAA01005570.1, from coordinate 742,549 downwards.
ATTATTGGAACACTCAGTTCTCATCTACTTAAAGTTTCTGACATGCTTACGAAGCAGCAAGACCCACAGAGTAATGAACTACTACTACTGTCTACTTCATAAATGGATCTTGGAAATATTTGAAATTTCCTCCTTACCCATTTACTTTGATTCCTAAACATAAGTACAGGATAGAAAAAGCTAATACAAGTTTTCAAGAACATCCTTTACTTTTTGATCCACCATTTTATATTCAGAGGGGCTCCTTCTCTTACTTAGGCAATTAATGCTAAAGTATCCATAATGTGAGAAGAAATTAAGAAGTTTATCTAATGTTGCAAAGCTTAGCAACAGCAGGAACAGAACTAGCATTTCCTGAACAGCATTGCATCTTTTTCAATTACAAAGGGATAGAGGATGTATCCATATATTAAAGGATCATATGCAGTACAAGCAACCAACCTCTTTCTCAGTTCCTGATACAACATTCCTACAAACAGTTTCCAGTGAGGGAAGCAGAATCTTTTTAGTCTGATCTAATATTTACTGTTCTGGTTTCATTACAGGAAAGGGGAAAGGAAAGGGGAAAGGGGGAAAAGAGGGAAAAGAGGGAAAAGAGGGAAAAGAGGGAAAAGAGGGAAAAGAGGGAAAAGAGGGAAAAGAGGGAAAAAGGGGAAAAAGGGGAAAAAGGGGAAAAAGGGGAAAAAGGGGAAAAAGGGGAAAAAGGGGGGAAAATTATGGAAAAAAGGAAAAAAAAGGAAAAAAGGAAAAAGAAATGAAAGGAAAGGATCAGTTACCCAATCCCATCCCAGCCACCACAGGCAAGGCTGGAGCCTCACTTCTCAGAGAGAAGTACATTGCTTTTCTTCTCTTGACTGACTTTCCCAAAAATCTGGTTGCACAACCAGGGTCAAAGGGATATTTAGCCTCCTGGCAGACAGGCTCTTGAGAGCCAATTGGAGTGAGGCAAGTTATTTGAGATTAAAAGTGGTTTGGTAGAAGAGGACAATCTTTAAAGCAGTTTTTAAATACTTAAATACTTTAATCCCTATTACAGAGATATTAAATAAGATAGAATAAACATCTAATTTTTAAACATGTAATTTTCTATTAGCTGGCAAATGTTTTCAATATTTTAGTTAACAAAAAGAGCAAGGACTCCAAAATGATTGTTAAAAGATTATTAAGACAAATTTTCAGTGGCATTGTGGAAGTAAATAGTCCATAAAAGAAGCTTCAAACGTTAGTTTTAAACACCTTCTGAAAGATTTAAGAAGCATAGTTGTTTATTCCAAATATTAATCTTTTATGCTCCCTAGTAGGATTAGGACTAGCAGGAAGTATACCTTCATAAGTTTTATTCCAATTCAATTGAATTTCTGCAATGTTCTTTTGCACTGTGTAATTTTAAATGAGAAGTTCTGTTCCATTAAGATGAAGAAGGTCCATCCCACAAAATAATCAGGCAGGTTGCTGTGACCACACAGGGAAGATTACCTCCCACTCTTTCTCATCATTTCCGATTTAAGTTCAGAGTTGTTGAAACATGAAGTTACAGCAAATGCAGAAAATCCACAGATACTAGCAAACCACAATAGATAATTGAAATGGATTGGATTTGAAATTCTAATTCCCCTGAATTATTTGCTGCTTACACCTATTTTATTTAAACTTATCCTCCCTTCAGTTCTCCTAGCAAATCAATGTAGACAGCTGTTCTTTATATTCCACTGAACAACAGACACAGTAAATATGTGGAGCAAACATTTTGGTGGATTATACAGGTTGATATATTTTGAGTTCTGTAACATGATACTGAATCATAGCAACAGGCATCAGATGAAGAAAGATGCAGTGAGTATGCCCTATACATTTATGATTAATTCTAGATACCTGTTCATTCAGTTACAAATATTTCTTAACTGATTTACAGATGCACAGCTGGACACTTCTTATGTTTATTAAATTCTTAAATCAAGTAGGCTACAAAAGCTAATGATCAAAGCCAACGCAGAATCATATACTGTAGCTTAAATATTTATCAGCTTTGTCATTAGAGCTGTTCAGTGTTCTGACTATCTTTTTAACCCTTTTGCCACAAGAACATACAATAGTTTCCTGCACATCATTTATACTGGTCAGACAGACAGGATATCAATATAAAGCCTAATTGAACAAGACAAATTGCATGTCAGACCTGCTGACCTTTTCAGAGTTACCTTTGTAATCTAATTTTCCTGCTGGCGTTGTCACCCTCATAAATACCAAGACCTACCAAAACTAATGGAAAGCATGCTGTAAAACAAGGAAATCTGACTTTCAATCTGGTGGAATTCAGTTTTGAGACAAAACAGAATAGCACCAAAGTACATATATGAAAAGCAGTGCTACTAACAAATTTGCAGTCTTACAGAACTCGTCTGTCAGCACCTGCCTCTTCTTTGTAAGCACCTGTTTACATCTTTTTATGTTGGCAATTTGAGCCAGCTAATCAGAATTGATCATAATAACCTGTCAAGAAAGTTATAATTAGCTCAAGATGAGTAATGGAGTTAAGCATATTTGAGGTGCTTAACTAAGCTAGTGAGGTTCTCTTCATACTGAACTGAATTCCTCTTCCACTTGGTAAGGTCTCAGGTTTATCCCCATGAAAAACAGGGTTGTGTTTTGGTTTAAATTTTATGAAAAGGAAATAATTTGCTCAGTTCTTAAAAAAAAAAAAAAAAAAGAAAAGAAAAAGAAAAAAATTACTTTGGCCTAAAAGCATAACCCTTATAGAAGACTACTAGCAAGTAGATGCTAAAAAACAGACAGAAAAGGAAGTTGGACAAGCAGTAGTTCAGAAGTATTTGGCCATTCACTGCTTATAGTTTGAAGTCACTGACAGACTCATATTCTAATATGTGAAATATCACCCAGGGAGATCAAATGAATTACTTGCTTCACAATACATGAAGTAAGGTAGAAATCATATTCTAGAAATCAGAATGCATTTGCATTGAGGAAGAATAACTGCTAGATTTTTTTGTTCCAAAAATTACATTCTGCTAAGCTTTTTTATGGTTTTCTGTTTGCTTAATAGTATGCAGGTTGTCAATTAAAATCAACTCTACTCAGGATCTCACACACACACACACACACACAAAAGAATAACATAATCAACTCATTGCTGTTTGGTAGCATGCACACAAGTCGATTAGTCTGCAGCAGCCCAGCAGGCATTTGTGCTCGCTGAAGTACTCTGGCCAGCAAACCTGCCAGCCCTTTCCTGGAATTCACTCACTCCTGACAGAAGGAGAGCAAAGAGCTCCTCCTCAACTTGTTATCTTGTTCTGGTAATGCTTCTGCTGTGACTATCAACTAGCAGTTTCTTATGAAGCATAATTAACAATGCCTCTGGTGTCATGCTGCTGGATCTCTGGTACTGAAGCTGAGCAGCTTTTCCTACCCCATGTGCAAAGCAAATCCCTCTCTGTCCAGCTTTTGATATTAATGTAATTTGTAGAACATGAATCCTAGATAGCAATGTGAATAACAGATATACCTTGGCTGGATCTTATTTGAAAGAGCTCTGGGTGGGAAGGAGAGGCAGAGGAGCAAGAAGCATTTTCTTGAGCTCCTAAGAAAATGAAAAGTTTCTGCTGGGAAGACGGAAAGGAAAGACGGAAAGGAAGGACGGAAAGGAAAGAGAAAATACTGAAGTAAACTTCTTGAAATTAGTAATGACAAAATTAAACTCATTGCAGGCCTCAAATATATTTGTATGTGTTACAGTCAGGCAGATAATATACACTTTTTTTCATAAATTGTGGAAAATTTGTTCCAGTGCACACTACCTAGGCTTACAGCTTAAATTATGTTTCAATTAAAAAAAATCATTATTTGCCACAAAAAAAATGCAGAAAAGAGAACATCAACTATATATTCATGAAAGAACTAATTGTCTATAATGATATCTTGTCAAATACACAGCAGTTAATTATTTAATTGATTTCTTCCCTTTGATGCAAATAAGCAAGCAAATTTCCAGCAAGTAGTCATTTATCTACACAATAATTAATTCAGAGTGAGGTTTTGGAAAGAGTTCGGTAGAAATGTAGTGATGTTACTGAAAATTGCTTTTGAACTATGCAAGGTGTTTGTTTCCACAAAATTTGAGCACCAAGACTTGAATTGAAGTTGATGGTGAATAACTGTAGTACTTCTGAGTGTTAGAGTTAGTCTTACAGGCTAGATTTGTTTGAGGTCAGTAAAGATACCACTGCGAACATCCCTTGAACCCGGTATGTAAAACACCAGTTAAAGAGACCCTTATATGTGCTTTCATTCTGACAGGAACACAGCAGAGAAGCAGGGTGGAGGTCACCTGGGGCAGTTCCATTATAGTTTATTCCTCAGGCAAGTGCTCGTTAGTAACAAGACAAAAGCTGGAAAGCAGAGTTGTTTTGTTCAGCAGTCTGCAGTATCCTTGAAGTTCTCACATGTGTCTAGGCTCTTCAGGTGCTGAATCTTAGCTTGGTGTGAGATTTTCAGCTTGTGTTGCATCTCCTCACAGTACAAATAGAGCAACTAAAGGCCAGAAGTATGAATTGTTTCAGGAAGAGCTGGTTTCTTTGAGGGTAGATCCATCATTAAGTAATGTTACAGAAGCAGACCTGAGCTGGAAATTCCTAAGAGATGTTGCGCAGGAAAACGAACTGTTCCCTGTGCACAAACACACTGTTTCTTGTAATCTTCCTTAAGCTTCTGTCTCTGTCACTACCAGCAGAGACCATCAGTCCGATCCATAGCATTGTAGTCAAGGGTTAAACCAACATTGCTGCCCAAGGTAAACCAGACAGCCTTACCTGTAGATCTGAGCATAACTGTAATCTGTAACTGGCATAACTAAGAACATTAGTATTAGACAGAAGCTTCAAGATGTAATCTGGAAACCATATATGATAATGCCTCTGGTAATGGAGAGCTCCACAATTTCTTTTTAAAATCATTATATATATCAAGTATTACTATTTGATCCAGTATAGCTAGCTTCTTCTGGACCTGGTAAATTTAACAGGGCCCTAATATCTCTACAGATGTGCTTACTTGGTAAATATTCACCGACTTGTTTAGACTAGTTTTAACTTGCATGATATTCCAAATCTTTGAACAGAGTTTGATCAGACTAAGTTATATTACTAGTTGATTAAGTGTATACCATCACCCCCCTTCAACATTAACTTTTTTTTTATAGAGTTCCATAAATAATTTGCAATACATACCAAATAATTGCTTATAGGGTCATCAATAATTAATACTCTGGTGAATCATAATACCCCTGAACAACATTCAAGCACATGAAAACATTCATGAGATCTCTTTAATTAACTAGCTTTACTCAAAGCCCTGCAAACTCATTCTGGACTTGAAAGCCAAGTTCCAATCCTTAAACCAGTATCAAATGAAATAGCTAAATCCCACTTACAGAAATTAAGAATTCTGCTAATAATTCACAAGCTTGTGCATCAGCAAGTATGTTTGCTTCATAGCACATGGAATTGTAGGTAAGTAAAAGAACAATTTGGCCTTACATGCAGTCTAAGCACAGATGCACAAGACATTTCTGTTCAAGATGCCCTTTATGTGATACAGCTGGCTAAGAGCAATTCATGAGGAGAAAGTCTCAGGGTCATCACCTGTGATCTGCAGGTCAGTGCCATGGCATTATATGAGGAGCACCATGACAGCATGCACAAGTGGGAGCATATGCCACAGTCATTTTCTTTAGCTAAGTTTTTGCCAGGGAAAAACTGGAGATCTTTTCCAGCATCATTCAGAACAAGTGAACACTAGCTGGGGAGAGTCCATGGAGTACAGAAAGATGAGAAGTCTAGAAAGTATAAGGGATCCATAAAGGTTTGCTGTTATGTAGCATTAGAAGAGACAACCAAGAGAGGGCATTTCACTATTCCAGTAAGAAGCAGCAGTTAGAAATAAGATAACCAACCCCTTTCCCAGCCACCTGCTTTTCTCATCAAGAATAAGCTTAAACTTGTGTGCAAGTTTTTCTCAACAATTTATACAGATGATATAAATGTATCTATGAATTTCCAAAATTGCAATTCTACAGCCAATAAGCGACACAGGAATAGCTAATCTCGTCTTGTACTGAGAGGGATCAATACTCAAGAGAGAGCTTAATTATTATTTTCTTCTAAACAAAATAGCTCATGAGACACAGCAGTTCTGGAGAACAAAATTCAGACCTTCGAATTTTATTTGTTCACCTCTCCCTATTCCCTCACCTCTCCTGTTCACCTAATCGCTTCCCTGCTCAGTAAGTGATCAATATGTTTTCCAAGGTAAGCTACAGGCAATACAGGGGAAAAATTACAAAGAAATTGATTGGTAAATTGTTTCTCACCGAAAATAAGCAAGTCCAAATGATGTGATTTGGATTTAATACACAATTACCAAAAAAAGAAATGTTGAGAGGAATAAACTCAGTTTCTAAACATACCCAAAGGTTTTTGGAGCTGTATAAATCATTATGGAAAACAGCACACTGAGAACCATATCTCATCTCCTCCTACCCCCATCAATGTTCCAGCCAAATGAATACTCAGATTCCCTTTGACCTACGGTTATATTCTAGTTACAAGATTAAAACAACAAGCCACAATATTTTTAGCACGATACAAAAGAGACCATCCTGGCATATCCATTAGCCCTGTAATTTGGGGCCTATATTTAGGTTTCTTCTAGGATGAATTTGAAAAGGGAAGGGATCTGACTTCATCTCTTGTGGTTTAAGTGACGTTCTTAAACTGAAGTGCAGAGAAACAAAGGAAGACACTACTACTTTCATCTATTTTGTGAAAGGCTATAAATTCCCCTGCAAGTTCAGCCCTTTGTTTCAAAGCTTCTTGGGCTTTCACTGAAATAAATGACCAAACATGAAGTGATCAATTTAACCAGTTTTTGCACAACAATCTCCTCTTGCACAAGAGGTATCCTCTCCTACTCAGTTTTTATTCAGACACCAAGAAATTTTATATAAATATTCATATAGCTATGTTCTTCATACTGTCCAGTTTACTTTCACAACTGAATTTCTTCTCTCCTTTTCATTGCATTATAGCTATACAGGCTGGAGCTGAGAACACAACAAAACACTATTTTAGTCAAAGAAATATAGGAACTCAAGGGAGAGAGAGAGCAACTCTCGCTATGTTTAGTTCTATTGCTCTAAGCCCATAAGTCCCATTTCCATTTTTATTCAGCTTTTCCATTGGCTCCTTGGGGGATTATATATGTCAGCGCAACTTTACTCAAAAGACTTTGGGAGTAAAAAGTTCAACCATTCAACAGAAGCTTCTTGAGTTCTCAAGAACATTTATGAACTGGCCATTGAGGTCAAGAGTCATATCAGCCTATCAGATGAAACACATTCTCTTCTGCTTTTAAGTACCCTTGAAAATTTTATAGAATATTTTCCCCTTAGGCACACAAATCTGAATGTTACATTAAGGGCTATTTTACTACTTTCCTACAGTAGTTTACTGCCTATGCTATGAAGTTTCACTATTTAATTAAAAAAAAAAAAAAAATCCCGTTACTGAGCATTGTTTAGCCTTGTAATATATTCTGTTCTCTAAACAATACAATGATTAGCCACTCAAAATGTGAAAGTTAATGCTGTTCTATTTTCCAGAATGATGTGTTTAAACAGCTTCTTTCAATGTACCTGAAGTTAAATCAAATAAAACTTTTTAGCCCAAGTTTTGGTTGTTAGCCCCATGTCATGCTTTTGTTAGCTAGAGCCAAATGGTAATTTAGCAATTTTAGATCAAGATCAACTCATCTAAATATTAATAGGTCTTGGTATGATTTTAATGTTGCCTGACAGTATTTGTTGCTACTTCTACCTACCTGAATTGTCACACTGAACTTTCTGGCTTTCTGAACTTTTCCTCTTTGTAACAGGAATCCACTTGCTGCCTCTCCCTTGCCTCAAAGTTGCCTCCCTCTCTTCCTTCAGAAAGCAGTCCATTATGGAAAAGGAAGAGCCGTTTTAACGGAACAACCTGCTTTTGAGAATAGGAAACAGAACTCATCATTCTCCATCATTATCAGGAGAAACACCAAGTCCTCTCACCAAGGCCTCAAAGCATATGACATCCTAACTGTTCATTCAGTATTTTAAGAGAAAATATCAAGAGACAGCAACATTGTTCTGGCAGTAGGGAAGGTACTTGCACTATTTTTCCTGATATTTAGATTATAAAAGCTTTACAGTCAGAGCAAGGGGCCATCTAGTCTAATATCCTCTTCACCTAGAGCCACTGTTGAATGCCAAGGGAAGAGCAAGGTCAGCATATTCTCCCAGGACTCCCAGCTCCTAACTACTTTCAGCTCAGTGACTTCCCAACTCAGATATTTTCCTCCATTTATCAACCCTTTGTGGATTTGTTTTGCATTAACTGCTCCAGCTTCCTTTCATATCCTTAGTAAACTCTTAGCTTAACTCCATCCTGTGGGAATGAGGTCCTGCAGCCTGTTCTGCAAAGAGACATATACACAGAAATGAACATCCACTGTTTGCACCATGTAAATTTGTCTCAGGCATGCCCACCATCCATGTTACAGCTGCACTTTTTGTCATTGGCTTCCACTTTCCTAAGAGACACCAGAGATGAACTGGAAGAGCTGGTGTTCCCGTGTGCTCCTGCAAGCACACCTGACCAAAAACACCACCAAGAATGCTCAAGACTTTTGCAGCACTTCAGTCCTAACAGTGCACTAGAGCAAAGTTATTCCATTTTGCAATCTGTGAATGGAAAGCCACAGGGGAAAAACAAACAAACAAACAAAACACATAACAGAAAAAGGAGAGTCTGGGGAAGAGTACATACTCTGTTGCATAACTAACGGGAGGGGGGGGGCATCATGTATAGGATTAGAGGATTCAGGACAAGTGTGGTGTTTGGATGATTACACTACAGTCAGATGACTCTGAGCCACTACTGCCAGCTGCAAGACAAGTGTTGTGAGAAGTATTTCTACAGGCACGCACTCAAACACAAGGAATGAAATGGCACGTAGCCACCTCCTCCGTTACCTCCCTGCCCTCTGCTCCCTGTGCACTGAACAAGGTCCTGTCCTATAGAAGTTCTTACCCCAAGTACTTCTTCCCAGAATTTCATGTAAAAAAAAAATAATAATAAAGTGAAATAAATTTACAGAACAGCATTAAGCTTTTGAGGGTGACTCAGGCACAGAGAACAGTGACATTAAGAAAAGAGGATTCAAGGAAAAAAAAAAGAAACCAAAACAAAAAGCCCATTTCTTTGTAAAAATATCTGTTTAAAGAGTAACTGATAAATTTAAGGAAGTGATGATCCTACAAGAACAAAGTCTACTTTTAACAAAATAATGTTTCCTTTGTGTTCCCAGCTATAACAAAACATGAAAGAAAAGAAAAACCCACAAAAACAAGCCAAGTACATATCAGGCCCTCTTTTGATGTAGCTTAAGTCTATAAGAACTGCGAAGTGCTAACTAACTACTGGAAGAAGTTTCATCTCTGCAAAGACTCGTTGCTACTAGAAGGGAACAAATACGAGAAATATGAGTTCTTGTTATGTACTTATCATTTCCTTGTGTGTTTTTACTTCTTATACTTTTTTATATACTTATAGTATATATAGTATATACTTATACTTCTTTACTTCTGGTACCTTAACCAGCTCAACAAACCTCTATCAAGACGAGTGGGATAGCAGTAGATACCTCAAATGGACTTAGAGTCACCTCATGTCATTTTATAACAGGTGACCTAGTCCCGAGCTGGGAAAATTTACTTAATTTTCTGCCAGTCAACACGAGTGTCTTGTAACTGATTTAGGTGTTGGGAAGATGAAGGATGCACACAGTCAAGCAGACACTGACATAAACACCTCTCTGCCCCCTTCCTTAGGCTCCATGTCTCTTGGTTTTGCTGCAGGTTACACTTAGTCCAGCCAGACTCCTGAAGAGATGGAGGCAGCATTCAGCAAAGGAGCTGGCACGTGTGATAGTATCTTTCTGCCACGTAAGGCTTTTCTGCTGCTCTGGTCCCTCAGGGGTGCAGGCTGCAGTCTGTCCTGGTGGGGGGATCTTCTCCCTGGTGCCCATGCACCTATCTACTTCTACCAGACTTTCATTCAGAGAAGAAAAATCTTCCCCGCCACAACCCTATGCTCGGCTGATGGAGGATTAGTTTGCAAGATGCTCTTGCAAAAAAGATTTTCAGACAGCAGCTAAACAGGCTGGTAGTCTAAATAGCTGGAATTGCCTCACCAAAGATGGACTTCGTCATTCCTGTAGCCTTCTAGTTCAGTAAAACACAAAGCCTCCTTCCTTCAAGCTGGAGACCTCCTCAACTACTTTAAAATCAAGAATAGCATGTGCAACAAAACAAACAAAAAGGGACTTGAGTTATCACAGCCTTCCAGTGTTTGTATGGTAGCTTTGACATGCATTGGGTGTCGTCAATACTGCCTGCAAGGGGGAGAAATTCCTGAAGAAACTGCTAGTCCATGCTGCAGACTAAGCAACTTACTATGACAAAACATCAGGTTATTATTTGAGAAATTAATTAATATGAAAAAAATGAAGTGATGGATTCAAGATAAGATTTGACTAAGAAAAGTAAAACATTTCTAAGCAGTACTTGCAGGTATTTGCAATCTTTTCATTGAGCTTTCATGCTGCTGTGGCAGTGAACCCGCCAGTAAGCACTGGAGGGTAAATTTGCTTTAATCCAGTAACCGGTATAGTTGGGACTGGTTAAGGGCTGGGGATATCCAATATCATTTAATAAAGATGATTGATGCTTTGCCTGTTCCTTATTATGCTTGTTCACTTCAGACATTGAGTTTTTCTTAGTTCAAAGACCGGACAAGCCCATTACAGGCCAGAATTTCACTCCTTCAACTCTCTGGTTATTTGAATAGTTTGTTTTTGTTTTTGTTTTTTATTTAAAAATGTCTCTTTTGCCTCAGTTACAACATTCTCCTTCCTCTGCTCAAAGCTCCACTTACCAGCTTCAAGCTCAACAGTGCACAAGTCCCTCCACACCCTCAGTGATTTTACGCTCCTCCCCACATGTCTGTCTTTGGCAATTTTCTAAGCCAGTTTCTCCAACCCAGGCCTTCATCAAAGTATCAAAGTCTCTCCCATCAACTCTGAACTGAAGAAAGACCACTACCTGCAGCCCTGTATTGCTTTTTTGGGCACTTCTATCCCTCCAGAGTTGACTTCTGCAGCAGAGCTTCCACCAGCCTCATCTGGTGGTGGCCAGTCCTCAACATGCTCATTCCTTGACCTTCTGTGTGCTGGGATGGGTCTGTCCAGGAAGCAAGAAGGCAGCACCAGGAGTGGGGCAGACCTAGAGGTCCTGCTGTCAAGTGGTCTGTCCAGAGCAGAGGGTAGGAGCTGTGAGAGAGAGAGGTTTCTGCAGCTTGCACTGGAGGCGAGAGGACCCAGGGTCAGCACCTGCTAGAGTCCTCCCAGTTCCAGTTGTAGCTGTCAGTAATGCAACCAGGACATTTGGGATCCACCCAAGGGTACTAAAGGAGCTGGCAGAAGTGCTCACCAAGCCACTTTCAATAATTTATCAGCAGTCCTGGCTAACGGGGAGGTCCCAGTTGACTAGAAGTTAGTAAATGTGACGTCCATCTACAAGAAGGGCAGGAAGGAGGATCTGGGGAATTACAGGCCTGTCAGTCTACCTCAGTGCCAGGGAAGGTCATGGAGGCGATCATCTTGACTGCCATCGCATGGCACATACAGGACAACCAGGAGATCAGACCCAGTCAGCATGAGTTTATGAAGGGCAGGTCCTGCCTGACTAACCTGATCTCCTTCTACAACAAGATGACCCACTGAGTGGATGAGGGAAAGGCTGTGGATTTTGTTTACTTGGACTTTAGCAAAGCATTTGATATTGTTCCCCAGAGCATCCTCCTGGAGAAACCGGCTGCTCACGGCTTGGACGGAAGTACTGTCTGCTGGGTCAAAAACTGGCTGGATGGCAAGTCCCAAAGGGTTGTTGTGAATGGGAAACACCACAGTGTATTCCCAGAAGACAGTCACTGAAGACAGACAGACAGACAGACAGACAGAAAGAAAGAAAGAAAGAAAGAGAGTGAAAAGCCTTTCTACTGGCTTTGACTAGGTTTGGATCAGGCCCCACTACACCAAACCACCAAGCCTGCAAAGAGGAACCCTTCAGAAGACTGCTAAAAGATTTAGTAACTTGAACACACAGAGTGAGATTTCTAGAAGGGAAAGATATTGTTGCTCTTCTATTCCTACAATCTCCAGAATAACAACACCAAAAACTATTATCATTGTAGATCTTATCCATGAGAAAAATCTGCTAATGGTACAAAAGCCACAGATTTCTTAGCCTTCTTTTCTTGCACAATCAAGAAATAATGGCTCCAGACCTTCAACCTTACAAAAACTGAACTTTATTCATACGGATAGTCAATAACTTTGAAGTCAATAGCTTTACTTATGTGAGTAATTCTAGATACAAGCTCAAGTGCTTATATGCTCAAAGTTTAAATTAAGACAAAGTACTTTAGCAATGAACATAAGGTCCCAACTAAACTACAGTGCAGTGTAACTAATCATTTGTTCTACATTTGCCACTAGAGAGCTGAAGCATATCCAGTTACTCTGATCTTAGCTTCTTGTTCTTTGTCCTTGAAAACCTAAGTATTGAAGAGCAACAACCTGCAGATATAATGGGATAAATTACTCAGAGTCATGCAAGTCTGTACATGGTTGCATTTAAAAGGAAATAAAAGATGTGTTAAAAACTGCCATTTAAAAATGACAGCGTCTCCACACACATGTGGAGCACCTGCACAATAAACCACCAGTCTGATATGGTACCACCCAGATGTACATACCTATGATCAGAAAGGGGCTGTAGGCAAAAGAAAAAAAAAAAAAAAAAAAGGAAAAAAACATGCAGAGCAATGAGTTTTTAAATGCAAACAAACTTGAAAAAGGCAAAGGTAGTGAAATTGCATTGTAAATGGTAGAGTGCTTAGACATTTTCTCCTATAAATGTTGAATAATCAAATCTCCAGGCTATAAGTTTTTGCTGTCTTTTTTTGTCTGATGAAATATTTCTTCCAAGGTATACTATCTAGAAGCCATTGATGTGGTATATCTGGCTAAGTAAATGCAGGATTGGGCCCTACCATATACAACAGGGTATGAAATACACCTGCATAAATGAGATGTATCGGTCAGCAGGGATAAAGTTATGCCCTTCCTTTACTCAGCTCTTTGTGAAAATTCAATCTCTTCTCATACTCCTTAGGCAGCTACATAAGGTGCCCAGTCGTTACAAGCAACAGGAAGCCATTTATGTCCTTTCAAGCAGGGAGGAATTAAGGATATTCTCAGAATAGCCCAAACTCCTTCCAGCTCAGCTTAGCTAGACTAAGCAAGCTGCACTCCAGAAGGGTGCTGCAACTTCAGCTGACCAGAAAGCAACAGCTCCTCTTTGAACCTACTTCTTCCTGCTCCACAGTCCCAGTAGCAGGACAGTAGGGTGTGCACAGCCCAGCTACACAGCCATCCAGCTAGGTGGTAGAGGACCTGGATCCAAGGTCTAGCTCAGAAGGATGTATAACCAGTCCCCTCAGTCTTACCACCCCAATGTTTTCCCTCTCTGGAAGAACATATATTTTAATTAGACCAAGATGGAACACTACTGTTATGTATTTCAGAGATGTTCCTACCATGTCTGACTATGGCTCTGGGTCACAAGCACCATCTGAGATGTCCAGAACTAGGGGCACTGCTACTTCCATAACTTATTTCAGTGACATTGTACCATATAACTGACAAAGTGCACACCACTGTCACCCAGATAAGAAAGATATTTGCTAGCATGTCCCCAGGTTTTCCACATCAGCATAAGAAACCAGAATTGCTCTCACCTTTTTCTTTAGCTACTCTAAGCACGATTCTTCCCTCTTCCACTGAAGATGGACTCTATTTCATCACATTTTCTAGGTAAGTAGGCTATATATTTGTCCTTTTTCTCTAACATCGCCATCATCAAATAGACGTTTACCCACAAAAGAGAGGAAAAAAGGATAACAGGGATTCACTGTCCCTCATCACCAACACAGGCCATTGTACATTTAATACACACTTCCTTAGGTGGGGCAGAGACATCAGGAATTGCATGGGTACTGCCTCATCAGTCAGGACCCAAAGCACTAGGCTCTGTGTCAAGTGACACATGAGTCATTACAGTCAAAAGCGCTAATCAGGTTAGCAGATTTTATCATGAATACATTTGATATAATTTTAAGTTTCTCTTCTAAAACTTTGGTTCCCTGGAGAATGATCATTTAAGTAGTTGAGAGATATGATTAAAAACATAAAATAGTTGACATATGATAGAACTCAAACATTAATATTCAAGGAAAAAAAGAAAAAAGCATTTCTTAAAGCATAGTCAACACTCCTTTAATAAAACCCTTGGATCATGGTTTTAGTTTACTTATTTCAAACCTGCTGTCTCTCCCCTTTACCCCTATAACTACATGCTACTAGGTATCACCAAGAGTTAAACACAAAAAGCCAAGCCAAACACAGGTACTTCAGTGACTTACCAATTTGTCTCCCACATTATATACCAACACATCCAAAAATCCCCATATTAAACTGTCCATTTTAAGTGCAAAACAGTTCTTCCCTGCAGGAAACTCAGCCTCAGAAACCCTCAATATAGGGATCACATTCATTTTTGAAATAATGAAAGGAAGAAATTGAATTAAAGTATTTAAAGTAAAATGACAAAAGCTTTGTCCATTGTAAGTTAAGGTACCAAAACCTCATTAGAAAGGCTTCTAGCTTCTTTACATGACTTTAATCCACATAGGTCAGAAATCTCAGATCTAATTCCTTGTTAAAATAATTGCTTTATACAGCATCCTTACATTAATAAAACTAAAGTAAAACACAAACTTCCTCAAACAAACATTCACTTCTGCTTTTCCACTCTAGAGAGAATCCCTCGTGTTCACCTGCCCTTATTTAAGGAGATTGACTTTTGCTTTTTTACTGTACTTGATTGTTCCAGCATGGCTTAGCTGGTTCAACAAGGACTTCACATTACCTTCTGTAACCTAACCTAACCCTCCCACTCTTCAGCTGGGAAGGCCCTTTCATCATGAAATACCTCATGATTAGTTTATAAATATTCCTTCTTCAACAACAGTGGAGTTAGAGGAGCTTCTTTGTGCGTTTCTATTATGCAGCAGTAGATAAATGCATTACCTTTCAACAGATCTCAGATCTTGGCTCCACTTTGGGTAAAGGAGTGTCCCTAACAGCTGTTATCTTTGAAGGGTTTGGCAGGTATGTGGCTGTTACAGTTGTGTTTTTCAGAGAGCTCACTAGCAAAGCTGAGAGTCTGTTGCTGTGCAGCCTCACCCAAACAAGTTAACTTAATATACTTCCCAAATATTGGCTTCCTTCCTCCTTTCTCCATGCTTTATTTAGTTCTTGGGTTGGTCTTTTTTTTTTTTTTTCCTCTGGTTGTGGTGATTTTTATTTGTTTGTTTGTTTGTTTGTTTTTGTTTTCCCCATTAAAGTTTCTTTTATTATTTTTTTCTTCCTAGTGGCTGTTTAAATAGGTTCTCATTGTTCCAGTGTCATTTTGCTAGGATTATCTGTGTGGGTTGCTGCCCAATTTGTCTGAAATGTATATTTCTTTCTTGCATGTTGATTGGCCTGAAGAAAGGGCAAGAGGGTTCTCTGGGCATGCAGAGTGATGTAGTCCTCTTCTTTCACAGCATAGAGATAGGAACAGGGCAGGGAGGGAGGTGCTTGGGGAGACTATTTGCAATGTTCTGATCTTTACTTCTGTGTCACTGTCAAAAAAAAATATATAATGAAAAGATAATAATTTGGCTATAGAAATTAGTAAGCACGTGTCTTCAAACTTCTTAACTGTGAAGTGCCTAAATATTTAGGCACTTTTTAAGGTACCTAAGTAAATCCAAAATCTGCTCTTTCACAGCCTACATTACAGATAATGGTTTGATGAGAGGAAAGATAGTTTACAAATAACTGAATGGAAATTTGTCCTTGTATAATTCCTGTTTTAAAATATAAAGTATAGTTTCCACCATTACTTTTGTACATATATGCATTTTAACTTTCATCCATTTGATTATTTAAGTGCATCTCAAATCTTTCAATACTACTCATCTTTCTGTTCTGATGAGAAAATTCAGATCTGTTAGGCCAGTAGCTAACACTTTTCCTGAGTTATGGCAATACCAAATTTCATTTCTATCTACACACAGAGATCAAAGGGACAGTAGATAAATCTTGAATTATTAATGCAGTGATGTCTCAAATAAATATATTTCAGTAAAGAGATAAACTTACCTCATTTGAAGGGTTTTGTTAGTTTGTTGTTCTCAAACCATTTCAATTATGTCATGCAGGAAAAAAAGAAAAAACAGAAAAGCAGTTTTCCAAGGACATTAATTGTGTTTCTGAAACCTTCATTTACAGATATTTAATGCCTCTTAAACTAAAACTTATTTCTCAGTGAGAAATACACATGTATATTCTGATTCTACAAAAGTCTTAGCCTTTCTTTCTCAGATTATACTATACTACATCTTTCAGAACTATCTCCCACCCCCTAGAAGAAAAGGCTTAGGGTGTTTAAACATGCAGGCTAATTTCAGCATATTTTGAGTGAGTTCTAAGGGGTTCAAAGGTTCTTATTTTCCCCAGATTTCATTTAAATGGGCTGATGGGTAGAGGGGGGAAAAAAAAGTTTTAATTCCTATTGAGTGAAGGAATGCAACACCATATTCTTCCCTAGTATACATTAAAGAAATTGTATTTGGGATTTTCCAGCAATGGGAAAATCTTCACTTTGCCCCTCATAAGATGTTGAGAATCCAGATCCAGGAACTCCACATGAAACCAAAGTTTTTTTTGTTTTGTTTTGTTTTTATTCTGTTGTTTAATGAACTCTTTCCGAAAAAGGTCCCCTCTACCCAGCATAAGAGCCTGGAGACAGGTAACTTTGGGTCTAGTTGGAAGCAGAGAGGAATTGTCGTTTAAGCAATAGGCAGATCTGGAGACAGTGACTTGCACTGGGGCTGGGTGGTATGGGTGTTGGACAGGGGTAAGCTTCTCACTTCATTCCAAAAACCACACCAAACAATGAATGTTTCTCAAAACTGAACATTAAATCCCCAAAGTCCTCCCATATTTTCAGTCTTTCCCAGTTTCATGAATCTACCTTTAAAGTAAAGCAGACACTTTATCGAGCTTAAATTTCACTAAGCAGAAATTCAGCATTTTGGGAAGTGCTCTGTTGAACTAGAGCCTTTATACCTCACCGGCTAAGGACTGCTGATGTACCAAAACACTTGAGAGCTTGCTGAGTTAACAGCAACTACTTTGTAAATCATGTATTTCCCTCTTTGTTTCCTGAATCTAAGTAATGTATTTGTTACTATACTTTTCCATATCTAATCTCTTAAATCTATAGCACTCCTGCATTTTACAAGGAATTTGCTGCCCTCTGTTGATCGCTTATATTAAAAACTGACACATGAAACAATTTTGTTTGTCTTCAAGAACATTGCTAAGGGCATGTATAGGTGTTTGGGTATTTATTTCTTAAGCTTTGAACCGTTATACTGCAATTTTTGTAAGGATGTGTATCTTGTATTTCAATAATACTGGCAAAAGAGGATACAGCTGTTCTAATTGTGAAAAGCTTGGAACTGTGCACACCTACTATTTGTTATCATCTCTTTATATAAAGCAATAAAATGGGTGTATGTGTTTGTGGACAATGTATAATGTTATTCATTATGTCTGTGTAATGTTTCATATAACAGCACTCTGTTCATACAGGGGCTTATGCAATGAAAATGGCAAATAACATTGTTTTGAATAATGCCACATGGTTTTGTCACATTGAAAAGTGTATATGAATGCACTCACCACTGGACTTTGCTTTCCATGGAAAGGAAAGCAAAATCATGCAACTAAAACTTCTTAGCAATGTGATAAGAACATAATACATATACTGCCTCTAGGAACAAGAAAACCTCCTGCTGACATCTCAAAAGCACAAACTAGTAGCCTACAGCAACTTTGTTGTTGTTCAGGCAAAGATAGGATGGCTTTCCTCACCCTTTTTATGTGTGTCACCAATCTGTCTTAGATAGGACTATTTGTTTACAATAATGAATTGCAAAGTATTGTTTGGCAAAAAAAAAAAAAAAAATCTTTTAGTTAAGCCTCTGTCAAACCCAGAATATATCCTGTCATTATAAAGAGGAGACACTTAGCCAACTAGCATTTAACAGATGGATTTAATATCTATATAGCTGCTGCTCAAAAGCACAGCGACATTACTGAGACTGCAGTATGTGCAGGCTTGCTGAAAAAGCATAGAGGCTGAAGAAGGGTCTTTATGGTTTCTTTCTACAACAGTTCCTGAAATCCAGGAAGAGCTTCCTTAAAAATCCATCCATAGCTGTTCATATCTTAAACTAAAAGTTTTGCTGCCGTTTCACAGTTCACATACTGTAAGGTTTGACTTTGGTTGGATTGTGACTTCAATTTGGTATTGCATCTCTGCACAGAGGTCCAGCAGAATCTGCACTCACATGAAGATCCTGAAGTTTCTGTTTGGCACAGGGGGCTGGCACATGTCAGTTCTTGAGCAGAATCTGAGAGGTCTGGACAACGAAAACTTGCATTGATTTCAATGACAAGAGGAAAAAGTACCTTTTAGGAGGTTGCTCTACGCTTGTCTTTGTGCCTGCTTTAAAATGGGATTTCAGTGATGAAGAGTGATCGCCAGCTATAATGTAGGGTTAGGTGTTCCGTCTTTAGGTGCTTGTCTTTGGCTTATTTTCTTAGAGACAGGACTCCAATGCAACAATTGGAAATCCATGTAAATATTATTGTTGTTGTCAGTGTTCAATAGCACCTTTTCAGATACTTTCAACAACAGATTATCAGACCATAATTAGATAGAAAATAGGTAGCAGCAAAGTCTGCGCTGTTAGTACCAACAGGGTCATATATTATTCTGCTTTCTCCTTAAGGAAGAAACGCAGAATTGTTTGGAAAGCAATTTCTGTAAACCTGAAAAATACTAAGTTTTCTGGCTTACTGTTCCATTTATTCACTGGGCAGTATGTATTATCCTTAAATAATCTCTGTTCTCCAGAATTTAATAAATCAATATATCTGATCTGTAATTAAATAGAAATGTTCCTGTCTGAGCAATCAAACTTACTTTTTCAATTGCTCAGAAGGAATTAGTTTGATTCCTTTAAAAAAAAAATGTTGTCGCCTACTTAATTGCTTTTTTAGCTGAAGTCTTTAAATAGGTGTCATTGAAATCTTTCCCACTCACAAGCCTGTAATTCTGCAGAGAGAAGAAGACTAGAAATGACTGGGTTTTAACATTTTACAAATTGAATTCCGAACACAAGATGAAAATCATAGTAAGGAAAATTGAGAAAGCTAAGAACAGTTTTAAAACAAATATTCTGTCTGTTAAGGGTGTAGCCATACTTTCTGTGGTAAGAAGAAAATATGAAAACTGTGGTTCATCTGATGCCAAGTTCATGTGCCTGTGTCCACCACCAATCAATGCTGCTTAAAGCGACAATAATGCAGAGGATTTCCACCAAATGCACCACACAAAGCTCCTCGGCACAGGTCCTCAGTTCTTCATTCTCCACACTCCACAAACAGCTCCATGCGGTCCCATGAAAGGACCTTCTGTGGACAGCTGGATGAGACCATGCTGGACACCAAGGGCTCTTTGCTCAGCTACAGAAAATTCATCCAGTGTAAGCTCACTACTTAGACTAAGCCCACGAGTGGGTGCCACTGGCCCTGTTATAGCTGTGTTGGTGTGAGATATGATAGTTACTGGAAGATCGCTATCTGATATCTAATCAGAGACTTCTTTGTCATTACTCTATATTAAACCATGTTATTTGTCCTTCACCATAGCTCATGATTTGCTCTTCCTTTTGAATTGCCATCTTTTTTGTGTTACCTTTTCAGTTTAAAAGCAGAGTCTTCTTTCATTCTCTGGCCCTTTGTGAAGACCCTTATGGCAGTACAGAGGCTATGAACTCCAGCTTTCAGATTCTGATTTTTATTTTGCATGAGGACAATACCTTCTTTGCCCTGCTAAACTAAATGTATTCAGAGCTATCTGCCATTCTGAAAGTGTCATTTCCATAACTAGCTGAATATATGAAAACTCACCTCTTACTGCTTCTTTTCACCTTCTTAATCACATCTTGCAACTTCTTCTGTTGTTAGCTGAATGTTGTGATGATTAAAATTTCACTTGTGCTGTATGATTGCCCTTGACCAAGGTCTCAGTACTCCATTGCCATGTAAAACCACTGTCCAGTGCTTCCATTAGTCATGAAGATTTTTTGGTATAAATAAAAACTATGAAAAGGGTTGTTGTTGTTGTTGTTTCATGACAGTTTCTTATGCTTCATGGTTCTGCTTGTGTGCAAAACAAAAGCAGAAAACTTTGTGAGAAGGACCCAGAAGCAACCAGAACTTGCTTAATAACTACTCAATATGTCCATAGCTTTCTTTGACCTGTGGGTGAACAGGAGTATTCCCAATGACAGAAATTACTCTGAACTAAGAAGGTAGTAAATAATACAATATCCTCAGATAAGACAAGCATTTAACCTTAGAAAACAGCAGGAATGTGTGTGTGTGTGTGTAGGGGGGAGGGGGGTGGACACTGTGCATATACATGAATTAATAGAGGAAAAAGTAGTGCTCTAGACAGTGAAAAACTTGGAGAGCTTATTTGTTGACCCAATATTCCCGTACTATTCTGAATACTAATTTTGGACCAGTGACTGAGCCAAAATTAAGGCAAATCAAAAGAACCAGGGTGATTACCCAACACCTGGATTGTACAGAAGTGCAGGCATGTTAAGCAGTCCAACAAGGCAGGCATTAAGAACACAGGTTTACTCCTCTGTAAGTCCTTCCTGGTTACCAGAGCATGTTCACGTTGACTACATGGGAAGTGGCAATATTTAATGTTTGCCTGTTTAGCCAGAGTCTTTAATTTTGCTTGGGATGGCTTTTCATGAGTTATATGAGCAAGCCAGAGAGGAAAGACAAGAAAATATGCCCAAGAAAACGGCACAAAGTAGCATGGTAATAGTAAAAAGAATTTTAAAAGAAAGAAAAGAAATTAACAAACAAAACCCCTTTGGTCACAATTTTGTATACTTTCAACCATACCATTTTTGCAAGGCTCTGTTAATATAAATTATTTTCTGCTGGTTTGTTTATAGAAGCAAGGTGTTAAAACCTGACTGAACTTGCCCCGTTGCTGCAGCTATTGCAGAAGACTCCCAGCACCTTTTGCATTTCTAATGAGCAACTGTCTGCCTGATAGATTAAGGTCCTTATAGTCCTCATCAATAAATTAATTGAGCTGAGTCAGTTTGGGCTCTGGAGCCCTTCTTGAAAATGAACAGTTATTAAGGATAAATACTCAGTAAATTGTAAGTACAGTGCAAGCAACTGGAAAGTCCACTAGCTGAACTCTGGAGATGGGCTCAGGCGAGGAATACAGGCAGGAATAAATGTCCATCGCCTTGTCATGCAGAGTAACAAGTGCAAGGAGATGTGATAAAGGAATTGCCACTGCAATATCCTTAATGTATCTGCTGTTATTTTCATGTGATTACAAGAACTGGTTATTGCACAAAAAGCTTTAGATACAACTTCCTAAATTTTCCTTACCTCCCACCATTTGAAACTTAACTTGTAATAATTCAGTTCGATTTGTTTTAATGGTGGAACAACAAGTCTTATGGATAAGAAAGCAGTAAAGTGATATCTCTTCACTGTAGTGAAATGATTTTCAGTGTACTTCAGTGGAAGTATTACATGACATTTTTTTTTAAACAAGCAAAAGAATCATAATCTTGTTAGAACTTCCATGGGTAGACACAAAACTTGTCAGGAAAAATATCTGAGTAGATCTCAGCAATCTAGTGTCAAAATGTAGAGGTGCATCCTGGTGCCTGTTCTGTTCAATAGGCCTATGTTTTGCAGGCTGCACAAACTTGTAGTTCTTCTTCAGCAAGTTGGAGGGCAGGGTTAGAATTCAGTGGGATCTGAGCAAAGCTCAGAGGGACAGGGCGTGCGTGGGTAACACTGGCTGGAAAAGAATATATGGGAGTATGGTGCAACACGGAGCAAATCTGAGCTAACAACATCCTACTGCATCAATAACATGCCCAGGTATGTAAACAATCTAGCCTGAACTACAGGGGGAATTCTGCTCTGGTTGGTGTTGGAGTACATTTTCCATTCTGAATGTGACCTAGTAGAAAACGGTCTGGGTGAAAACAACAAGAATTCACTCAGAAGTGTGGAAACAGACTCAAAAAGGCTGCAGGAGGAAAGAAAAGTGAGAGGACTGAGACATATACCTCTTCAGATATGGAAAGGCTTACTGAGAAAACAAAGGGAGCAACCTGTTCTCTATGTCTGTGGCTGACAATACATGTACTGAGCCAAAATCCCAACAAGAATTTAGGAGTGATCTCTATTAATGAAGATGTTTTTATGCTAAGATGAAGTCATCCTATAATCCCAAGTTCTCATTCTCAATAAAGAAGTAGTCATAATTCAGAACTTGCTTCCAAAAGTAACACATTTCATTTTTAATAAAAAAGCATGCAGTGCTGACTTTCTAGCCTGCTCTGCGTGACCCCTCTTAATGCAGCAGTGAGGTACAGTCTGTGCAGAACTGAAGTGTATTACTTCAGCTTGAATTCTTCTTTTGCCTGTTGCTCATCTTGTCTGATCACCTTCTCTTCCTCTTATGTTGCTATTCTAAAAATAATTCCGTTTCTACTCATACACTTGTCAACAAATTAAAAAAATATTCTCCTCAAGTTTTGATTAGAGGACTGGGTGAAGCCACTGCAAATAAGTGCATTTTGAAGAGCTTGGGGAGGGGCAGGAAAAATACAAGAGTATAAATCTAACTAAGAGAGCTTTGCAGAAGACATGGAGCACAACTTGCTCATGAGCAGGGAACCCCAGAGTCAGGTCTGCTGCTGCATGCTTACTGCTGTAGAGAGATGCTGTTGGTGGTTGTTTGGAAGCAGCAGTACTTTCCAGTCTGAAATTCCCTGTTCACTCCTTATCTAGGGTCACATAAAAACAGGAACCTGCTGTGAGCATTTAAATCATGCTGGGAAGAGCAACTCCATTTCAGCAGTTTGCAAATTGCTGTACATGAGCTCATAATGATGGATGAGTTTAATGTTCCACTGTTCCACTTTACAACAATTTATTGGGGGTTGTACATGAATCAGTAAAGCTTGAGAGTTGTTCTTTAGTCATCAATTAGGTTAGTGATCATTGTTGGACTGGGCACATTAGATCATTCTATTAATCTTTCAGGATTCAAAATTGAACAGCAATTTTTGAATCTCTTCAAAGGGGTCTCTTAGATCTATGTGTTAATATCATGCTTGCCTTTTCTTTACCAGATATATGTTGCTTTTGCAAATACTCTAGAGCAAAATGGTTTTGAATCTCAGCTGATGTTATTACAGTTTGTTCTAGAGGAAGAAATTCTTGCTACTCAACTGGAGCTGCTACTTATAAAAATACAACAAAAATATCCAAAATAGCTGTTATATTCACTATTATTTTCAGTAGAGTCCAGCTGAAATTAAGGTTTCCTACTTCATGGAAAAATCTGATAGCTTCAAATGTTTCTTTCACCCTGAATAAAAATTTAGAGTCAATATTATCTAACAAACAGAAATTCCAGAAAAAGTGGGAATATTATCATCACAGTCTCCTCTTTAGAAATTATGCCATATAATGTTTCAAATTATTTTGGGGTCAAATTGGATGAATATGATTCATTCTCATTCACTAATTTCAGTCTAAGAAGTATTTCCCAAAAGAGCCTGATCTATCAGAAAACTTGAGCCAGTATATTTCGTACCTTGAAAGGATTGCCCTGTTACTTTATTTTGCTCCACTCATGCTTTTATCTGCCTAGATACATATACACAACTCTTGTCTTACGTATTGTGACTATAGCAAGGACAGGGCAAGAGAGATGCTCCTTTAAGGGGGATGCCAAATAAAGCTCATTTTGATGGATCTTGGATGGCTGCAGATGCAGTGCAATAATCATGAGGAGCCTTTGGGAAGATGTCCTCCAGAGATCAAACTCTTGCTTGGACTACGTGATGTAGGGCAACATTTCATTGCCAGCAGAGTACCTCATGTCCCAGTCTGTGGCTGGGTCACCCAGGCTCTGCTCCTGTATTAATAACAAGAACTTCCACAAGGAGAGGGTAAAGAAATTATTTCCACGGTGTAATTTAGGAAGGAGATAAAAAAGATATTCAGATGGATAGCAAAGATAAATTAGATGAGCTCTGCTTCTAAATTTATTCACCATAAAAGAGAAAAGAAGAGCTCTAGTCCAAGCCACTGGACCTGGTATGGCCCCTCTCTCTCTGCTTATCACAGCACCACACTTGAGTTGCTGCCCAGGACTGACAGAGGCAGAAGAGGTGCTTGGCAGTATCAACGGGGCAATTCTAATTGCCCATTGATGAGACGATCCAGCTCCCCCCTCCCCCTCATTTCTCCTTTCCCTGCCACCCTCCCCTGGGAACTCCTGTAGCTTTTGTAGAAGATACGGAAAGCTTCTCAGGGATAAATGTTTGGTTTTAGCTGGGAGCTCAAAATCCTTAATCCATTCTTCTCTTGCTTTTGTGGGGATCAAATTATTCTTCAGTAAAACAAATTTTGATCACCATGAGATTGCACCACTTAATCTTGAGTGAGGGAACTGCACAGTCTTAAATTCTGTGTATTCATTCATCTTCACAGGTTATGAATTTCATTGGCATTATTGGCCTAAAAATGCAGCACATGGTGTGAAATTTCACTTGGTAACTGCAGTTTGGGGAGGGCTGTTGTGGCCGGGTCGGTGTGGGAATCAGCTGTGAAAGCAGTTTCTTAGATTGTGAACAAGTGCCTACAAATATTTGGTGGAAATAAATAGGGTAACTTTTTTATTATTATGTGGTAACTTTGTGAATGATCTGAGTCAGCCGCTAGATGTCACTGGTGTTGTAGTGAAGGGATCGGCTCAGCGCAGCAGCGATGCTGCGGGGCTGTGGACTTTCCGCGGGTACCAGCAGCAGTACATTACCCCATATGCCACCGGAGTTACTGGGGAGAGTCCGAAATCTGTGAATACAAGCATTTCTGCTATTTTTTCAAAATCAAGACTTGCATCTGAGAGGTTAAATGGAGACTAAATGAAACGAGTAAGACGTGAAAACATCTTATAATAAAGTCTAATAGTAAGCACATTGAACATTTTCAGATTAATTCCACTGACTTTTTCATTTATCGATAACCACTATCTGGTACAAACACATAAGTGAACAAATAAGTGGCTTGTTCAGTGCCTGTTATCTGTTAATTCCTAAATCCTTTAAAGTGAAGGTAAATATGCCATTGATGAAAAGGGAGTTCGGATTTGTCTTTCTAGAGTGTTAGAAGTTATTTGGGGTGACATTGGCAATATTTACTTATAGGGCAGTGGGAAAATATGCATTTTCACCCTCTTAAGGATGGGACAACCATCTATATTTGAGTTTTAGTGAATGTTAATCTTCTTCCAAATTCACCTGTACCAAGGTACAGAGCACACTGCATCTGAGTGCTGTTCCACAAGAAAGGCACACGCTGACTCTTATCCCAGGGCTGCCTCTTTCCTAAGCTTTACTCAAAGTAAGGCTGGCCATCAGTACAGTGCTAAGATTTGGGGATGCCTGTTTTTATAACGAAAATAACATCTTCTCTATGGTCTTGAATATTTTCAAGTGGAAATCAAGGACACTCAAGGGCCTTCATTTCCTCAGAACTACACAGTTTCTGTTTCCTGGGAAATAATGCACCTACACTGGAGCTGCAATAGATAAGGGGACCCCATCAGTTTACCCCAAGCTCACAAAGTGCATGTATCTGCAAGCCAGATGTGTTGTGGTTGTGTGCACTCACCTACCAAGAAGAACATCTTGTGGTTAGGAAATCACATCCCAGCATGCAATTTCTCTCTTCAAATGATTAATTATATGACCATAAGTCCACAAGTCCACTATAAATTTTATAGGAGCTTTCATCAAAATTGTAGTGTCCTTCTTGCTTAGGAGAATGGTGGAAACAAAGTGAACCAAAATTTGAGTTTTAAAACATACGTCAGTGGAAATGAGTTGAAAAAGAAAATTCTTATTGCAAAAATTGCTTAAAAAGGAGGGGGGAGACATATTTCTTCCTATAGTTTCAGTCAATAAAAATTCAGATTTTTTTTTTAGGAAAATGAGAAGGTGTCCATGTGAAAGATTCTCTTTCCTGAAGGATAAATCAGAAGCAAACCTAGAATGGCAATAAACATCACAGAGTCAATAGAAGTTACAAAGGGAGACATTTGTGTTGGCAAGCATCAATTCACACCAGTCAGGAGACTGCAGCCAACTCAGGAGTTCAGCTGTAATGGATTGGTCACAGCTAAATATGCCCTTAATCCACTGCTAAGAGTCCCTGGAATGCAGTGAGGTCAAGATAAAAAAAAAAAAAAACATATCCAAAGTTAAGAGTTTTAGGGCAAGATTTTCAGAGGAATGGACAGGTTGCGCCTTTAGGATCTTAGTACCATATATTTTTAATATTCTGTAAGCTAAATCAATATTTTCTGCTCTAAACCACAGAACACAAAGGGGCATCCCTGAATTTAGTGGGTCTGTACTGGTATCTCACCACTTAAAAATCAGGCTGTTCAGTTAGGGATCCTTAATATTTGCTTATATGTCTCCCTGTATTTTATTTTTGTTTTGTCTAACTTTCCTATTATCCTGTAGAGCTGAATGTGGCACCGGTCCTACCTTTCTAGATTCACACAGGAAAATATCAAAATATCCTCCTTTTTCACCCATAGCATACAAGCTCTCTGGTGCTGGACATGGGGTGGACAAATATTTCTCTTTACACCCAGTTTTCTATGATTTTGTGCTGCATGGAATGAAAGCTCCATTGGTCTAAGGAGAGCCACCAATACTCCATTTTCCCAAATATCTACAGGATGTTCTGCAAAGTTACCTGTCTGAACACATTTTACACCATGGAGGGGAATGCAGCACTAGTTCAGGGACTTCCACAGCCACATTTTCCTTCCTCTCGCTCTCCACAGCAGTGACCCCACACTGCACTTTGTTATGCTGCATTCTTAGTCTGAGAGACCAACTATCTTTTCAAGCACAATGATTGACAGGTGTCTGTACTTACTGTAGTTTCCTTGGCCTTTTCAGTTCTTCTCAACTCTTCAGGCCCTCACTTGCTTTTGCTCTTGCTTTGGATCTATCCTGTTTCTGTAGATAATCAACTCAATGAAATCAACTCACTATATGATTTATTCTCTTCAGAAAGGAATTTGTGAAATACTTTGAGACCCTCCATATTTTTTATCGACCCTTGAGTTGAGACTTCATCATATGGGTAAAGTACTAGCTCGGTTTCCTCTCCTTAGGTTTTGGGCATCAGACAGGACAGAAGCATGGTCACCTGCAGTTATAGGGTTTGTATTTCCTCTGAGGAGGATTCACCATGATGACAATAGAAGTCCTGCTTCTGGGCATAAAACTTCTCTTCCCTCTGTCAGCACCCTCACCTCATCCCCCGATGTCAGCTTTCCCTGTGTTAAGTCATAATGCTCTGAAAAACTGTCCCCACATGGGCCTGTTGTGGACCTCATGGGTTTGATGACATGAAGCCCTTTTCCCCACTTCAGCACTTCATGAGAAAATCATTCAGGCCTAGAGGACAGAGAAAAAAGTCTGTAAAGGTTGTTCTGAGGGAAATGATAGCTTAATTCCTGAAGATACTAAGGCAGAATTCAGATGATGGCGAATGATGCTGGCTGCTTTTGAAAACCTTGGTCACAATATCGTAGCATGAAAAACCATTACTGCAAACCTGTCCTGTTACTATAATACCATGCTAATACAATATTGTGTTATTAGATCATTATACAGACCATGGTTAGTAAAACTACAAAAGAGGTGGGATATATGATGGTAATAATTACAAGCAAGAGACCGTGAAAGCAGATGTTATGAGCTGCCTCTTAGATTAAGGTCTTTAAAGCATACATGTAAAGAGACACTCTTACATATACTTTAAGATCAAGAGTGAAATAATACATTTGACAATGTCACCTTCAGTGATCTGCAATCATTTGCACAGTTGCAAAATGTAGAAGTTGTCCATCTGCACTGGGCTGACAGAAGTGGAGAGACAAGTGGGAATTGTGCAGCAGGCGGCAATGTCACTCCATGGAGGTCCCAGCGGGATCCACCGTCTGGCTGGTTTGTACACACTGATCTATACTGCCCCTTACAAATAAAATTACAGATGAATCTGTGACTTCTATTCACTTAAGTGACTTGTATACTGAGTGGGGAATTTTCTAGATGTAACCTTGAATTTNTCCCTGCAATACTTTGCTACACATGGATAAGAATTATTGCAAAAGTTCATTTAACAACAGATGCATGGGATTTGATTTTGGTATAATGCTGTAGGGTAGACAGCGATACTGCTTTGCAACTCTAGTACTCCTCTCCCCCTCCCTCCTCCAAAAATGTACCTTTTACATTTCTTCACCTTTTATTGTTTTACTGAAAACATCTTGGATGTTGCTGTTTGCCCAGCCTACCAATGACAATATGCCCCCCTATATAAATCCACAACATTTGAATGCTTCTTTTTCATCACTCGAAGCATTTGAAAGTCAGTATGTTCTGCTGCTTTTATTTACATATGGTAGTGAAGCATGGCAAATCAAAAGGCCAGACTTCAAGAGGAATCTGACATGAACTCTTGTATAAATGAGTGATTGATATATGTCTCTTTGTAGCAGTAAAGTTCCGGGTATGAGATGCATATTTGTGATGAAAATCTCATTACTCCACTTCTATATGCTTTACCAAAGCATGTGAAAAAAAAAAAAAAAAGATATCTTTGCATTTAATAAGTCCATTCATCTCAGCTGACTATAGATGCATAAATAAAAAGACAGATACATAGATGACTTAAGCAAAACTCAAGTGTGCAGCTCCTAAACTCTACAGATACATCATTTTTTAATATTAAAGTCCCAGAAGCTGAGCTTCTGTATCTGTGCTCACTCAGACTCACCTCAGCCTCCACAGGACTGGGCTTCTTAGCTTACACCTACACCCAGTCATGAGCTGTAGAACAGCTGTTGTTCAGCCCATCCACCTCACAAAGGGTTTAGGCTAGGCACACACAGCAGAACACAAAATGTAGCACACACTGCTAGTCAATAGGGATTAAGATTCTCATGCTGGAAGGAGATCCACATCCCATTTCTTCAACTGCTTGAGGAAATTCAAACCACATTTCTTCCCTTGTACATGGATACCTAAGTATAGCCCGTAAGGCTGTTCTCAGTACCAGTGGAAATTACAGAACAGGTCAGTACAATAAATGGTAGCAAATCTCTACAACACTCAGTGTTCCTCCAAGAGTCCCAAAGAAATATAGATTTGAAACTCCTAAACTAGTTACTGAAATCAGCCTCCTGAACAGAGGAAGGGAAAGGGGCTCAGGTGACACCAGCTGTTTAAAGGGTCTGTTGCATGCCTGGAGAATCAGAGATTAGTATGTGACTTCTCTCAGAGAGTGACTTCTCTCTCAGACATTGGTAGAAATTGAGTTGATATGGCTTCCATAGAGAGATGTCTCCTAAGTATAGTAAAGTTCTTCAAAGCAGAAAATGAGCCTGTGGATAAAGGCCGCATACTTGGTGTAATGTTCTTAGATTTCTAAAAAGCTTTTGATGAGGTCAGTTATCAGAACCATTTAAAGTAGATAAGTTTTAATAGGATAAGAGGGAAGATCCTCCTGTGGATTAAGAACTAATCAAAAGATTTGTAACAAAAAATAGTGATAAATGGGAGAAGGCAATTGCTAGTCCACAGGCATCCAGATGTTCAACATATTTGTGAACTGTCTGCAAAGGAGGTGAGTAATGAGGTAGCAGGTTTTTTAATGATAAGAAATTGTCTGGAGTGGTCAGAATTAAAACCATCTGTGAAACATTTCAGAAGTATCTTTTAATATTTTTAATAAAAATGATTTGATAATAAAATGGCAAAATTGATAATTAAGAATAAAAACTCATGCACATAGACAACAGTGAAACACTCTCTCTATATATACAGATATACATAAATAAAGACACATCCACATGTAAATGTACAGAGTGTTGGGCTCTAACCCAGCTATTACCACTCTGGAAAGGAATGATGGGTCACTTTGCATAAATATTTGAAAGAATCATTTCAGTGTTCAGTGTTCACTTTAATAAACTCATAGTGCACACACTCTTTCAGTTCTGTATGCTACCTTACCTCAAAAATATTTACTAAACAAGATACATAAACGTTCAAGACAGACCATTGCATGTACAAACTGGCTCCCATGGGGACAGTTCAGGAACAAGAATTCTTGCATTTTAAAAAGAACTTACCTCCTGGTCCCTGAATTTCACACAGCAAGTATACTTGATTACAATGACTACTAGGGACACCCCAGGACTGGGTGAGATGAGGATGCATCTGAGGATGTTGGATAGGATGCTGAGTCACCCAGTTTATGCTCTGGGTTTACCTTCATGTAAAAGGGAAGCCATAGGTTGCTGTGGAGACCCAGGGCAGCCTAACACGGGCACCTTGCAGATACAGCTGTATCACTGCAGATTATCAGGCTCAAACTGAAGGGCAGCAGTATGTGCACATTTACTGCTGATTGCTAGACAAGGTAGGAGACATGACATGTTCTGACTCATCATCGGATGCTTCTGGTTGTCAGAGGATTATGTCAGTAGTACCACATCCTAAAAATCTCTCAGTGCTATCAAAATTCCTTCTGTCAGCTGGATCTAGTTGCTCTGACTACAGGGCAAACTGGTAAATCAAAAAATGAACCCTAACAAATCTGGTGGAAAAGTAAGTGGATTTATCAGTTCTGCCAATCAGTAAGTGCAAATTATAAATCCTAATTTAAATAACTGTATAT
>VXAA01005570.1:675036-711266 GCA_013399115.1 Anseranas semipalmata | reverse complement strand
ATAAAAAAAAAAAAAAAAAAACATGTTGAACAAATGGTCTGCAGAGGATAGCTGGTTTCATCCTCCTCATACACACATATATCACATTTATTTTCCCCCAACTTACAAAACTCAGTGAGAGTTAGGGAAATTTTCATTTAAAAGAAGGTTTACATTCACTTAAACATGCTTCAGATCTTTTAAAAATTTTTATTCAGTTGTATTTTCTTAGAAACAGGAGAGTGTTATGAGTTAACACTCACTATCAGTACATTAAATGTATATCTCATTCCATCACCTATCCAAAACAAATAGAGGCACACCGGGAAAGGTTCAATCCTGGTTTCATAAATCAATAGTAAACTGGTATAGAGCTCTCTTCAAATTCGGGCCCACTGGTGATTGATGTATTTGACTTATCTGAGGCATTGATGTAGGATTTAGAGGAAAACTTTCAAAGATATCTAGAGGAGTTAAGACAGACATTGAATATCAATGGGGTATAAATCCCTTAATTTCTTTTGCCTCCTTATAAAGCTTTGATCTACATTTACAGTGTGGTTAGCAAAGAATTTATTCTTCAGAAGAGTTTTCAGGATATATATATATTTTTTTCACGTTTATTTTTCTTTATATTTCTTACCTGTTGAGCACTGCTCGGTTGTGAGAGCTGCCTGCCTGCTCAGTGTGAGCACAGGGCTCCTAGCAGCGGTGGCAGTGATATTGTTGCTGCTGTAAATTATTATTACGGTTATAATCATTGCTGTTATTGTTATTTCTGAAATATTTCTGGGAGCTGCATGGTCTGCCCAGAAGAAGTAGCTACTTCATTTGCAGCAAACATTTGGTCACCTGCAATAATCCTCACTGTATATGTTAATATCCGATATATTCTGTTTTCCCTGCCAACAAATATTCCTTTCCTTTTCTGTCAAGTAAAATTCAGACCAAAGTTCCAAGCATCAGGTCAGAGGGTAGTTTCAAAATGGGAAATATCAGCCAAACTTAGTCTTCATAGCCGTTCTGCCTGGGGTTGCTTCTTGTTAGAAAAGTGCCTGCAAGCAGCCGCGGTCAGCTTTCCTTTTGCCTCAGCTACTCCCGCTAACACCTATCCCTGGCCTAACACATCTGTGATCCTGACTAAGGCTGACTTTACCCTTGTGCCAAATATCAGAATCCAAGTTTGAAAATTACCAGCCCAGTTCTGGATTTTCTCCGTAGGATCTGAACGACACACCCGTTCATACACTGGGATTTTCTTCGGACCATCCCACCAGAACGGATGAAAGGCAAAACGCAGCATATGTGAGCAAGACTGTCAAAATCCAGAGATCTCCATGAATTCCCTAAGCAGAAGAACAGCACAAATCAAAGCAAATTAACCTGTCACATTTCTTCTAAGCAACGGTCTTGACAGTATTTGTGTTTCCGGGTGGGGTGGGGGTTCTGGCACCGGGGCGGCCAGGCGATGCTCACTGCGGGAGCCGGTGGAGCAGCTCTTGGCTAGCGGCTGCAGAGCTGGAGGCTGCTCGGTGGGGGCTTCACCAGCCGCTCGGCTCCCCGGTACCAGGCAGAGCAGTCTGAAGAATGCAGGACCTGAGCAGTCCCATAATCCTGCATTATAGATTTCAGTGGAGAAAATCCATATTATCTTGTTGCCTAATGCTATTCATGGGATACAATAAATCAGCTTAAAAAAAATCCTCTGTAGGATAAGTGCAAAATATTCCTTTTCCCTTTTAAGTTAGAAAATTATCCACAGGGATGGAGAAGGAAGAAGGAAGAAAAAGATTTCTACCTGAAATCAACACAATTTGATCATGCGATTTTATTTATTTTTTTTAATTGGTTAACATACCAGATACTAATCTAGTCATTAAAGGGAACTTCATGTCTGAACTTTGGATCTTTATTCTACATTTTTTTTTTCATTAAGAAAGTAAATGCACACTCTTTTAGAAAAATAGTATACTTGGACCTGTTGGTTAGTTATGACTGGTTGGTATGTCTTCAGCAATGAAATCATAGGCAGAGACCTCAGCGAAATCCTGGCCTCGGTGTTACCAGAGGGAGTTCGACTGTAGCTCTCACCAGCAACGCACTGCACAAGTAGTTTTACTTTTAAACAATCATAGAGCTTTGGTATGTTGTATACTCATAAGCTATATTTTTTTATGGTGCAGTGTTGTATAATAGATGTTACTTTTATGCTTCCCTTGATATTAAGCAAATCTGAGATAAAACCATTCTGGTACCTCTAACCCCAGACACATTTTACTGTCTCCCAGTCTGTGCAAAATATTCCCTGTCAAAACACAAGCAAGGACCCAGGCAGAAACCTGAAGATATAAACATGAATGGTTGGAAACCCACTCTGAACCTGGGTTTAACACAGAAATACAGCGTGTTACAGCCTCAGCACCTGCAGTCACATGACCACAGCAGCCTCTAGCTTGGGGGGGTTACTTGGTTTACTTTTTAGACTGTGTGGAAGCAAGAAAAATTTTCTTTGGGGGAAAAAAAAAAAAAAAAAAAAGCTGAAGATAGGGGAACAGATTCAGTCAGGCAGAGCCTGGAGCTAATGGCTCTGAATGTGGGGGCTTGTCTCTTGGCACGTCAGTTCTAAAGTTTGGGGTGTCCTAAATAAGGCAGATTAGCCTGAGTGACCACGCATAACCCCACAGAGCCACGGCCTCTCTGTGTGAGCACTAGTGGGGACCTCACCATGCCCTAGCAGTGGAGAGGGCTCTTTGCAGGCTGAGAAGCCAGCATACCTTTGTGATGGGGGTTCATTTCCGAAGTGTGATTTGAAGAAGATGATAGAGCTAAATAGCAGGGGATGGACTTGCTCAAGCATCCCTGAATGCCTTTTCTGGTTCATGGGAACATCCCAGGGTCCTGGCGTGATCACAGCCTCACGCCGGTGGAAGCAGGGCCGCAATGTGTCACTCCCAGGCCTGCTGGAGCCCACTCATCAATCTGTGCTTTCCATCCATCGCTCCTATTAACGCAGCTGTGGTTGCTCTCCTTGAACCCTCAGGAGATGCCCTCAAATCTGGGGCTGCTTTCCGCTCCTACTCAGATGTGCACATTTCCTTCCCAGACAGCCTGCCGCAAATCCACCGGATAGCCCTGGAAATTCTCTCAAGAACTGCAGGTCTGTGCAGCAGGATCTGGCCCCTGGGCCTGTGAGCACCTCCGTGGGCCGAGGGCCTGATGCAAAGGGTCTGATCCAGTCCCATTGAGGTCGATGGCAAAGCGCCCGTCCAGCCTGGGGAGAACAAAAGGGTTGGGCTTGGCAAATCATTTCCGTTAATGTAGATGACAATTACTGATGCCTCTTTGCAAATTGCTCTTCTTTGACATTTTTATAACTCAATAATTTCCAGTTGTGTTCCCATGTTTGCCTCTTTTGTGTATAGTTTTCCTATTTTTGAGTGCATGGTTCACAACATTTAAACAAGCACTAACAACAAATTACCTGCTCAACTGGGTTCTGTGAAAAGGGGCCCTGAAACTTATTTACAAATTAAGCAGACTCGGGCAGGGAGGGAGCAGTCACGGCTGTGCTGCAAATCTCGCATGGTTTCCAGCCAGAAATGCCCTGCATTTGGGGAGGGGTCAGGACCCGGGCGCAGAGCTCCCTGCCTTTCGCCCAAGATCTTCTTTCATCGGGAAAATTCCACCTNCCGACTAATTTGTTTTCCCATTTAAAGAATTAAGTCTACTTTGTAAGTGCTTGTTTATTTCTCTCCGATTGTTACAAAATAAATAAAATATTGCATATTTACCTCCTTAAAAAAAAAAAAAAAAATCCGTTTAAAACACATTAGTGACACAGCCCAAATACCTCAGCCCTCCAGAGCTCTCTGCCAGAGGTGTTTTAACACAGAACTGATCACTCCACGTGCAGCTTCTCCTTCCCTCACTTGAAACACGGAGCCGGTAAGATAGGAAATAACTGCTAACTTTGTTTGGGTTAGCACTGTATTTTTGTTCCTCAATATTTGTATTTTTGTTGTTGTTGTTGTTGTTTCTTTAAATAACTGCTCGCTATTTTGCTGCACGGCAGTGTTAATCCATTGCGACTCGGGCTGGTATTAGCTCTCATGCATCCCAGAGCCTCTGGCTAACACTGGTCTCCCTTTCGATAGCTCGATTTCGTTACGGCTAGAAAGAAAACTCACGGCCCCTCTCACGCATCATTTTGGGGAAATGGACAGAGCACGGATTATTTGTAAAGCTGCCGAGAGCTTCAGCAGATGGCTGCCTACGCACGGACTTTAAAATTCAGCTTCACGTCCGTTTAGATGAATTTTTATCGCCGCGCCAAAACCCCGAAAATTATTTATGCCTCGGGTCTTCGCTGCTCGGCACTGCAGCTGTTCGTGCTGGCATTTTGGGTTTTCCTTTGATTCCCCAAAAGACAAACTGGGACCCACCAAAATTCGCAATCGGATTTGATCGGCTTTTTCCGTCGCTGCATTTCGGGACATCGCTAACATGGTCTCTATTTAAAAGGTCCTATTGGACAGAAAAGCGGTGACAGTCACTCCCTGCTCTGCAAGAAGGAATTTTAAATCGGAGTAGGTCTGCTTTTTCGTTTGGTTGTATTTGTGTTTTATTATTATTATAATTATTCTTTCCTGCGCTAATAAAACACAAGATTTAAACTGTATTTTTGCGAGGTCTGAACTGCATCCCGAGCACCAGGGTCGGGACATCTCTCACTTGCTTCTTCCCCCGTTGTGGCGAAGGGGCCGGGGCCGGGCTCCCGCTGCACCCCTTCGTCCCCCCGCCGCCGCCCCGCTCCCACGCCGCTTCCTCCCACGCCACCAGGAGTGAGACAAAAGGAGAACAAATAAAGAAATCCCGTTGGGTGTCGTCGCAAGAAGCATCGCCGGGGCAGGAGAGAGGTCCCGGGGGAGGCGGCAGGGAGCTTGCGTGACCCAGAGGAAGGCAGCTGTCCTCGGGCACTCGAGTCGAGCAAGCTTATTTCATCTTTTCTGTCGCTTTGGCTTAATTTACCTCTGCCCTCCAACGCCCTGTGAGTTTAATCACATCAGATCTCCTTCAGCCAGAGCCACCGACTGGAAAGAACGAAAGAATGAGACAGAAAGAGGGTGAAAGACTGAAAGGGAGAGAGAAGGGAGGAAGAGAAAGACTTAAGGGGGAAAGGAGGAATAACGGAGGGAAAGAGGAAGAGAGAAAGAGACAATGGGGAAAGAAGGAAAGTGAGGGAGGGAAGGAAAGAAGGAAAGAAGGAGCATAAATATAAATACAAGTACCAAATGAAATAGCCCCTTTCTCTCAGGAAGGGGCAGTAAGCAGCTGGCCAGATGGTTTCCGTGGCACTCGGGACGCCCGCAGCGATGCTGTCACCGCTCCCCGGGCGCTGCCGGCCCCACGGGTCACGGGCGCAGCCGCGGCCGCGCCAACACCGCCCGCGGGACGGGCGCGGCTCCGCGTGGGACTGCGCCGGCTTCGTCTCGCACCCGCGTGTGTGCAAGCACCTGTGGCACCGACGTGCCGCAAACTCGCCTCTGTGAGACCCGCTCGCCCCTGGGCACCTTTGAAACCTGGGGCTGATCGGGGTTTGGTTTTGTTTTCTTGTGCTTTGTTTGTTTCTTTAGTGGCGGGGTTCGCTCGTTCGTTTTCGCGAAGGGGAAGCAGCGTGGCCTTTCTCGGCATTTTGCCTTGAAACCAACAGAGGAAAGGTTCGATTTGCTGCTTTTGTACCAGCACCGCCGTGCTGCCTTGCAGCCGCTCACTTGTGTTCACTCTGCTTGCAAAAGGAGAACGGCGAGGACTCGCACCAGCTCCCGGTCACCGGTCGGCAGCGTGCCCGCGCCGCGCCTTCCGCCGGCCCCGGGTGCAAGTGATCAATCCCACCCGAGCCTTGTATTTATCTTTTTATTTTTATTTATTTATTTATTTTCTGTGCTGCCTCTGCTCTTCAGCCCCCTCCCCAGCCACCCCGTGCAAGAGCTCAGTGCCCGGGAGCGCCCTGCACCCCCGGGAGCCGCACGCTGCACCGGTGTGGGGGCGAGCAGGGGAGAAGCCAGCAGGGCAGGAGCCTTCCCCCAGCAGGGAGAGGGTCCCGGGAGGGCTTCAGCTGCCCCTGCCCGAAGCTGCCCCCGCAGCCGTGCCGGGGCCCCCCACCCGGGGCCACCGACGGGGGTCCCTGGATGAACCCGGGGGCTGGGGCAGGCCGCCTCCCCCCAGCGGAACAGAGGGTCCAGATCAGCGGGGTGAGGGACTTGTGTCACCTTTGAACCTGCCTTAATGATCAGTTTGGTCCCCACCACTACCACCCCCAACCCCTTTCTGCCCCATCTATTCTGCTCATCCTCAAGGGGGTCGTCCCGAGGAGAGGGAGGGGGCAAGGCGGCGGTTTCTCTCGCTGGCTGGGGAGCGGAGGAGCCCAGCCCTGCTCCTTGCAGGCACCCGGGCTCCAGCAGAGCCCCCACTTTGCAAATCCGGCATCCCCAGCTCCCCCAGCTATCTTCCAGGGAAGAACCTGTCCTCTCCCCACTCCTCCTCTCCGCTCGGTGCCCTGTGTACTTTTCGAGAGCAGCCACAGAAGCGACAAGCAGAGATTCGGGTCAACCTGTGCCTCCCATCCCAGGGGACAGGACGAAGGGACACCCCTGTGTCTGTCTGGACAGACCCGGGGAACCCAAGGAGGAGGAACCAGGGGCACCCCTAGGAAGCCCTGAGCTTCCCAGGGTACAGCAGAGACAACATCAGTGGCTGCTGCTCGCGGACGGGTAAAACAGTATTTTTTTTTCGGGAAGCTCCGGCCGCGCTAGGAGGTGTACCGACCCAGGAGAGTTCAAGCAGGGTGAAAGCTAAAACCAAACGCCCCCGGCCCCAGCGAAGGCAGCGGGCAGGGCTGAGCGGAAAGAGGGACCCAGCTGGGACGCTCAAACTGTCGCTGTTCGCCTTTGCAGTTAGTTCACTTCCCAAAGCAATATCGACATCGGTGGTAAGTCCTACCTGACAACCTTCCTGAAAACTTCCTACTGATTGGTACAATCCAGGCACTCGTTCCTCTTAGAAGAAATATATATATCCCCAAATGTGTGGAACTGAGGCTCCGTCAGGGTTTACCCATTCCTATCACCATCGGGCAGCACGCCGCTATCGAGCAGAGAAGCCCCACGGCAGGGAATACTGGTAGTTACTTTTCTAAAGGGCACCTTTCCTCTTTTGCAAAAGGAGATTAGTAATTTAAAAGCTTGCGAACCCACAAGTGATTTTTAAAATAGGCATTGCCGTTAACAAGAACAACGCCCGCGGTAATAGCCCCTAAATACCACGCTAATAGCCCCCACGTGGAAAGAAATCCTCAAGTGTTACAAATTCAGTTTAACGACTAGAAAGCAGCCTGGGCAGCGGTGAAATGCGAAAACTCCCTTCTCTGCATTCCCCGCCTTTGATTTATATTTTATTTTTAACTACGGTCTCATGGGAACGCAGCGCCGGAAAATCACGACCAGATGTACATAAAGAGGCGCCCTGCTCTCTCTGCTAAAATCCCCTTTTAAGCGCAACAGGAAAAAGAAAGGTTTTGAAATAGTTTGATTTCTGTTTGTTTGTTTGTTTAGTACAGGCGCCACTGCAAAGAGACGGGGCAAAACGGCAGCGCAGCTGCGCGGGAGCAGCTCTGAAAATAGAGCGCAAGGATCTGCGCTTCTCCGGGGGCGAGCCTGCGCTATGCGCAGCGCTATTCCTAACAGGGAGGCTGCTGGGCGCCCGGCTTTATTTTTTATTTTTATTTTTAAATACCCCGGGAGCAGCCCCGGCTTTGGCCCGGAGCTGGAAGGGGATGTGGTGGCTGTGCGCAAGGCAAGCACCGTGGGGTGCTGGAGTCCCAGCTCCCTGCTCTTTCTGAACAGCAGCAAAGGTTTGGCTGTAAGAGGGGGCTGGCAGGCGGAGGGAAAATACAGGCCCTGAGAAATAAAGGGGCTTTTATTTCCAGGTAAGAAATCCTTTGCCGAATCCTAAATAAGGGTGTTTTAGTGCCTTGAAATCCTGCTGCTCTGCATAGCATTCTTACCTCGAAAGTTTTGAAAGAAAGACATTATTTGAGATATATTTCTCGAAGGTTATCAATAACTTTTTTTTCCTTCCCTTGGGAACTACAATCTGCAATGGAATCGGGAAAGGGAAACAAACATGTCTGTGATCACAGCTTGCTCTCATTTGTGACTTTATTCTCTGATTCCATCTAACATGTCACGTAGTACAATGCTGGATTCTCATGGCACAATAATTTGGGCCTGAATGTACCTGTACAGATTTAAGATTTCCTATTCTTTCCTGATGAGAGATTAACAAATAGCCTGAGCAGTCGTCTGTAAGGGGAGAACAAAGGTGTCTGTCCACGACTCAGTGTTGGGTATTATTCTTCAAATCCAAACCCTTTCACCTTGTATTATGGGCAAATGTTATTGGGAGCTGGCTTTTGTTGCAGGAGATCCCATTTAAAAATTGCTTTATAGGCCATACGCTGCAAACCTCGACACTGATCTCATTACAGCTCCCTTTTGCTGCTATTTGTAAATCCTGGTATTTACCAGCCCTTGGTGGCACTGCTTGCTGGGAGCTGTCGTTGGCAGGAGATTAGGACATGTCGAGGTGCCAGTTTCTGGGTGAATTTGTCTGGAGGAAGCATTATTACTTATCAAAACAGTTGGCCAGAAGTATGTCTTGTGTAATGACTCATCCAGTATAATCTCTTAAACCTTGGGGCTGTCCATTTTGCAGACAATGTGGGTTTCTGTGCTGGAGCCTTCTCGCGCAATGGCCTAATGCAGACAGGCAGGGAGAAGCGGCCCTCGAAGCAATGAGTTAATTGTCAGATTTAATAATCAAGAAACATGAAAACATAAATGAATAGAATTAATCATGGTTTTAAACGGGCAATTAAAAAAAAATCTAGAGAGAGCTTCTATTTTGGAACATATCTCTGGGTAGGATGGTGCGCTTGCAGCTGGGGTTACCGAGCTGATAAGTTAGAACATCTTTGGGGTATTAGCAACTGTACCGAAAAAGGGGAAGAGTTAGACTTGAGACCTTGTTTTTTTGTCTTGAAATGG
This sequence comes from Anseranas semipalmata, assembly GCA_013399115.1. NCBI lineage: Eukaryota > Metazoa > Chordata > Aves > Anseriformes > Anseranatidae > Anseranas > Anseranas semipalmata. Next base: position 702,183 of record VXAA01005570.1, on the reverse strand, counting down.
GAGGTTGCAAAGCACGTTGGGTGGGGGTGGACCAGAATGCAGTGATAAGTGCACTGTTCATTTCTGTACTACCAAGTAAGACAAATCAAAAAAAGGCTAAACGGTACCCTAAAACTGCTGTAGTTGTTGTTTTAATGGTATCTGGGTCTAGTATCAGGGAAATAAGTGACTACATTCTGACTTCTGAAACTGATGGTACTATGAAGATTTTAAACCCATTTCTGAATAATAATGATAGTATTCAAATGCCTACATTTAAACATTTGATTAAAGTTTCTGCTAAGTTTGTGTAAGGACAGAGATAGAGACAAAAAGCATTATTCTACTTCCTAAGGAGTATCGGCTCCTCATGTCTGTCCTTAGTGGGATTTATCTGTTGGCAGTACTGTGAAGTTGGTTTGGAGTTTCTGATTCAGACAAACAACAGTCTCAAGTTTCCCAGCCACCACCAAGGGGGGGGGGGGGGAAGTATTTTCAGCAAACTGAGCAGGAAAACAACTCCATCTTCTGTTTAGAAATTTCAGGAGAAGGCCAGACCTGAAAATACGTACTACATGGGATATCTCTAGGGGCTCCTTTATCCTGGTGTGTCCTGTCTGACACAGCTGATGTACTCTACCCAGTTGCTCAGCAATTAAAGCATGCTCTGAAGATGTTGCAGACCAATTCTCTGGCACAGGCCTGGACTGATCTTTTTCCATCCCCTAACTATGCTATGGTCGTAGGTGAGGATTTCCACTGTTCTACTTTGAGAGAACAACTAAAGGCAAAAACTGAGGCAAGACTGGAACCAGGCTCTCCGGAGTGTGAAGTCTGTCACTGTGTTGTAGAGATCTCTCCATTTTCAATTGACCCGTTTGTTGTTTTTGTTTTTTTTTCTTTCTCTCAACTTAGTTCTTACACTGGTTTCTAACACATGCTAATGACAGCAGATTGAATATTGCTGAAATATTATGAGTTTGAGGACCTCTGGTTATAAATGGGGATCATATTATTCTGTATACATTGTATATATTTGTGTATTATCTCACAGAATTGTCAAGGTTGGAAGGAACCTCTGGAGACCATTTAGTCCAGCCCCCAGAGCAAGGTCAGCTGGAGTGAGTTGACAGGGCTGTGGTCAGTGGGGTTTTGAGTATCTCTGAGGGAAACTCCACAACCTCTCTGGGCAACTTGTTCCTGTGTTCACAGTTTCATAGCTTAAAATATGTATTTAATAGAAATTAAATATAATGACTCGAACAACAACACCAAGAAAAATCTAGTCTGCTCTCTGCATAGTCATGGTCAGCTAATAATTTTTTTTTTCCTTTTCTTTTCCTGTACTTAAAGAATTTCTTTGTCTTAAATAGTTGTCCACAATACTTAATCCCTCGCTGTGTTTATAGATAGCATCTCTTTCACTCAGCTTCTGCTTTTCTAGGCTTTCTGTTCTGGTCCTTGGTGAACCTGGGACAAATCCTCAGCTTCATACAATCATGCGGGCCTTCGTATATCACAGTAGCTTTATGCACTAGAGGAGTCCCACTGGAATCCTACATAAAATATTTTATGAGAAGGCTGGCTGTGAACCAGCTTTATCATAATAACCAAAAGACAACAGAGCTGACAAAGGTGTGGTTAAATTGAATGGAAAATAATGGAAGTTTGAACTTTCACTTCAGGACACCTTACATGAGTATGAAGTTTGAATTATTTTTAACTGAAGGTAAAAATACATTCTCAGATTGCAATTTAAATCAGAAGATCATCAAAAGATCTTTTTCCTTTGAAAATCAGACAGTTTATTCCTTCGACAATTTACGATTTAAATAATTGTAGAGTTCTCACCAGAATATGATATTTCTGTATAGCCTTTCAATTCACTCTCTGGTTGGTTGGTATTTCGGCAGTAAAGTGTCACTGCACATCATTGCGTGATGCAATGGGAGCCACTTCAGCTTACCAATAACCTTCATTAAAATGAAGTATAATAATTGCTTCAGAAACTCCACAAAAGCTCATAATCCATAGCACCACAGCCCTGCAGCAGCTCAACCTCTGTCTCACCCAAACCAAACACACATGTGGCCATACCTGCAGGAAGGTGGCCACTTCAGGAGCAGGTACTGTGCATGCCTGCAGCTGCTCACTGCTTGGGAGAAGCACATGCACGTGAGCAATGTCATGGGTGAGATAGAGATACTGATGGTGGAGGCTGCCCTGGCTCTGCGGAGCGATGCTGCCTGGTAGGAGCCACACCAGCAGCGGCCTGCTGACGGTACTGCTCTGAGCGCTGCTGAAAAATGCTTGGTGTCGTACTTTGTATGACACTAGTTTGGCATGATTGTCCTGTACAATTAGCAACAACAATGCAGAGTTAGCAACAACAGATCAACAACTAGTGCCAGGGTCAGAATGGTAAGAAATGGTCAGAAAACGTCTATTCTAATACATGACTTACTAAGAATCTTGCAATTAGCATTATTTTTTAAGTTCGCCAGCAATACAGCAAAATATGTTACAAGGTCATTGGCAAGCTAGTACATGTAAGAAAAAAAAAAATAGGTGGGATTTTTTTAACCTATGAGAGGAAAAAAAATGCCTGCTTTGGTAACCTTATCTGTGGGCACTCCCTTTCCAGTAGCTGAACTCACAGCATGCCTGTTGCTGCACTTCCTCACACATAGCAAAGCAGAGTGCTGCATCTTTTAGAGGGTCACTACCATACTGGGATGCAAACTTAATTTTTTTTTCCAGATTTTTTCATTTCAAGTTGTTGGGCTTACAGGCTTTGAACCACTGAGTCATATCATGACCAGTAGGCTCATAAGAGGAAGATAATATTTTAATCTTTCCAAGTGGAAAGCCATTCGTGCTGGGACTGGTACTGGGGCTTGATAGATAGGAGTCCAGCCCAGATTTAGACAGGAATGATATGCCTGGAAGGATTAGAGCAGTGCAGGGGTTATTTTATTCTGCTGGCTGCATAGGTGACTCTGTAGAGGGTGAGCCACTGCAGAGGTCTGTGAGAAGCAACCTGCAGTGTCTGGGGCAGGGTTAGGCCAGGCAAAAGGTGGAGAAATGCTGCTATAGCTTCTTTTGCCCGGATGTCTGTGGGTTAGCAGACAGTTTTTCTACTAGCAGCCCTTCTGCTGATGATACCAAGCCAGGAAGGAAAAATTAACACTGGAGTCTGGGATCCTTCCCAGTCCCACTGGACACTGTTGGACCACTCTCAGTTTTGTCTATCATTCTCTGCCACTTCTCTTGAGAAATTTCGGCCTTTTATTTTCATTTGTAATAGGTGTTTCTAGCCTCACTGGTTGTAAAGAAAACCTTTCAAGCCCGCTAGAGAACATGAAAAAGATCCACTGAGGTTAGTGTTTAAAAATCACCAGCTCCCACCTACTTAAGCAATTCTAGTTGCTGCCAGGAAATAATACCAAAGCATGAAGGTGTCTCCTGACCAGGCAGGTGGCCTGGCCTCCTCCATTCTCCTCCTGGGGGCAGAAAAAAACACAACTTGGGGCTGGTATTAAGTGAGACTCGAGTAATGACTCTCAGATTTCTGTCCATGATATACTTAAGTCAAAATCAAGTGATTGATACAAAGAGAACGCTAAAAGCAACAGAAAATTGGCCTGGCCTAACTTTTGCTGATCAAAGTGCATGAGAAAACTCGAGCACCAGCTTTGTCCCTGCAGCTCCCCTGGGTAGGATGGGCTCTGTGCTGCCGTGCCAGGGGAGCTGGGGCTTGGATGGAGGCACTGGCACTGCTGATCACCCTGGAAGAAAAACCTCCTGTTTTTCAACCGATGTACATCAAGGAAGTGCTAAAAGGAATTTTCCAGCTGTTGCTCCTGAATGCCAAAACTCACTGAGCTGAACTTATTCATCTACCTGACTGTATCTGAGAGCAAAACTGATCTGTCATCTCTGATCTCGCCTTTGCATGTGATCCACACATTAGGGCCACAGGTCAGGGAAAGAAAAACCAAATGAGCAGCATTTCTGAAAACCAGTTTCCCTGCCAAGAGAGTTGTTCAAGAATGATGCCTTAGGCAGGCCATCTACTTCTCTGGATGAGCAGCTGAAAATTGCATTTGGGATCCCTCACCTTTGTTGTGTGGTGTCTGTGTTCGCTTCTTGGCTGCCTCGCGCTGCAGAGGAGACCCAGAGGCTGGTGTCCTATTTTAGATGCAGCTGATTTCTGACTAGATCGTATTGGAGCTGTCATCTGCCTCCTGGACCCAGACCAAGCGGTTTCTCATCAGAGAAGTTTATATGCTCCTTTTCTCTTCAGCTCACTGTGAATTGATGATAGCTGGGTGTTAGGAAAGTGTTTGGGAAGAATTGAAAAGTTGAAAGCCAGCTTCAGTACTGACAAAAAACTCAACTTGGGTCTCCTTAAACACAGCATAAAGAAGAAAAACTTGAAGTGTGTTTACAAAGAAAGCACACGGTGCTGCTAAGATCAACAGTAATAAATCTGACAATATTTTTGTCCAGCAAGGCTTTCTTCCTGGATAAAAGCACCACAAGGTGATGCAATACTTATCACTAGGTCAANGGTCTGCTGTATTTTTTAAAGAACGCCAGATTGTACAATCATTGCTTTATAGCAACAGCAAAATGAGTCATTTGTCTCAGTCTATCACTCAGGTTCCTCATAGACATGTGTCCACGTATTTAAAAAAAAAAAAAATCCAATTAGCATTAATTGCCATCCTTGCTGGCAGTTTCTGCAGATAATTCAGTAATGGGCATGGGAGCAGAACTCCCTGCACTCACCCCAGGAAAGGTCCCTCCCCGGCAGACTGACAGGCTCTTGGTGGTGGTACCAGGAAGCTTTGTTACCATTGCAGCAGAGATGTACAAGACCTTGGCTCCTAGTGCTGGCACTAGGGTCCCGTGGAGAACAAAGCAACCCACCCTGTGCCATTGGCTGTTTGCAGCCTGGTGTTTCCAGTTGGCCCTGGAGAGTGAGACAGTGCTGGTGATGGTGCTGGGGTGGCTGCCTGGGCACAGCACACTGCCCGTAGACACCCTATGGTGGGAAAAAAGTATTTCCCCCTGAAATAGGAAGGTGAAAAGCAGAACAAGAGATAGCTGTACACCTTCCTGTACACCTTCCCTGCCTGCCAAGCCTTTGCCAGGTATCGGCTCACAGGAATTAAAAAGGCTATATCATTAGCAATGGCACTATTTATTTAGCCATGCTTGGTTGTTTGTTTGCTTCCTTTGAAAGGTTATTGTTCCCTTGACAGCTACAAGCTTAATTTAAGACTGTGCTGTGAAAACCATGCAGTTTTACACAGACTGAGCAGGAGAAGAGCAGAAGACCGAGCTAAAAGCCTCCCTCTCTGGGAACAAGACCGTGACTTGGTGAATGGTGCTCTTCTATCATTTGGGCAACTTTGCATTTTCAAAAGCTTTATAAAGAAGTGGAGCAGAGAAAACTGCATGAATAATTTTCCATAGAGCTGAACACCATTCACTTTCAGACACAATTGTGGGCCTGATTTACTTCATCACTTAACTTTAAGCACATGATGAAGTAAAACAAGGGGGGAAGACTCAAAGCAGCCCCTCGTATCATGCCTGTGGTCCCACTCTGCTTTCTGGCTCCCAGTTGGCTCTGATCCCATCCTGACTCTGAAGACAGCAATGCCAAGGGATGAAAGAAAAGGAGTCCCTTCCTCTCTGGCTTTGGCTGCATCCGGACAACAGCTGTGTTCTTTGCTTTTCTCCTGTTTCTACTTTTTAAAATCTCCTACATTATTTATTTATTATTTATTATTTATTATTTATTTATTATTATTATTATTATTTATTATTATTATTTTGTTACTTTCCAATTTGCTGCTTCAGTCAGCTGCTACTGGTTTGTGTCCTTCAGCAGCACTGTTCATGCAGACCAGCCACGAGAGCTAAAACCAGCAGTAGTGGGGCAGGTTTGCAGTGATTATGGGTTGGACTCATTTCTCCAGCAGTGGCTGAGGAGGGAAAGATGCAATGAGAGAGGAAAGCTAAAGTTTCTTTTATTCCCCTACTCACATCTTTGTGTTTGCATTTACTTGTCCTATGGGAAACAGAAAATCTGGCTTCAGTAGCAACCTAATATTTCAGAGACTTTTCTTCTTTCTGCCCATAAATGAGAATTAACATTGATTTAACAGGACCACAGCAGTCTGTCAAACCAGACTGAAGAGGAAAGATGAATATAAATCTCTCTCAAAATCTAAGTGATTTATTGTACCTTCCTTTGATCAAAAAGTCCCAGCTCACCCTTCCTTATTTAATATTTAATGTTGTCACAGTGAAATTTATACAGTTTTATCCTACCTCTTGTTCAAAAAAAAGAAAAAAAAAAAAAAAAAGCTTAGAAGTACCGGTTAAGTACATTTGTTGTAATGTGTTTGTAAATGAACTGTTGTACATTTATATAATTTATAGTTCTGCTCATAACTTCTACCTGGATATACAAATTAACACATATAAAACAATGCACATCAAACAAATTCATAATTAATTCAATAAAACAGAAAATAGAAGTAATTTCCCCTCATGCAGTCAGCCTGGCAAATTACATTAGTGATTATAAAAATGAATGATCATATAAAAATAATTTAAAAATAACTACAAATCACCTTAGTTCTCTGAACTTCTGTGACTGTGACTCAAGGCATGAATTCAGCAGGGCTTGCAGCTTTCCCCTCTTCTGTGTCACAGCTGGGATATGTGGAGTTAATGATAGCTTTTTTCCAAAGCAATGGTTGGTAGTGGCTTCACGACACAGACAGTCTCTGCTGCTTTGCTTATTATTTTCAAGAAGTCTCTGTTCCTCGGCTCTACAAAAGCAGCAGTAAAATCAGTTCAGTCCTTGGGACTATTGTTTCATATCGCCAGACTGAGCTTTCAGCAAGGCACTCGTCTGTCTGTGGAATATGATCTTCATAATAAAACACACTAATTCTTTTTGTTTGAAGCCAGAAAGTTTATCTGTTGTCATCATATCATCTATGAGCATAGTGACTCATTAATTCTTATCTCTTCTCAACGTATTTACAGTGGTGGAAGTAAGATTAATTTTGGGCTCAGAGAACATTCCATTAATGCATCTGCAATCAGTGTTACAGCAATGGCGATAATAAGAAACATATAAACCACGTGGTGCTTTTATAGTATAAATACTGCACAAATGCTTATTTAAAAGAGAATTTCAGAAACAGAAATATGAATTTAAAAGCACAAATCTCATTTAGCTGGAGCTGGTTGGAAAACGCTTGGTAAGACTGCTCCTCAAGAGGATTTTCATGGATCTGAAAAATGTTTTTGACCTAAATCAGAACATCAGTTTTTGTTTGTTTGTTTGTTTGTTTTTAATAGAAATCTTCCCAGAACAGCCTAGGTTGAATAAAACATCTTGTTTCAATAATTTAGACTAATGCCATTATTTACCTTTCTTACTTAAAAATGAAAAACTAATGTTAATGGAAATATAAAAATAAAATTAATATTGTGAAAAATATAAACATTTTTCTGGACACTGGAAATTCTCTTGCATCAAATTTTGATTTTGTTGAATTTGTGCTTTTGACTGTTGAAAAATTTCACTAAGTAACTTGTACAGTTTTCAACTGGGCAATAGTCAGACAGATGTGCTAAAAGTTAAAGCTTTTGATTTGGGGGACAGAAAACTTTTACTAGGATGTGTTCAGATATACTTCAATTTGAATTATTGGATGAAGTCTTTGGGTCTGTGCTCTGAGGTAGATAGGATTACAGTAATGGTCTTTCTGGCTTTTAAATCATCACTGCATGATGAATCACATGAATTCAGCACGGCTTGCAGCTTCTGGTACTTTCTGTGCTGAATTGCAAGAGATAGAAGGCTCCAGCACCAAATACTTGAATAAAAACATGAAAGTGCCCAGAAGTTCTTTTTTTATTTGTTGTCAGTGAAGCACTGGGAAATCAGAATTTCTAAGAAAATTCGGGAAGTTGCTGAAAGAGGTTAAGCACATTGGAAAAATCTGATCCTGCAGACTATCGGTGGATTATGCATAAGGACAATACACGCAGATGTAGAGTGGCTTCCAAGCACATTTGGTGCCCTGATGATTGGGCTACACGTGTTGAAGTCATCACATCTTAAACTTCCTGCATAAACTTTCACTGTTTTCCTACGGAGTCAATTGGTTGTTTTTGCCTGGACATGGGTTTTCTCCCTGTTACTCTTCCCCAAAGCTTCAGACTTCTGAGGATTTCAAGATTGCTGTTCTCCTCTTTAGAGTGGGAGCTGAAGCAGACACACCTGGGTTTAGGGAGTTTTAAATACCATAGCCCCTTATTTTGGACAGTAGAGAGAGTGAATAAATAATGTCCAGCAACAAAAGAGGAAAAAACAGTTCCCTTCATCAGTTTTCTCATCATCTGGAGATTTTTCAAGGTTAATTGAGGTTTCCAGAGGTGTAACTTCACCCTCCTGGATATGTTCTTCCAAATCTTCAAGTTTCAACGTGACCTAAGTGAGCTTTCACTCACCTTGGCTGGTCTCACAGTCAGAATCAGTCTCCTCCATGAAAGCAGGTCTTCTTTTTCCATTTTCCTGCCTGAGATTCTCTTTCCCTGTGTGTCCTTCCTCTTGGCATTTACTTTTTTTTTCCCCCTCCTTTGTGTTGCTGTATGGGGATCCTCGAAATCCCATACCCAGCAGACAAACTTGCCTTTTTGTAGTGAGGAACACTATGGTCCTGAATGCTCCTCTCTGTGTGAGTGTATCAAGGTCTGATAATTTTCTACCATTCCTGGTCTGGGACTTATACGGCACAGTCCTGCCTTCACATGCTGGATCCCAGTTACACAGGAATGCTATGCACACTCAGAATAAAACAAATTCAGAAATTCACATAATCAGAATTCACAGATAAGGCACAGGCTGCTTACATTGCCTTTCTTCCTCGGGGTGCAGTGGATAGGAGTGTTTGTCTTGGATCTTTATCACCGAGAAAATTGGGGGCTGGGAGGGATAGTTACCAAAAAAAAAAAAAAAAAAGCGTGACAAGTTCTTTATGAGCACGATTTTTTCTGTAAATAATTGTCATTGTATAAGAGTCCCTCAAAGAAAATTCTTCCCTTTATCCTTCCTGAAGCATGGGGAACACTGGAAAAGTCTTCTCTGGGGTCATAATATTCAAAGTGGGAGATGATTCACTACCACTGTCACAGAGGAAAGGGTACATTTAATATTCCTTCCTGAGACAATTTCCCTTCGTTGTTCTAACAAAATAGGGTAGAACCCCAGTGTGCCTCTTGCTTTTTTTTTTTTTTCTTCCATTTACACTCTGAGATCCGTAGGAGTGTTTTAAAACTGGCTATCAGGAAAAGGGAGAAGGGCATCTTATAAGGAAATTCTGCTAGCAAAGTGCTGTAACTTTACTTTGTTTTACAGACATGCTCCTACTTGTTCTTTTTCTGATCTGGGGGGCAGCCAGGTATAGCAGATGACACGTACAAACCAAACTGACAGCAACTCTGCCATTCTGTGCTGGTTTCAGAGTCTCAAATTCAGACAGGTTCAGTCCAGATGTAGAGGTAAGAAACACACAGACAACCACTGTAAGAGTCACAATGGAATAAATAAAAATTATAAAGTAGTCTTTTCTGTTGCTGTCTCTCTGAGAGATGAACTAGAGGCTGGTAGCAAATCACAGTCAGATTTTCTACAAAGCACGGGTGATAATGTAAATCATACCCAAATGTCGGAGATAGGTGTGCTCCGTTTTGACCAAAGAGCAGAGAATAAAAATAGGGGAGTGATTTGTACCTCTATGTAGGGTTCTGGAATCGTTACAAAAATCCTGTAGCCAGAAGTGGTTTTCACAGTTGAAAGTTTTCTGAAAAGCTGGAGAGAAAACAGGAGAAGGGGAAAAATCAGGAAAAGAATAACAAACCAAAAAAAGCCTGACAACAGAAAATGAAATCAGACAAATTCAAATTACAAAGAAAACAGTTTTTAACCATCATTTAAACCATTCATCGGGGAAATGTTCTTCTGAAGGCAGCCATGTGAGGTCCATCTTTTATGTCCCTCACTGAAGACAGCCTGCCTTGCTGGAAGAGACACAGCAGCCCCATACAAACTGTGCCTGAGCCAAGCACAAAATGATGGGTTCAGCAGGAAAGCAAACAAGTGAAGTTTGTAGGCTGAGCAGAGTCCCTGACCTAAACTTCCTTGTGTTTCTGCATTTAAAAGCCAATAGCAACCACCACCTCCAACTGGAAAAAAAATCATAATTGTTTTTGGATGTCAGTTGTTGGTAAACAGAGGGTAGATTTCCCTGGACAGAAATCCCAGCCTCTCCTAGTTTCATCTCAGAGTTTTCTTGCTCTGGCATTGATCTTGCTTTGAGTGAGTTTTTTGCCATTTAGACCAATGTGTCCCGGTTAAGATAGGTAGGGAACAGTCTTTGGATCTTATGGCAGTAAAAAAAAAAAAAAAAAAAAAAAAAAAGAGAGAGAGAGAGAGAGAGAGAGAAATAGTTCTTTCGATTCATGGGAACAAAGTAGGAAGGTTGCTCTTGTAAAACTGAAGACCAGAGACTGTCACAGTGTATTTTTCAAGCACATTTGGCAGGTTAGCTGGTGCTGAATAGCAATGACAAAATGTTCAACAAACCAAAAATCTTCCATCTGCTCACTAAAAAATAGGATTCTGTTTAGCAAGGCAGATCACAGGAAGACCAGAATTATTCTTCTCCTCAAGACATTTCAGAGCTAACATCTCAACTCACCCATTTAAGCAGTATTAAAAATCATTAAAACTGTTCTTCGAAACCAACTACGCTGAATCTGAGCCTCAGCAGAGCAGAGGTGAGCAGGGAAGGCAGGATGTCGGCAGGGCTGCTCCCAGGACCATGGCTACAAAAGCAGCTAGCTTTCCTCCGCCGCCAGCCCTGTGTCCCCGCGGGGATTTCAGCACAGTAGGCAATGTCACTGCAAGGCATTTTCAGTCTCTGGAGGTGAGAGGAGTTTTACTTGTGAAGAAGCTCAAGCTGTCTGGGGAGGACAGGCTGCTTGGGCTCGGCTGGGCTCCTCTCTCCCACCTGTCCGTGCTTGCTCAGGTGGGATGCTCTGCAGAGGGCCAGTGTACAACAGGAGAGAAAACTGTTTACAGCCTGTTTTTTTATTGTTTCAGCAACATTTTTTATTGTTTCAGCAATACCACTTCATCACTGTGTCTGGCACTAACACTTGCCATGGCTGTGAAAAATTCCCAGTGGTGAACTAACCTGGGACTTCCTTGAAGAAAAGTTGGGGAAAATGGACCTTTCTGAGACACCTGTCACCTCTAGAACTGTAAGCTCCTGACGTGCCAGAGCAGGAGACCAGCATTAGCTGTCCTTGTGCAGGGCTTGCAGAAATGTCTAGCCTTTGAGCTGTTTGCACTGCTGGATTATTTTACTGGGCAAATATTTCACAAGCCTGGTCTGAGTAAAATCAGTAATTTTCTTTGGAGTACATTGTTTTTGGAGCACTTTATCCCCCAGGAGGGAGAAGGATAGAGAAGTGCAGTCCCCGGCTCTGTGATGTGATGATGATGGCCCATTTCAAAGTAACACTGATAAGGTTTACACCCACTGGGCAGTACAGGAGAGCACTGCTTCCCACTGTCGCTCTTGTATAAATCATCACAAATATATACATGGTCTGCACTGTCATATTATTATTGCAGTACATCTAATTACAAAATGACTTTATAGAAATCGAGAAAAAGGAAACACTCTTCCCTCCTCTGATTTCCACACTTCTGGCTGTGGTTCTGCTGCACTGGTAGTAGTTTTGAGCACACATGCAAGCACACAGTCAGTGCATTATACGCTGTGATGCCCTTTTAAAACCTCCTTTGCCGCTAGCCTGCATCCTATCTCATACGACTTCTCAGCAGAGACAGTTCCAATTTATACCCGTTTTCAACCATTTCAAACTGACACTTTTAATTCATCTCACCGCGGTTACCAAGGGCTCAGCAGAGAGATAAAGAAAAGAGGAAGAAAAAGGATGGATACTGCTGTCTCCGAAATGCTGGGCTCCTGTGAGCACTTTGAGCTGTCTAACCCCAACATGCACTAATGGCATTTCTTGACTTTCAGGTGTATTGATTTCCTTTTTCAGAGGAAAAGACATAAAATGCAAGTCTGAAGATCTGTCTTCTGCAGTATTTAAGATTCAGAAAACAAAGATTTGGAAAATATATGGAAATGTTAAAATCAAGTGATTTTTAAGGTAATGATTTTCAGGATAAAATTATAACTGTCCCAAACAATCAACCTCATTCCTCTGGCAGACTTTGCTTTTCCATAGGGAAGGACACCAAACCTCTCCCGAGTCATTTCCACCTCAGTTTTGGGCCCATGAAATCGTCTGCCTAGGTAGGACATCAATCTTCCAACTGCTGGGTTGTCCCTCAGCAGAGCTCAAAGACGGCAGTGTTTGTCTCACATTGGCTCTGGCAGGTAGCAAAAGCTGGTTCTGATTCACTACTTTTATTTATTATTATTATTATTATTATTATTATTATTATTATTATGGACTCAGAAAGAAAGAAGGAAGGAAAGAAGGAAAGAAGGAAAGAAGGAAAGAAAGAGAAAGAAAGAAAGAAAGAAAGAAAGAAAGAAAGAAAGAAAGAAAGAAAGAAAGAAAGAAAGAAAGAAAGAAAGAAAGAAAGAAAGAAAGAAAGAAAGAAAGAAAGAAAGAAAGAAAAATAGGGGGAAATTTCATCTCTTCCCTGAACTGAAAATAAAGCAAGATTTCACAAATGACAAGTCACTGGAACATGATTCTGTGATGCTGCCAATTATTTGTTCCCATTGTGAACCACTCAGAAAAATTCCCTGAAATGCCACATGCAGACACAACCAGAATTTTGGTTCATATAAATGAATTAGTCTCGATGCAAGGACACTATTCATTTTTCCTCACAAAACATAATATATTTTTAAGCAACGAGTATAGTTTAAGCAGTGTATTTTCCTCCAACATCTGCATAGAGGTGTCTCTTTAGGGATAAGATCTTGTTTATAAATGGGGCAGGCATTCTTAGCAGAGAGGAACAAAGAAAAGCGTTTTTATTAGCAGCAGGAACCACATGAACAGCTTTGACCTCAATTTAGGATTTAGCTTATCATTTCACACAGAGGCTTGCATCAAGAATTTGACACTGGTGCCCTTTTCTAATTTGTAAAGCAAACTAAAAGGGAAATAATGGAGTATGGATAAGTGCTGTTCATGAACCACTGAGCAGGCTCTATTCCACTCTGCCCAAATTACTCCACAATCAGTCAGAAATCTCACGACAGACTAGGTTGTCTTTTTGTTGTTTTTATTCATCCAAAAAAGAAAAAAGAAAAAGAAAGAAAGCAAATTAAACAGCCAGGCCTGTCTGTGATCAGAAGTATTGTGGAATCGGCATTCTTGGTGCTCATTGCTGCATCCGTGCTGCAAAAGGCTGCCTGGGTGAGGGGGGATGCTCGCCTGTGAGCATCAGAGCTGCAGCCGTGTAATGGAGGAGTAACCCCAGGTTAGGTCTTAGGCGCAGTAAAGCTCTGGCAGCTTTGCTCCAATTGGCTCCATGACATTCCCTGCTCTGCCGTGATCCTAATGGCTTGAGACTGGCTGAATGCTTCCAACCTCAGCAATTAGTTCTTTCGTTTTCTAGAACTCCGCTGGCTTTTGAAGTGTTATTTTCTGCACACGGAGGGCATGTTGGAGCCAGGGCTTAGCCGCCGGTGAGCATGGCCGCTGTGTGAATCGTCCTTCAGGCAGAGCCGCGGTGCCCGACCCCCCTGCTGACTCAGCGGGACTTTTGTCCCTGACAGCAACAACAAAGATTCACCAAATTTCACTAGATTTTCCTCAGCAAAAGACCAAAATCTAGGTGAGAGCAAAATTGTGCAAATGATCTTACCAGAATCATGGTATAGCCATCTCAGTGCCAGAGGATGTTAGACTTTCTCTCCCCTAGGAGAAAGATGGCACAAGGCAAACCCAAGCTGCGTTACTTGTGTTTCACCCCCAGCAAGGAAAATGGCAGCTTATACCACCAACGTCCCGTGTCTGTGTGCCTCAGCAGTATCACAAATTAAAACTGCTTTCTAGACACTAGTATGCATGCTCTCCTTCCCCAGTCTTCCCCCCTCCCAGATGTGACTGGGAGTCACAAATAAATGTGACTTCTGTGAACAAAGATGTAAATCTATGTTGCTCAAAATTATATATATATTATATACTGAAATAGGGTAGCTTTAGATTGGATGTAAGGAAGAAATGTTTCATGATGAGACAGCTTAAAGAGCCTATGGAAGCCAAAGCAATGCACTTCAAATTAAATAATCTGTGGTTACATCTAGCTTTGTCCTTGATTCAACATGAATATTAGAAAGGTTTGCTCTGGGAACTCCTCCCAAACAATAAATCAGCATGTCAGGAGGACAGGGAATGCTTTGCAGTGAACCTGAGCTTGCAGATGCCAATCCAGTGTTCAGAAACAGAGAAGGCCACAGTCAGGGGTGACTGAAATGAGAGGAGTTCAACAGGCCTTCTTGTTAACTCAGTACACCAGCAGCATACAGGTGAAGGCATAAAATCAAGATGGTTCTCCTGGCTGCAGCCTGCTGGATCTGGGCCTTGAGCATGGCCAAGGAACCCTGTGCAAAGTGAGTCAGGGGCTACAGGCAGAAGGCTGAGTCCTCTGCCAGCTGGGCAGGTCTCATGATATGGGAATTGCATGATGCTGAGGGGTCGTGACAAGAGGCTGTGGCTGGAATTATGTTTTAGCTGTTTGTTTCCCGCCTGCAGTGGTAGTTACAGAAAGGTGACCTGTGCCTGTGCTTGCACCTTCATCTGACAGCACGGATAACTGTAGAAATTGTAGTCCTGCTGCTGTAGCTCCTTCCTATGACTGATTCCCCAAACTTAATTTTCATCATCCAGAAGGTAAGAGTGTAAACAGCAGAGAAGGGTGCCTTGTATCTGAGGTGGGAATGGAGGATCGGGGAGTGGGACGTGTCTCAGCACCACCACTGCAGCCCATGGGCAGGACTGGGAAAGTCAGAGAGGTGAAAGCCTTGTGCTCCCAGCCCACCTGGGGCAGCAAGTCAGGGGGACACGTGGGACACGTCTTGTACATGGCAGAGTCAGCACCTCCAGAGAATGGCTTGGACCCATGTGCTGAACTGCCACCTGGAGGGTCATAAATCTCTTCTTTGTTTACCTACGGGGAGACTAACTCCAACCTGGGCATCTAAATTTAAAGTCCAGAACTTGCAAGAATACCCCTCCAGATCGCCGTTAGAGTTTGTCAAAAACAGGATGGATAAAAGATGCTGATTTTTTATAATTTTCAATGTGAAGGTTAAAAAACTTTGAAAGCAAAGTATGCAGCTCAGCACTGGCATTGTGAAGTGAGAGAAAATTTTCCATTTCTAGACAAATTATCTCTCTTTTTTTTTTTTCCAGAAATACACAATGTTTTGATTTGTTTTATTTTGAGTGACAATAGGTACTTAAATTTCCCAAGTCTGCTGGGAAAAATACAACATGCAGGTAGAACGAAGGACTTTTATAGCCAGTTATCTGTGTTAAATTGGTAAAATATCTTCCCCACTTTTTTCCTATGCAATCCCAACATTGGATTTCTAGTGCAATTTCAAATAATGGTTGTTTTTTATGTTCTTTGTGCCTGCTATAGGCAAAAAATGCTAAGAAAATGTTTGCCGAGACAGTTCAGGATTCTGTGAGACTAGGAGTGATTCTTCCCAGAGGGCACTTCTCATTCCACTCTGACCTTGATAGGCTACAGAAATACCTGAGTAGTATCTTTTCTGGCTCAGCACATTTTTTAAAAACCCCTCAGTTGGGCTTTCTTTTAAAAATCTGCATTAGCTATAAAAACCTTACAGGATGGCCTAGTTTCCTGTGGAAGTATTTAAAAAAAAAAAATGCCTTTGGCAGAATGACCTTATTCTTTGCATTCTTATTCCCTGCAGCTCTTCTTTATTCTTTTTACTGCTGTGATGTGTTGGATTGCATTTTGCATCAGACAGTCAGTGGATAAAGTAAGGATCTGGGTCTGGAAGCAGAAAGCATGTGGGATACAAGACCTTTCCAAGACACAAGATCCCAGCAGTGGGTGCATAGTCTTTCCCATCTATCCAACTTCATTTTTTCTACTTTCTCACCAAACAGGCAGAAGCAGAAGCTTGTGACCTGGCAGCTGCACAGTCTCTTGCCTTGGTCTTCTCCTGCCTAGGTAACTGTTTCTCATCATTAGGTAAATATATTGGTGGCCATCAACATCATCAGCTGTAAAAGATAATATGTGGGTGACTATTCGTTAAGGATGGGAAAGGTGAGAAGACAGGATCTGCCTCCCTCCATCTCAGGACTCTGCTAAAGGGGAGCAGCTAGTCAATGCAACCCCCTTTCTCAAATATCAAGGGCTTTTGTCCATGGGGACTCAAATGCTTGTGGAAAAAATAGATGGGCCATTGAGCTACAGAGCCTTTGCGAGGTGCCTGGCTTTCACACCCTCTCCTTGGAGCTGCTTTGCTTTGTATAGGCAATTAAATATTCATTGGGCCAGAGAGAGGAAAACAAGTGATTGATTCTATTGCTCAGTTGTTTGGGTGCTCACCTGGGATGCGAGAGATGCAGGGTCAAGTCCTTGCTCCAAAGATGATTTAATTATTTATACGAATTGGAAAGACTCCAGCAAGAAGGACATATGTGCCCACATGCCTGATGGCCCTCTCCCACACTGCATAAAACCTCTCCCCTTTTAACCAGGGGTGTGGCTTGACACAGGTTTTCCCCTTGCCAAGCAAATGCTTCCTTCTTGCATTGTGATTTGGTAACTTCTCCTTTTTGCTCCCTGAGCAAGGTCAGGAGCTCCTTGGTGGGATTCATGGTGGAGGCTCCTCATGGAGAGAGGCATGGCCCCTGGCCCACCAGCAACTCATTTCTCACCAGGGTCAGGACTTAGTCTTTCACTAAGCCAGGTGCCCACCTCAATTGCTGGCACCTCAGCTCTCTTCACTGTCCACGTGGTGGAGGAAGCCCAAGCAGCCGCAGCAAGGGTTAGGCTCTGAGTGGTGGTAGGAAACCCAAATTTCCAAGGGGATTTCTAGGGCTCACAGGGACTACTGTAAGCACAGAGTAGCAGTGAAAATAAGGAATTGCCATTACAATAAAAATATAATATATATATATATATATAATAAGAAGAAAGCTTGTACTCTCATCCTCTTGGTTTCTTCCTAAGTGTTTGTATTATTTATTTTGGATTATCTATTTTACTAGCCTAGTGTCAGTGTTGCTATCATTAGGTTTTCTGTCAGCTGACACCATGATCTAAAATTAATGGAGACAGAGAACCAACATTTTCCTTAGTGAGTGCTGGTGGTAATGCCTGTGCCATGTTATCCTCAACACTTGAACAATCTTAATTTCAGTAAATTAAGTAAATAAGTAAAGGGAGTAGCCTCCCAAAAATGTTAAAAGTGGCCATATTAAACCAATGAATAAATAATCTATTCTGCTTTACAGAAAGGATCTTTCAGAAGCTGGATACTAACACAGCTGCTTTTCCATGGGGCTTTTCAATTGACTGTGCCACCAACAGCTCACAAAGCTGTTTCTATTGCTGTTCTGCAGCAGATGTCATTAGGTAGCACAGCTAGTGGAAAAAAATATAGATATATAGATATATATATCAGCAAGGTGCTTAAATTTACACACGAAATTGTAATGGTGATGGGAGCTCATCTGTTTCTTCATTTTATTCAGAGCCTGTTCCACTACCATTCACTACTCATGTATTATTTTTGGTATTCACAAAGGAAAACTTCATCATAAGGACAGTCACTGAGTAAAATAAAATACAGTAGAAATACAACTAATTTTTACAAGAATTATTTTTTGAAAATAAAGCCGCCGCCGCCCCCCCCCCCCCCCCCCCCCCCAAACAAAAAAAAAANAAAAAAAAAGGAAAAAAGGAAATAAAATAGCTATTATAAAGAAAATATACAGTGCTTATAAAGGTATCAAAATCTGGTCCTGTTGATTTTGACTAATGTCCTATGCAATGAATATAGATGGTATTGTTTACTTTCTTACCAAACTTTACATGTATTATTACTGTTAAGTTTTGTGTTAGCACACACTGTTTTAAATTAAATGAATATCTAAATACTGGTTTGAAGTTGCTAATGGCAACATATGTACTGCATTATCTGGTATACTATTTAAAGAAAAAGTCTTAATTGTACTACCACAGCCTGAGGATATTTTTATGGTAAGCAATTAAGATTAATTTTCCCGTTCATGTAGCATATCACTTCATGAAAACAATGGAATATAATAACTTTTGTTCAATTCTTTATGCATTCTTGCTTTGATCATCTGGATTAAGTGAAAAGAGAACTATCACTTAAAATCTGAGTATCTAGATAAGCATTTAATGGTTACTTCTAAGTGAACAGTTCCTTCCCTGTCCATAAAATAAAGAATGTAACGAGTTTTAAACAATTCAGTACCATTTACTTCTAAACTTTACTCGTGAGTCTATTTGTCTTCTGGATTCACTGTTAAAGCAATTCACGAAAGGTATAAAACAGGAAATGGAAACCCAAAAGTCGGTTAGGAAGAATTTAGCATCAGAAAAAAAAGATAAACCACCACACAAGTGCATCTAATATTTCAGAAATGCTGGAGACGAGAGCAGGGAGGTAACTGCAGGCTACGTGCGGGGAGCACTCAGCCCTACCATGTGCTCGCGTCTGCATCCCAACCACAGCTACCCGCACCCAGTCCTCCTTTTGTGGGGCAAAACTCGCAGCTGCAGCATGAAGCTGAGAGGTGTGGGGTCGGTGGGATGCAGGCAAGCACTCTTGTCCTCACCCAGGTCCAGCCCTGGGCGCGCAACAACAGAGGAGGACTCTGCCAGTCCCACACTTCGACATTGTTTCGAAGTGATTTGTTCTTTATGACAGGGTCAAGCTGCTGTGAAAAGGTTAAACAAACGGACTTTTTAAGCTCCTTTTAGGGGAAAGCTGGTCAGAAGGCCCCTTTAATCACCAGTCCCCTTTAGCCCTGGGAAAAGGCATCAGCCAGACTCGCTTGTGCCGCGGCGGGGAGACGAGGCGAGGGGTGGGGTGGAGGCTCTCTGCCTTCCTGCAGCCACCTTTGGCTGAAAAACAGCCCTGCAAGGGAAGGTGTTTGGCTGGGAGTGCTGGTGTGCCTCCCTCTGCACCGAGGAGGAGGATGAGAAGGTAGTGGTGGTAGAGGAAGAGGAGGAGGAGGAGGAGGAGGACATTCCTCTGGGGCTGGTGTGTAGCCCAGCGTCCCTAATGCTGTCTACACCCATCCTGTCAGGAGGGTAATGAGGGGAAAGTTCCCAGACGAAAATGGAAAAGCACCTCGGCCTTCTGTGGGGGCGTGGAGGAGCTTGGTCGCAGCAGCCTCCACCTTCCCTCCATCACCATGGCTGCAGGTCTGATGCTGTGCTCGGAGAGGAAACCTGGCAGCTTAATCCCTGCAGACAGATGGCCTTTTAGTACAGTGTCTCCTGCCCCACTTTGAGGTGTGACCATCTGATGGATACCCAGCGCATGACGCACCTGAACTGCACCTTCTTGGAGATGCCCCAGGGCAGGGATGGTTCCTCCTACTGTGTTATTCACAGGGCTGCTTAATAAATAATACTGTCTCCTCTCTCGTCCTAGTGAGGATGGCAGCAGCTGAAGGTGGCATCATTCCTCCCATCAGGGACCGAATGGGTGGCGGAAGCAGCAGGAGATGGCAGTGAGGCTCCTTGGCCCAAAATGGTGTACATAAGGGGTGAGAGGAAATGTGGTGAGAGCTGAGCTGGGCCATGCAGGTCGCAGGCAGTGCTCCCTTCTGTCCTCAGCTCCTCTGTCCTTTGTGATTGAGTAGTTTGCTAACTTGGCCCCATGGCTCCTTCATGCCCATCCCCATTAAGCATCCTCCTTTCCCACCCCCCAGCCCCAAGCCCCAGCCATGAATTGCCCAAGACATGCATGCAGACACGGGCTTTCCTTCCAGGAGCAACATTTGCAGAAAAGCCCAGGAGCTGTCCTGAACAAACCCTGCTGTCTCTACTTGCCAGTCCCTTCTGGACCATGTGTCTGCCTGTTTCCTCCCTTAGGTCCTTAAACCCCTCACCTTATTCTTTTTTGATTCTTTTATCTCACCATAAGCTCCTTTGGTATTAGTAATTTTCCACTTGCCAATTGACCCAAATCTGTTCAGTTCCTGCTCTCCTCCCTGCCAGTGTTTCATTATTCTGTCTTATTGCATCCATCCCCGTAATTTCCTTTTACTCTCCCCACTCATTCCACCACCTTCTGCTTCATACACACTCTCACCCTGACATTGTAGGTAAACACAAAATAAAAAAAGTTCCCACCTCCCTCCTGGTCATTACCTTCAGAGATGCCATAGCTGCTTGTATGAGCACTAATACTCTATTCTAGTGCAAAATTAAAATTAAAATTAAATTAAAAAATCAACTTGGCCAAAAAATAAAGCTGAGTTCTCCTAGTTGCCATGAAGGTGACAGAGCTTCAGCAGTGTGATCAGCCAAAGACCGTCACTTCTCAGTTGTTCCAGCTGCATCCTTAAATGCACGAGGGTGTAAGAAGGGGGTGTCAGTGGGAGTCCCCTGACCATGCTGCCATGCCAGTAGTGGCTTTTCTCTTCCCTCTGAATCAGAATTTTCTAGTCTTCCTACTTTTCTGGAAAACATCAGGAACATGACTATGAATAAAATGAACCCAAAATTCTGTAACCGATCGAACGAATTTGTGAAGAGTTACCCTGTAACAGGCAGTGCAACTCAAATGCTTTACAGCTGAATACAAGCAGTAGTGACAGAGAACAACTGTTTAGGGGTGTAATGTAGGCCCTTGTGCACCTTGATCAAAAAAGAGCTGCAAAGGTGGATGGTATGTACAGAGAGGCTATGAATGTAGTATAGAAATAACTAGCACCTAAATATGCTGGCACAGAACAAAACTAGATGTCCACACTGACTATTTTGCTCACTCAAATTTATTGTCTTGGGCTATTCACTTCCCACCCTGCAGGCTGGTTAATAACTGGAGAACAGCATCAGGGGATTTGTTAATGAGGAACCTTCTTAACTCCATTCAGCCTTTGCATAAAACATAATTTGCCTCTATGTTAGCTATCACAGTACTTTCATTTATGTGTGCAATAAGTGTCCTCCATGACCAAAATTTACAAAGACAGGACCAGGCTTCCCACTTTGAGCTTTTGTCCTAAAAGTCTTGAAATAAGAATGCAGGTCTTCCTCTTTATATGTCTATTTTCTGTCCATTCTGCACTGCTGAGCCATTTGTCAGTATCCAAAAGTAAGATTATTCAAATAAAATAATGAAAGTGAGAATGAAAAAGTTAATGCTTCCATTTGGCAAACTAGACATGAAGTTAATAGCCCAACCACCTTCCTGCATGCCTCTGACTTCTGACCGTCACACAGCTCATGCTGAAATAGCCATCACGTTTCACAAAGCTGGAATGGGTTTGGTGTGAGGCCAATCTTGCAATACATTTTCAGAACACAACAAAATGGACATGGTAGTTATTGCCAGCTAAGAACCAGTACTGAGATATTGATGTCAGCAGAGGCTCTGCCAGAGATTTTGATGTGAATTAGGAGCCTGCATTCCAGATGAATCAACATGTTCCTACCACCATAGTCAGTCTTCAGCTGAATTTACTCTCCATCCTGCAACAGCTGTCAGCCTGCTGAACAGTCTCCTTGCCTGCAGGGATGATAGCTTTGTGGCAATGCAGCACTGAAAGAGACCTCAAGAGATCCTCCAGGCCACCCTCCCACCACCCCACCCCCTGCATGCAAGTCAGGTAAATCACCTTAGGTAATCTCTTCTGGATATTTCTTCCAACCTGCATATCCACAAGTCCTGGAATTTCTATCAAACCCTTTGCCTGGACACCACCTTAAGGAGAGAGCGTGTTTCTAATATTTATCCTAGTTTTCTTTGCAGCAAATGCAAGTGATTTCTTCTCATTCTTCTTCAGCTGATCACAAGCACCTTTGTAGCAATATCTTACGTATAGAAAACTGTTGTCCCCCTACTCTTTTTTCCCAGTTTAAACAAAACCGCATCCTTCAGCCCTCATGTTTTCTAGATCTCCTTTAATCCATAGACTCTTTTGTGTTGTCCAGTCTAAGGACAGCCAAGCTTCCCAACGTTTCCAGCAGCAAGCCAAACTGCCAGTAGGCTGGGAGCTGCCAGGCACATACCTTGGAAAGACGACCAGAGAGAGAACCGGTGCTCTGGAAATGAATTGCAGTGTGAAAGGGTGTGGTCCCTATGAAAAGTTGTTCCTATGAAACCCTGGAATTCCTACAAAAATCTGAGGCAGCTATTCCCTTGAGTGACTCAGTGATTGTGATTGGACACTGCCTTGTTTTCTCTATAGCTGGGAATTTGGTTTATTCAGCAGCCCCCAGACAAGTAAAGACTGATGTGATATGAGGTATGAGCAATGCACTTGAACTATTCAAGAGCAAGAGTCTGGCCATCCCTGTTTCTAGCATCTGTACGTCAAATCTCTTAAAAGAAAGTCCTTGGCCAGAAATAGTGTTGCCACACACATCATAGAGATGTTTTCATGCAGATGAGTGATACAAATGTTTCTACATTAAGCTTAATTTTCCTCTTTCTTATTAAAAACATGGAAATACCACAAACATACAGTTCTACCAGTGGGGCATAGAATCAGTCCTGTATGTTATCCATAATTATGTATAGGATCAGATCTGAATTAACTCAGCTTGATGTTCAAACCTAGACCCTGGAAACATGTGGTTTGTGTTTTGGAGCAGTGAGGTCTGGGCAATGATTTCAGTCTTCTCTAATGTTTTCATATGTTCCCAACAACAATTTCTTGTAGTTCTGTCTTGCCAAAAACATGATCATTAAGAGCAAATTTGCAAAGTTAATTCCAGCATTTCCTCACTCTGATGAACATTGTAGGTAAGATTTTACGCTGATATTAATGAGTTCCCAAACAATCAAAATTGATTTCAGAAAGTAATAAAATTGCAGCTTAAATATCTTTTAGGACTGGAAAAGTTCCAAAATGCAAAACCTCAGAGATGCTCAGAGTACGAACAGATTGGCTAATACTAATACTGAAGTCCATTAACAACATATCACATTGCCAGGATAGAGCCAGAGGTTACAGCCTACCCGAAAACTGACCTTTGCTGTGTATCTCACATATCTATGCAAGCACAGATAATGTTAATTTGTAGCAACAGTGATATTCTGGATTTGGCACAGAAGAGTCATGTTAGTATCCCTATTGCTACATAAGCCATGGTTAGGTACCTAACTTTCTGTGGGGCAGGAAATTCTGTGGACAGTATGCTGATAAGACTTCTGAGGCACCTGGTAACTTAAATATCACTCAGAATAATATCTTACAGGCTCCAGAAACCTCTTATTTCAAGAAGGACGAAGACAGAACTGACCTGCAAGAATGGAAGGATGGTGTGTATGTGTACGTATATGTTGTGCTGGTTAACCTTTATACATTTTATTTAAATCTGCTTTTTAAAAAGTATTGTCAATGTGACAGTATTATGGGGCAGAGCGGAGTTCAGAAACAGCTGTCAGCATTTTTTGGGTAAGAAGAAAACAAAGACCTGGAGGAGTGATGTGAAAGGATAGAGCATATACAGATTGAACTTGGGGCAATAACAAACAGGTTTGGTTGGAGAAGGGTTTTGCAGAGCCGCTGTCCTGAAGAAAAGAGGATGAAAGTGCAGAATTGAGTAGAGAAAATCTGCTGCAAGCCATGCATGCAAAAAGTCCACTGACCAATGTTTCTATGGGAGTTCTGCGTCCAGGCTCAAATGCTGTTGTAATGGCACGATGGGAGTGGGGCAGAGTGCTGTGGGATTTATCCCAAAGAAAAATTCCTGTTTTGCTATTGATTTTGAAAAAAATAAAAATAAAAAATAAAAAAGAAGTCTTGATGTGTATGTTTCATCTTGGATAGACACTTGTTTTTTAGTATTAAAGTCACTGGATAATGATTTGAGCTCATCTTCCCTGTTCAGGCCAATCCCAGTGAATGCTAGCCAGAAAAAGAAAAAAAGAAAAAAGAAAAAAAAAAGGTATAATATCTTTATATGAATGAAAGCAAATACTCTGGAAATGTTCTCTTTTTCTTTTTCCATTTTCCAAACAGCTAATAAAGACAGCAACACCTCTAAAAATAAAAAAGTGAACAAAAAGACCAAACAAATTGCCAAGCTTTGGGAATAAAACCACGGGAGGGCAGAAAAAGATTCCTGAAGTAAAATAAATAAATAAACCAAATAAAACTCGCATGTTTCCTGGAGTTCTTTTAGTCGCACACGCTTTTCCCTTTCAAACCCAGCTTCACTCGTATATGGAAAAGCTGAGGGGCAATGCTGGGGGTAACCAAGCACCCCTGGCAAAAGCAAAGCCAGGCGAGCACAGTCAGGAATCGGCAGCCTTTTCCATTAAACCCGACTCAAGCCTGGGCAGAGGAAAGGCCCACGAAACTTAAAGCCTTAAAACCTTGTGTGTTACCAAAATGCAGGAAAAGCCCCTGGAAGTGGGAAGTGGAAAGCTCCCAAGCCGCACAGAGGTGGTCCCCTTGGCCCATCCCCGGGGACGTCTGCCTCGTCGGGCACCTGTGCTTGCAAACCCAGCCCGGCACATGCTAAAAATAATTATATATATATATCTTATATATATATACAGAACGAATTATTAGGAAGATTCCCCTTCGGCAGAGCTCTGTGAGGACCCCTCGCTCTTCATCGTGCTCTGCGCTTAGGATCCGCGCTCGCTTTCAAAATTCCTCATCATTTTAGAGGGGAGAGGAAGCGATCGAATCAACACCCCCCGGCTGGTCTGAGCTCGGTTGTTGTTCACCCAGAAGCCCGGTTACCGCTCCCCGGCTGGGACGTCCCTGGGGTCGGAAGGGACGGGGGTGCCGTGGAGGGGCGGCCGGGCCGGCCGGGGGCCGGGGGGCACTGAACGAATTCCGCTCCCAGATGGGCAGAGAAGCTGCNNNAAGCTGCTCTGAGGGGGCAGAGATTTACTCCCCCGTGTCCCAGCCCCCCCTGCCCCTCCACTGACACCTGCGCCTGTGCCCCGCCCGCGGTTTGCGAAGGCTGCGTAAGAGCTGCGCTAGTCCCGGTTTGCCAGAGGGGCTGGCAAAAAAAAAAAAAAAAAAAAAAANAAAAAAAAGGGCTGGCAAAAAAAATAAAAATAAAAATAAAAATAAAATAAAAATTAAAAAAAAGTAAAAGGAAATAAATAAAAAAAAGAAATTCCCCTCCGCTCCTGATTATTCCCAGGGTGGAAAAGGGCGCTGGGCGCAGCACTCCGGGTGCCGGTGTCGCTGGAGGGGCGAGGGGCAGCCGCGGGCACAGGCGGCTCCGGGCCGGGGTTTTCCGCGACAAACCCCGGCCTGGCGCCGTCCGGGCCGGGGGATCCCGGGTCTGGCCCCGAGGGGGGGTCAGCCTCCGTGCCCTCCCCTGACTGCAACCCTGAGCACGGCCGGGAGCTTGCCCCGGGCCTGGGGACGATACGCAGGGGCTGCGGGAGCTGGGGCTGACCGACGGGGCGGTCGCAAGACCCCGTCGAGTCTGAGGGGACGGGGGCATTCCCCTTCCCCAGGGGGTGCCGGGTGGGTTTGAGGCCGGGCCGAGCACCTGCCCACAGGCGAGTGGGGTCGTGCGGGGCTCTGCGCTGCCCCCGAAGGCAAGGGGGGGGGCTCGGTACTTTCTACCCTTCTCCTCCCCTCCCGGCTGGTATCGCAGTCTCTTCCGTCTCCTTAAATTAAAGCACAAAGACGATCTCTGCCCCAGAAGTAGGGCACGGGAAATGTGGGGAGTGGGTGGGGAGAGTCTGGAGGATTTTGTCGTTGGCTGCAAGACATCAAAAAGCCCCGTCATTATGGACAGCCCAGCTCCCATCTCGGGGGCCCGCCTGGACGCCAGGCTTCAGACCTAAGCGCACCCCTTGCCCCGACCCGGGCCGAGGGGGCGAGACCCCGCCCGGGTCGACCTTCTCGGGGCTGCTCGGCCCGTCTCGCCCCTCCGCCCGGCCGGGGACTCTCCGGGGCCCGGACACTTCCCCATGGCACCCCGTGCCCCACTGGGGAAAAGCAAAACCCCCCGCCAGGGCCCCGTGCGCCCCGTCCAGGCTCGCTTCCCTGGGCGAGCCCAGAAACGCGGGGAGAGGAGAGAGAAGCGGGCGGAGCAGGAGGGGCAGCAGGCGAAGGAATGACCCCTTTCCTCTCCACATATGCAAAGCCTTTACGAGCCGCGCGTCTGCGTTCCCCCCGCACACCCCGGACGCCGGCACCCCAGGACAGGCCGGGCTCCGTCCTTCCCCCGGTAGCGTTCGCTCTCTCTTCCACTCGGTGAACGTTTGCTCCGTGGCTGTCTCCAGCAAATGCATTAAAATGCTCGCTGAAACCTCTAACGCCCTGCCTGCTGCAGTATGTCCTCCAGACTATCTTCTTGCTGTGCAACTATATGTATTGAAAATCACAAAAGCGGTATTTTTAGTCTGGAAGAATTTATCTTTCAGAAAAAAAAAAAAAAAAAGACTAACAAAAACCCCTAGTGTCACCCCATTACCAGACTAACATGACGCGAAGACAGAAGTGTGTTTTGCCACCCGTGCTGCAAGGGCTGGTACCCACACCTGAAGGGATCCCGTGGCTTCGGGGAAAGTTTGGTAGAGGAGGCAACGCCAGATGTGGCGATTCTCCCTAAATATCGTCCTCCTCTTTGCAACGAGAGGGAAGGAAAGAGGAATTGCAATTTTTCTCTATTTATTACCTGGCAAACAAACCGCAGAAACAGTTATTACGTTCCTTAGAAGCTAAACATCCCCAGTGACCAACTTTGTGGCTCAGACGATGCTGCTTTACAATCTGCCTTCTGCAAATACCATGGGTGGGCAGTGCATGATACAAGGGGTGCGCAGGGACAGGGCTGTGCCTGTCTCCATTTCGCCTCCAAATAACTCCAGAAAA
>VXAA01005570.1:663995-674968 GCA_013399115.1 Anseranas semipalmata | reverse complement strand
GGGGGGGGTGTCTTTGCTGCTGATGTGGCTATTGTCTATAGAAAAAAAAATATTTGGGGAATAAACAAACAATCCAAATGATATTTCATTAGGGGAAGTAACAGTGGGTGGTTACGATGACATTATAAAGCGAACTGTGTATTTCTCGTTGCATTTTTCTTGTGATCTTAATACTCACCAAGTCCAGATTTATATCTGGTTTACATATGAGACAAAGGCAACTGCTAGAGCCTAATAATTCATGTATTTCTTTTGACCTCACTAGACCTTTTTTTTGTATGAAAAACATATATTCAAGTCAAATAGATCATGAAATAAAATTGGTCTAGAAATCTCTTTATATCTCTCTTAAGGTTAAAAACAGAGACTTGAAATATGCTGGTTGAACCTACCAATGAAAATAAACTAGGTCACGAATCCCACACATTCCATTGGGGAGACTGAAAGAAATACAGAAAATAATTGAAACAAACAGTATGAAACAGGCATATTGGTGAAACATTTTAAAAGAAATTTAAGAGTTCATTTGAGGAAAGCTTTGATCATATAAAAACACAGAAAGAGTAACAGGAGGTTGGGTGTCGCATTTTAAGTCGATAGAATATTTTGGCAAGTGTCAAGACATAAAGACAGTGGCCAGGAAAAAAAAAAAAAAAGGGGGGGACTGTGATTTCAGCGTGAGAAAAAGAGTGTTCCCTTATGTCAGGAACGACCAAGTCCTCGCTAGGTAGTGGATAGGTTTTAAAACTTGCCTGAAGATGGTGCTGTTTAGATGGCAGAAGCAAGGTCTCAGGCTGCTACAGTAAAATGTTGTATTTTGAAAAAAAAAAAAAAATTGCTCACCCAAAGTTGTGTCACAGCAGATTGTTCAAGCACCAATTCCAAACCCTAAAGAGTGGAGATGCATTGAGAAAAGGCTTAGCAAGCAATTTCATTTCACAATAATTTCACTGTGATAAAACAATTTCTGGTAAGGTGATATTTTGGTCCCCGATGCCTATTGGCAGATTTCCCACTCCAACTTCAGTCTGGCTGCAGCAGCACGGCTCACCCTGCTGGCACTGCACCCTGAGCTCAGCCTTTTAAACTTTGCATCTGTGTACTGAGTGCCCTAAAGAAAAGAGAAGTTGAAGGGAAATACTCATGGCATTTTTATTCAACAGATGGTGAAGGAATTTAAAGTGGAATTTACCACTGTGTACAAGCTTTAATGTTATTAAGCTTTGTTTTAATGTGAATGTACAGTGATCTGCTATAGTTTATGGCAGTTAATTCTACTCTCTTGGCCAAATTGGGAACCAGACTTTCTTCTGATGGTATTAATAAGAGCATTTTTTTTTTTAAAGGGCACCAGGACCTGGACTGGTAGATTCAAAAAGAAATGCACTGGTATATTTAAGACACTTCCTGCAATTAGCAGTAAGTAATCCAAGGGGAAAGCCAGCATTTTGGCAAAAGAAAGTTCTTTCGGAATTTATGTTTTCCCCTAAATTGCACAATGATTTTTAACACCATATGCCAATCTGGGAATCTCAAGCGTAGTAATTAGCTTTGAGTTTTTGGAACACTTCATAAGGCCTGGATTAATCCCAACCGTATTATCTGGTGTCTGTTACTGTAAGATGGAGACACAGCAAACCAAATTACCAGCCAGTGAATTGTGCAATAATGACCATATGCCATATGCTATTTTGTGTCTTTTCTGTATGTTTTCTACCTATAAGTTGTGCTAGACCCAGTTAAAGGGAGAGCCATGTTTGTTCCTGATGCAAAGCAAAGCATGCTGCATTTTGCGCAAAGCTGACGTGTCTCAAATGGCAGGCTTTAAGTTAACCCCCTACTGAGCCATTGTACTGAAATTCATGTTGCTTTTTAGAACTTTAAAATAATTTCTTCCCAGATAAAAATACTGTCCTGCAGCTATGTAAGGACCATCCATAAGACCTCAGCAGCTTGCAGAGTCGCAGTCTGGAATGGAAGTTCAACCTTGGCACCAGGAGGTGGATTAAGGCATGGGTAGGCTTCCCACAGCCTGTTGCTGTCTCCTAACTTCTCTCACCGTAACAGCATTGGCTTTGTTTCTTCCACCAAAGTCCTTGGTCTGTGCTGTTATTTGTGAAGAAGTCCTCAGTGCAGGGCCAGTGGTTTGCATTACTTTTGCAGTGAAGTCTTCGCTGCAGAAGTTCAGAGGAATTGACTTCAAAGTTGACTCTGAAGTTCGACTTCAGAGGAGTTGAGAGCATCTGAGAGGCTTGCATAGGAGCCTACCTGTAAAGCTCATCTTTCTTACTCTTGTCCAAAAACCAAGTTCAAGGTGGCCTTCTAAGTGTCACTAGAGGGACTGTAAATAGACAGCTCATGCAATTGAATTTCTCTATGGCAATTGTCTGTTCTCTAGATCCCTAGCAGGAACATATAGCCCTCAGCCCAGGGAGATGCTGGCCACAGGGCTTACATCCAGGAGACAGAATTAAAGCCAGAGTGAACAGTTGCTTAGGATTTGACGAATCACTTTGCTATTCTGTGTGTCCTCTGACATTAATGGTGGCATTTGTTTCATTGGTTTTGCAGGTTGGAATCAGTTGCCAAAGGAATCTGTCTAGTGTTGTTTGAGCCATGTAAAAGGTCCTGCTTTGGCATCATGTGAGTCTCCCAGAGGTTCTGTATCATATTTGAAGTCCTATGTAAGTATCTCAGATATCTTTGGGAATATCAAAGGGCACTAAGACTCTATGTTTAAGCAACTAGCTGTGTTCTGGGCATCAGTACCCCAACCGGTCACTACAGCCTCTCTTCATAGCCAGTGGAGGATATTAGGCATGTTTAGGACACAGTGCATCTGGTAAGAGTGTCTGTGGATGAGACAGACTGTGAACTAGGACTGGATGTTTCTGCGCAGGTTAGGGCATCTAAGCTAGCTGTATATGGCCAAATTATAGATGATTTCCACTCCAGAAAACCCAGGTTCTTTTTTTTTTTTTTTTCTGCTTTTTGTAGTAATAAAAATGGAGGTGATGTTGGTGGACCCAGAACTTCTGTGTTTCTCATTCTCCAAAGACCTTACAGGTTCTGTATGGGAGGGAGAAAATAGTTTTTCAAAAGAAGCTATGAGAATTCTTCCAAGAATGTTATGATGTGTCCAATGCATTAAAAGCGGAAAAGGAAAAAAAAAAAAATAAGGATAAGCACAAACTTATTCTTTCTGAAGAATCTCATCAGTAGGGTGTCTGTCTAAAGCAGCTTACTCTGTGTTGTTGTGCGGTTGCTATATTAGTCCTCAGGCTAAGCACCCAAAATGCTGTCAGAAGGATGGTGACTTAAATGTAAAAGAGGGAAACATGAAAAACTCAATTTCCAGACAGTGGTGGAACAAGACAGGATAAACATTTATTAGTCCAAGGTCAGACGTTGTCTCAGGTGGGGTCAGAACTTGAACATAGGATTCCTCTGTCCTGTCCTGGTCTGGTTTTCTTAGCCAATAGACTTGTATTCAACTTTGTAGGGACACATGTGTTTGGCAATATACCATGTAGGACTTTTCAACTAGATGTGAAATTCGAGGCTAGCTTTATACAAAAATTCTGTATGTTTTTCCTTTTTTTTGTCTTTTTTTTTTTTTTTTTTTTGTAATAGACAGAAAGACTGTGTGGCTCATGAAAATAAATCAGCACTTGGAAACACTCTTCTTTGAGTTCAGTTGTTAACTTCTAAATCATTTTTAAACCAGGTCTGCTTCCTATTTTTTCCATTTCCAAATATAAAATATGTCACTGTTTTGTCTTGTGTGTTAAGATGTTAGATCAATATCTGAATAATTAAATGCAGCAGGACAATGAACTGTTTAATTAGCCTTGAGGTTTTCAGAGTATTAGCTATTAAAACTAAATAGGAAATTTGGCTTGCTCTGAACCCTTTTATTTATAAATTGCAATTTGGCAAAAGTACAGATCTAAGTTTATTATGCATTTGAATTGTGCAATACAGAACTGCTAGGAAAATCTTAATCCATCTAGACCACAGCAATCATTTTTGTTTGAGATCAGTTATGTGCACCATGTTCTAGCAACATCTGTAAACTTCCCAATGAATTCCCAATTACGAAGGCCGTTTTGGAGCCGTTGAACACCGTGGACCTGACCTATGTTTCACTTTGACTGAACTTGCAGTAGGGGAAATGAGGAAAGCCCTCGCTGGGGATGGAAGGCTTTTTGCAGAGGTGCTTGCTTGGTCGAGCTGTGATTTGTCCTCGAGGTGGCACTGTGATAAGGGCCATTGGTTCTGCAGTGACACTGACCGCAGCAGCTCTCTGCCCTGATGATAAGCAATTAAATCACATCTCTGTGTGCTGGGGTGAGTGTTAACAAAGGTGTTCTTCTGTCTTATTTTCACTTATGTTTCACTCACTATATTTGCATTTACTTCCATGCAAGCAAATGCAGGCACACATTTTGAAAGCAGATTAACATAACCTGACAGAGCAATCCAGCACATGAAGTCTTTTTTTTTTTTTTTCCTAAATGAGGAAGATAAAGGAAAAAATAAATAAATAAAATAAAATCAATCTCTTTCAAAATATGTTCAGACTTTCCAGAAACTTCTTTTGTTGACTTTACATCTATTTACAAACAGAAAAGATGCAAAAGGCTGATTCCTGCTGGCAAAAATATTTTCACATACTTTGTTTCAGAGATGCGCTGTTTCATACCTAGGAAGCCTGGCTAAATGTGCACCTGGTAAAAACATCACATAGGACTGCAAAATAGAAATAAGTCAGGTCCAGAACTGAGAAACAATGACCGTGTGGCCTATAGTCAAGCTGGATCACTGTCTTAAAATAGGTCAGATCCAGACACTAACTCAGAAAGTTAGTGACTTTGGATTAATTTCCACAAATCTCATCCAGAACCAAACAATTCTTGCTAAATGAAACTCCATATAAACTCCTGCACCAGCTAATAATTCGCCTGGATGCAGACTCCGTGAAAAACAACCTCAGGATTTTTATACTTCTTTTCTTAAAAGTGTTGATTACCATAAAAATTTAAATATGTCTACATATCTTGTTTAATTTCTGCTTATATACAGCTAATACCTTTAAGATTTATTATTATTTGCCACATTTATTTTAGTAATGTAATCTGACATATTAATCTGAATTTAAATTGAATCTAAAGAGTTTATAGGTCCTCTTTAGATGTCAGCAAGGCTCCCAAAGCTCTCTAAATTACTCTGAGCATTACACATAGGCTCAGCGAGATGCAAGTACTGCTTAAATCTTGATTAATCTTCCTTGTGCTTCATGTAAACCGTAGTTAGTCCTTCAGATCTGATCCTTACAGAAAGAGGTTCAGATTCCCCAGACTCAGGTTTCTCAAAGATAACCCAAGCTTACATTTGCACCTCCAAAGGCTAAAGTAGTTATTTCTGAGCCAAATCTCTGTGTATTTCAGATTTTTAAAACTGGCCTTAGTAGATGTATCAAAAGGGCAAAGCTGTATGTAGGAACACTTTAGAGTATCAGCACAGGACAGAAAGCAACAAACCAACATCAGATACATAATGCCTACTGTTTCTGACTTGGAATAAAAATCTCTTTTTAATCTACTGTTGATCCCAGAGGTGCCCACAAGACTTCACTGACCATTACAAAGTCAAAGGAAACATTTCATTGACACTTCATTATTTTTTTCTTTTTCTGAACGGAAAAAAAGATTAAGATGCACATAACCAAACATAGCTAATTCGGAATAATATACTTGTGCTTAATAAAACAATTAAAAGTATGCTGGGAAAGATGAGTTCCAGAAGAATCAATTGTTTTTTATCCCAGTGGACTAAAATCACAACAAATCTAAGAGAACACTGTGTATTTTGTCCTCAGCTGAACTTGATTTTGACTTTACTGTACCATGTAATAATTTGGTCACAGACACTCAAAATTTGCCATTTTATGTAAGGGAATGGCTGCCATGCATCTTTCTATAGCATAGTTTTGAGTCTTTATGCATACACTTTTAAGGATAAACAAAAGATGTGATGTTGAGTCAAGTCCTTGGTCGTCTTCTGTTGTTCTTCACACTGAAAGGCACAAATGGAGGAAAAGGAAAGGATTATTCTATCTAGACAAATGAGAAGCAGACAGAAAATAAAGAAAAAAAAAAGTAGGCTTTTTTCAACCAGCTAGAAGTTAGGTGCTTCATTTCATTTAATGTCGTTGTTTTCTACAGTGACCTTTGGAGCAGTGTTCATCCCTGCCAAGTAGGGACACACAGAAAAGGGAGGTGGATCAACTTCTGCAGGTGCCCCTCTTTCCCCTCTGCACAGAAAAAGCCAAGATAAATATATCAGACTAGACATCTAACTCCTGACTTGCTCCTGCCCCAGGTAGGGGACAAGGCACGCTGGAAACATGCGCTTGTTGCTGTGGACAGTTGCCTTGTTGAACGCATGTGTCCTCCAGCCTGGCTGAACCTTCCAGAGACCTCGTGGTGCATGGGGTCTGACAACTGAAAACTACAGAAAAGTTCTCACTCGGTCTGAATATCCTGATGGTCACACGTTCAAGAGACATGTGAATGCAAAGGACTTGCTCGGTGTCTTAGAGACCAACTACAAGCAGATGCTGGATGTGTTCCTCTCTTGCTAAATGTAAGAGAACAGCTTCTTGGGCCTGCCCAAGCTTGAATGACCTGTCATGCTGCCGAAGGGATTGAAGCCGCCTCAGCCCAAGCATGGAGCAAGGCAGGGTCAGGTGAGCTCTGCAAAAGGTGGAGAGAGGGCACATGATGTTTCAGCAGCTCTGAAATACACGACAGAGTGTGTTACCTGCTGACAGCTCTGGAGCACAGGGATGCAAAAAGACCCAGAGCTGCTGCTGCAAAAGGGTGCCAAAAACCCAGCGAGCTGGCATGGCTCCAGCTACTTCCCCTCTGTTGTTTTCCCTGCTGACCTGAGCAGAAAGTGAGATGGTAGATGCGAATGAGGGAAAGCCTTCTTAGCTCATCAGGTTTTCCTCTTTGACAAGGTAGAGATATTCCATCCATTTTCTGCATGGGGACAGTCAGCTCTGAAAGGAAGCACCATTTCAGATTACCCGGAGTAAAATTCCCAAAGATTCCCTTCATGCACCTCAACACCAGAGTTGACATGAAGAAGAAATGTAGATATTTGGGAAAAAAAGTGGCTCTGGGTTACGAAGGATGTAACTGTGAACCCCCCAGCCCAACTTGCCAAATGTTCTCTTTTACTGCACAGCAGCCCCATTTGAGCACAAGCCTTGTTTGCTTATTTATTAAGTACATATGTTTTATGGAGTCTATGATCTGCAGAAAACATTCCAGCTTTTGGACCCAAGGGCAAAATCCTTCTTTCAAATCTGCACAGACGATCTTTATGCTGGTATTTTGCTCTTCCTAGGGGATTTCCGTGCAGTGAGGGAAAGAGAAATATCAGAGCTCAAATCCACCAGGTGTATATGAAAGAAAAAGCTTGCTTCATTGTCCACCTCCTTGAGTCCCTCAACAAAAGGAAAAATGCAAAAAAGTAAAATGCAGTAGAAGAGATGATGGCCAATATTGCTGATATTTAATAAATGAACTGTTTCGAACTGAATCTAGTGGCTTTTTGCAATAAGATGTCTGTTCCATCAGCATTAGTAGGACTTCATATCTCAATAAAGGAATGGAGATATTTGTCTCACACTCAACTTATGTGTTTTCTGTGAGAAAGAGCAACATTTTGGAAAAGGCTTCCTTTCCACTCTTTAGATGTGTGTGATCTTGGATCACCCCTCTAGTTTCTCTTCCTCTTTTTTTCAGCAAGTGTAGTCATTTCCAATAAGGTTCATGAAGGGTTTCTGCTTTTGAAGGTCCCAAATGGCTTAAATCACTCCTAGCACAAATGCACTCTCTATTGTGGAAACTGAAACCTGCCACACCATAAGGTGATCTGTATATTAGAACCAGATATCCCTTCACATCTGCATTTCCAAGCAGCAATGTGGTATGTTTTGAGTTAGCCTACTTTTAGAGAGTGGCTCATCAGATAGAGATATAGCTATAAATACTGCTAAAGGGACGGTGTTTGCCAGGCTTTTGCAGGGATGCTGGCTGGGGAGAGGAGGACATGTAGGCGAGGGGTATGCTCCTTTGCAAAACACACATTACAGCCTACCAAACTACCATACCTGCACGCATGATGACAGGGCACATTTTCTTCCTACTATTTTGTGCTACTATTATTTTTCCTACCAGTTAACAGGGTTTTGAGTGCTTTGGGTTGGATCTGTGCTCACCTGATCCTTTAGTCCTGAGAGTAAGTGTCATGGTATGATTTGGATCTGCAGATTCTCTCCTCTCCTCCTCAATAACAGGGTGGCCTGATACCTACAAGGAACAGTCCCTGGCCTTTATTATCCTTGTGAGTGCCCTGATGTAGTGTGGAAGAAGGCTGGTAGGCCAAAGTCTGCTAGGGAACAAGCTGGCAGTGAAAACTGTGGAAAAGCCTGTGCAATGATCCATTTTATCTTGATGACATAGCCATACGAAGCATTAGAGCTGGACAAGGGAAGACCACAACATCTGTGACCTGGCACTGAGAAGCTTACTGAAGAAAGTGGTCCCATCTCCCACTGAGCACCTTCCCTTACAATATTCATTTAACTGCATCTTCTCTGCAAGGCTGTCCTTCACCTCTCTGTACCATGGTATATACTGTCATGGAATGGCAAGAAAGCTTCTCCAAGACCACAGGGTTGGAAGAAGACATGGGGAATGATTCATCTGACTTACTTCCATCAGTTACCCCCTGAAAGCATGGAAAATGTTGAATAGATATGTAATGGCTTTAAGGGTAACATAGGATGAAAAGGCAAGTCATAGATGTCTCCACTTAGTTTGATGAATCCCCCCAAGTAAATGTGAGAGGAGAATCTTGCATGGGAGAAGGGTATAAAAGGGGCACTGGTACCTCCTCCTGGTCAGTCAGTGGGACACATACCCCTGCGACTCACCACGAGGGTGCACCTTCAGATCTCCTTGCCTCCCTCTCCAGTACCCTCTCCATTTAAATAAAGACTTTAGCTTCTTCTGGGTAAAACATGGATTTACAAAGTGTGATATGGAAATTTGCCTGCTGCAAGTGCACTTATCGTTCCAATTTCAGATAACTGCAGTGTAGATTTTGTTATTCATAGCCAGAGGCCTGTGTAAATTTCTGGGTTGACTTCTCATGTCCTCACAAGGGCAGAATGCGGGCCGTGGTGTTCAGGTTTCATGAAGAATTACTGTGGGAACTGGCTCGCACCCTCCTAACACAACTTAAGGAGTTTGTAAAGTCAAAGGGGAATCTTATGAGAAGGAGCTGATACAGCTGGGTTTCCTGCTGAGCCCCACTGAGATCCCGAGGAAGATAGCACATCTCAATGCTGCTTGCCGAGAGAAAGCAAACAGAGCATTACCACTGAGTTCACTCAGTGTTTGACCCAGCCTTCCTACTGCTTCAGGGTTTTCTAGGACTAATCAGACTTGATAACAAAATAATTCAGAACAAGAAAGTGAATGCATTTGGGGTTTCCATGGATTTACATTAAGATCTGTGTTCACTACAATATTAATTTTGACTAGGTCCAGTCCTTTCTAAAGACATTTCAACACTACTTTCATGCTATGTGAAAATGTAATTTTTGTATACCATAATAAACAAATTCATATGTATGTAACTGTATATATCTCCAGATATGTATCTCCACATATGCTGGAACATTGCAAAACCATTTATAATAATCACAGAACCATTTGAAAATTGCATTCATCCCCAGATTTTAATGACTCACATAAACTCTAACTACTCATTGATTTCTATAAAGATTATTTCTGAGCTGATTCGAAAATTCATGGGCTTACATCTGTGTATATATCATGGGTGATAGAGTTTTTTTTTTTTTTTTTTTTTTTTTTTTTGGTGGGGAGAATTATATGCCTCACTCAAATATGATTTGCAAAATATAGTTTTCACATGACAATGAAAAATACTTTCCTTCATCTAACAGCAGGTTTAGAGCTTGGTATTGTTGTCGTCTATTATGATAAATGAATTACAAGTCAGTGGGGAGTAGATATTTTCTGCTTTCTGTCTATGTACTCTTGCTTCTTATTAATATAACTCGCAAATATGGGTGATTTTATATAGAATAAGGCTCCATCACAATTTTCACAAGTTTTCTTAAATCTTTACCGTACACAGTTGAATCATGTTATTATCAAAGTGTAAAAGCTAATATAATCTTTAACCCTATGTTAGCAGTATTTGGGGGCTAACTTTGATCTATGCATCAGTTTTCCTTTTACACAACTGTAAAAATACAAAGAATGTTTTGTGTTGTACAGTTCTTAATACCTTCTTTGATTGGATTTGGCTCCTTCCTGGAATTAATCTAAAACTCCTGAGTCAATCAGATTTAAGAAGGTAGGAGTTTTTACTAAATTTATGAAGCTCCAACAGTTGTTGAAGTTTGATCTGAGAATCCAATGTATCAACAGATGGGGAAAGTTCACTGCGGTCCTTGACAATGGTTTGATACTCCACTAAAATCATTCAAGATTGGATGAGGACGGGCAAATAACATTTTCATGATATCTTGCTTTAGAATCCTGAACTTCAAGCTCTGGAAGAAAATCTTCAGTTTCAAACTGTAGGTAAATAAAAACCACAGCTAAGGGCTACCTTGTCAATTAAAAAATAGCTTAATTTTCTTACATTACATAATACAGCACACACACACAAATTATTTCAAAATGGAAACAGTTACCTTCTGTTGTGACAGTGCAATATTTTTCCCCTTAATCTTTTCTTTTAGGCAACATCAAAAGTTGTGTGCAGTGTTTTATTTCAGGAGACCTTCATTTTCTAGGGGAAAATAATTCCAAACGTTTCAGGATAATAGGTTAATGCCCAATGGCTCTGAAAAGTCACTT
>VXAA01005570.1:629307-646208 GCA_013399115.1 Anseranas semipalmata | reverse complement strand
GGCCCGGGCAACCACTTCAGCCTGCTGGACGGGGACGTATAGCCTCGCCCCCCCGGCCCCCGCCCTTCCTCTTGCCGGGGGCCGACGGTATTTATGCCCCCGCCGCGTCGGTGGGGTGTCCGCCTTCGCCCCAGTCCGCGGCAGCCGTCCCCCGGCACACGGAGGGGCAGCCCGGGTTCCCCCACGCGTGTCCGTGGGCCGCCGACACGTTGTTAAAGCTTCAAAGGGCGCTGCCAGCCTGCCCTCGCTCTTGCAGCGCTCTTTCTCTGGTCAGGACGGAGGAGATAACGGAGGTGCCAAAGAAACCGGGATGTGCTCTGCCTCCCTCCCTCCGAAACTATCCCGTGGCCGTATTTTAGGGGAGCCAATGCCCTGCCTCACGGGGACGGTGTCACCGCGCCTGCCCCTGCTCCGTGGCTGCCGCCGTACCGCGAACCGAGTCCCGTTCAATACAGCCCGTTAAACGCCAAGGCCACGGTACGCTCCTCTGTCTCACGCTCTCCATCTCTAATACCCCTCCAATTAACTTCTCCCCATCTTTGACACTATCCAAATGCAGACACCTTTCTAAATCTGGTTCGCAAACTGTGGCTTCTCTGATTTTTTTATCCCCCAAACCAAAAGAAGCCCTCTTCATACTTTTTTTGTGTTAACTGGTTCTCAAACCGTGGCCCGTCTGATGCTTTTGCAGAACAAGACAAGCTCTCTCTCATACTCTTTGTGCTAACCCCGCCCCCCGAAATCTCGTGGGACAATTTTACCTGTTATCCTAGAGTAACCAAGTGCTTTTTTCCACCCATAGATTTCCAAACGCATTTGACTTCTTTTGGTTTTCAAGTTCACACGCTTTATATTCAGAGTTGGGAAATAAAACTTTTCTATCAGAAAGCTGAAATCCATGCCTTTTCAATACAGTCGCTACTAGGCAGTGTCAAAAGAAAGACGTTTCCTAGAGTGCATCGGCTGTTTTTGTTTTAAAAATAAAGGTTAAAATTACCGTCGTGGTATTATGAAATACACCAGTGCGTGCGAGAACGGGCAACTTGTCGAGTTTCCCAGCGGGAAGAAAAAAAAAAAAAAAAGGTATTTCGGCTGGAAAAGCACAGATTTATCTCCCTTTCCCCACTCTCCTTCCATGCTTATTTCCGCGGACAACCGGCGCAGGTGCGCAACGAGCCTCCGCGCAGACGCGTGGGGCAGCCCGGCGAGGCGGTCCCGGCGCAAGCGGGAGCCCCGCGGCTGCGGCTCAAAGCCGCTTTTGTCCTTCCCTTCGCAGCCGGGACACTGCTGCTGAAGGGACTGTCGCCGGGTGTCATGCGACAGGGGAGCCGGTGCCAAGGCAGTCTCTGAGCCAGCTGAGCTCTGAGAGCAGCTTCCGCGGCTGCTGCGCGGCTCCGGGGTGAAGTTTCCTCCTGGTTTCCGTCATCTGCGAGCATTGGTTGACCTTTCCTCTCTCTTTTTAATCAGTCTCGAATTCGTGTCAAGTATCTGGAGGAGTCTCTCAGGGTGCCCCTGGCCTGAAAAAAAAAAAAAAAAATAAAGGAAAGAAGTTATCGAGGTTGTTGCAAGGTTAGTGATGAAGTGGACACGTGAGGTGCTAAACGCCAGGCGCTCTCCACAGCTCAGGTTTCTCCAGACTACAGCTCCCGGGAAGGTGCAGGTGATGAATTAATGGCTTGGGTCCCCTCTTTTCTGATCTGACCGTGTAAAGTTAGTTAGATACATTGAGATCATCTGAGACTGCTAGTTAGTCCATAGCTCAAAACGTTTGGAGACACATTTAAACTATGTCCTCATTTCCAAGGATGACGTGATATGGCTCACATGTGCCTATATATTTTTTTCTTTAGCAATTGATGATCTATATCGGAACCTTCCTTTGGCTGTTACTTCTAATGTTTCCAGTGTTGATACACTTTTACTTGATTACTGCCACGAGATTAATCTATACTAATAGAGAGAAAACTGGTGTTTCAAAATCTGTAGCAATGATAATTTCATCAGAGGCAGCACCCACACACTAAGGTCCCTTTCTTTAATTCTTTAACATGGAACTAAAGTTCAGTTAAAGAAATTGTCCTTCCACAGAACTGCAGCCTCAAATGTGTCTGTGGAGAAAGATAATTATGTAAAAAGTTGCTATTCGGCAATTAATCTATTTTCACCGTATTTACCAAGCCGTTTTCATTCTTGTTCTTCCCTCTGCGTTACCCATTTGCCTCCAAATTATTTCAGCGAGTTTCCAGAGTTACACAGGTGACTAAAGGAAAATACAGCCCCAAAACACAGAGTGAGTTTATTTTATAATAAAAATAACAGAAAGAGATCTTCTGCATGATGTAGTTCCAGTGCCTAGTCCATTTTCACATCTTGCTGCTGCATTAAGTTTAGGAGTTAATATTGCCATCAGCGAATGCCTAAAACACCTCAGTAGCTGGAGAAAGTAAATAACCATTCCTAAATATTCGTCCCCTATCAAGATAAAACTGCTGGTATTGAGATCATTGGCCAGAAATGCTAACCATACTGTTGCTAGTCAGTGTAACATGTCCAGTGGCAAGGTGGCTTTCTCTGAAGAAAGCCAAGTTCACAATGTATCAGAATTTCCAGTTGAGCCATCAGTTCTGATCCTACGGAATACTACTGACATTTCTTTTAGACCTTAAAACATTTGTATTTGCAATTATAAATCGTTCCTTACTAAACCAAGAGACCACTACTAGCTACCTTGCAGCAGGAGATTAGTACCAACTAACCGATTGATGGGACATTTTTAAAAACAAAACACAGAAAATCAAATCAATCAAAAAAAAGAAAAAAGAAAAGAAATTACTAGAACTAAGCAGCTGATGGAACTGAGACTTTAAGAAGTGCTGTTAAAGTTCACCATGATAACAAGAGAAGTGCAGCTAGGTAAGAAGCAGGTGGAAGACATGACCTGCTTCCATATTGCAGGGATTCTCTATTAGAAGCTCTTTGTAACAGCACTGGACATATACAGTGCTGCAGTTTATTTTTATTTATTTATTTATTTATTGCCTTAGAAAAATACGTTGAGGCCGCACCTGTGCTGGGAGATCCCTTGCATTAGCCATTGCTCATACATGATGATACCCTGCCCCAAAATACTCTATAAACTTCACAGAAAAGAAAGATATGAACCTTCCAAAATAAGGACAGTAAACAAACACAACATTTCTCAACCGGAAAATATATTTGAAAAGCAGTTGGATACATACATAAATGCATTAGTTATGAAACAGTACAATATAAGGGCTTAAAAACCACTCTGTCTCTCTCTTCCATCTCCTCATAAAAGCCCCACATGGCTGATCTTGTGTGTAGCAGCTCCAGGAAACTTGATTTTCTTCTCACCTGTGATATCATAAAATTCCCTGAGATTAAGGTGATCAGACTCAACCACACTGTTGCATGTGACAGCCTTTCTTGATTAAGAGCTAGCTGAGAATCAAAATGTTCAATTATTTGGACGACAGAGTGAGTGAATCTTCTCAATTGTCTGCTCCCGATCCTTGCCAGGGGTTGATCTAGTGTAGAGAGAACTCCCCTGCTTCTTCTCTTCTGGATTTGCTTTTTTTTTTTTTTTTTTTCTTTTATTAACCTGCAATTGTAGCATGTCTGTTCTTTTTTTTTTTTTTTTTTAGGAAAGAACTGAACTTACTACACCATTTGTGTGCTGGTAAACTGAAGCAGGGCTTCATCTGTCTAGAAGAAGGCTTGCAGTGGTACCCCAAAATGTATCCTTTCATATTCTGCAAGGAAGCCACCACAGATTTACATTACTGGAATTAGGTAGAGAACAAAGAGTCATAGTCCTGCTGGAGGAGAATTGTTTGAATCTAGCCAAGATTAATCAGATGTAAGGAAGGTAAAAATTCATCACAGCATCACTTTGGAGATGCTTCTAATTGTCCTATATCTTACAGCAGATTTTTGAGGCTGTGGGTAATATTTGTGTATATACATGCACACACAAATATATAGAGATAGATAGATCTGTAGACAGACATTAGATAGACTCACTTTTACTGTTGAAATCATTTTCAGGTAGAAAAAACAGCCTACTTAGACAGTATGTTTCATCTGTTACCTGATAGGTTATAGGATGCTCAGAAAAGGCTCAACATTTATCATCTGAAAGTATCATGGACAAGAAAACATTAGTTTTGAGGGAGATACAGTAAAAATGCTTCCTGTGCATCTTCTGTATGGTAGAATTCTAACTACATTTTTTTCCTGAAAAGCTGGTAGTCTCTCTTCACTGCCTCTTTATGGATGTAGTGGGTTAAACTTGGGTTAAACCCAATTCTGTTTTCCCTTACATACACATGGTTAGAAGGCAAAGAATATGTCTGACTTAGAGCTGAATTTGCCAGATTACGTCCTTAAGATCTTTTCCTTTGTTAAGTATGTGAAGTAGTAATATCCTCATAGTTATGACGTGAAATAGCAACTATACTGAAAAAAAGATATGGATTTAATTGACAAGCTTGGAAAAAGGTCAAACTCATCGATTCATGCATCTGCATTTCCCTTGACACTGATGTTGAACTTGCTCTTACATCATGTGAAGTGATTTCTGACCAGTTCATCTATCACTTCAAAGTAAAGATCATAAATAAATTGCCTAAAATGTGGAGGAAAAGAAGGTGATAAGGAGTAGTCAGCATGGATTCATCAAGGGGAAATCATGCTTAACTGATCTGATATTCTTCTATGATGGGACAACTGGCTGGATAGATGAGGGGAGAGCAATTGATATTGTCTACCTTGACTTCACCAAAGCTTTTGACACATGATATCCTCATAGGTATGTTCAGGAAGTGTGGGTTAAATGAGTGGACAGGGAACTGGGATGGACAGAGAATGAATGGATTGAGAACTGGCTGAATGGCAGAGCTCAGAGGGTTGTGATCAGTGGTGCAGAGTCTAGTTGGAGGCCTGTAGCTAGTGGTGTCCCCTGGGGGTCTGTATTGAGTCCAGTCCTGTTCAGCTTATTCATTGATGACCTGGATGAAGGGACAGAGTGCACCCTCAGTAAGTTTGCTGATGGTACAAAACTGTGAGGAGTGACTGATACACCAGAAGGCTGTGCTGCCATTCAGAGAGACCTAGACAATCTGGAGAGTTGGGCAGAGA
Source organism: Anseranas semipalmata (assembly GCA_013399115.1). Lineage (NCBI taxonomy): Eukaryota > Metazoa > Chordata > Aves > Anseriformes > Anseranatidae > Anseranas > Anseranas semipalmata. The sequence goes on along the minus strand of VXAA01005570.1, from coordinate 641,048 downwards.
GGAACCTCATGAAGTTCAACAAAGGCAAGTGCAGGGTCCTGCACCAGGGGAGGAATAACCCCATGCACCTGTACAGGCTGGGGCTGACCTGCTGGAAAGCAGCTGTGTGGTGCAGGACCTGGGGGTCATGGTGGCAACAAGTTGACCATGAGACAGCAATGTGCCCTTGTGGCCAAGAAGGCCAATGGGCTACACTAGGAAGAGCATTACCAGCAGTTTGTGTGAGGTAATCCTCCCCCTATACTCAGTCATGGTAAGGCCACATATGTTGTGTTGTGTCCAGTTCTGGGCTCCCCAGTACAAGAGAGACATGGGACTACTGGAAAGAGTCCAGCGAAGGGCTCCTAAGATGATTAAGGGACTGGAGCACCTCTCATATGAGGAAAGGCTGGGGGAGCTGGGCCTGTTCAGCCCAGAGAAGAGAAGGCTCAGGGGAGATCTGATGAATGTGTATAAGTATCTGAAGGGAAGGTGTCAAGAGAATGTGGCCAGACTCTTCTCAGTGGTGCCCAGAGATAGGATGAGAGGCAAAGGGCACAACCTGAAACACAGGAAATTCCATCTGAATATGAGGAAAAAGTTCTTTTCTGTGAGGGTGGCAGAACACTGGAACAGGTTGCCCAGAGAGGCTGTGGAGTCTCCTTCCCTGGAGATATTCAAAACCTGCCTGGATGCGATCCTGTGCAACATGTTCTATGTGACCCTGCTTTGGCAGGGAGGTCGGACTAGATGATCTCCAGAGGTCTCTTCCAACCTCAACTGTTCAGTGATTCTATAATTCTGTAAAATAAAAACCCATAAACTGTTTACTGCTAAAAATAAAGGCCAATGAAAAATATAGTATCAGGAATATTTATTTTGGGCCCCATTCAGTGTTGTACTACCTAGGAAATGCCCTGCCCCTAAATGCAAGAAGCTTTTTATTTCAGAGAATAATTTAGCTCTGGAGAGGATAGTGTGTTCTGGCATGGGAAATGGTGATTGCAACATAATCAGTGCATGAGGGGAGAATCATGCCTGCCTCTTCTCTGTTCACAATAAATCAATTACATTGGTACTGGTCTTAATATAAAATCCAACAGAGACCAGAAAACATTACCAGAAATTCTGAGAAAAATGAAACATAGAGAAATGTCCAATGTGAAACTGCACAAAATTCCCAGATGTATAATCAAAATCAAGTTATTTTGCACAAAAAGCAGTTGAGAATATACAAGCAGAGAAAGTCTGCAAGATTGCTTTATAGTAACAGCAGAATATCTGCAGTTACCTCAAAGGTACAAACCAGGAGAGGAAGACAGAGACATGCCTGAATAGGGCTTTAAAGAAGGCCAAAGCAGAGGTGTGGATAACAGATTATAAAGTAAATTTTTCTGTGCCCAGCTGAGAGCTTTTTAGGACCTAGTAGACAGCCAAGTTTTTTTTTTTTTTTTTTTATAAAGAGGTATGTGGTCGAAGGGTAAGGAGCCATATCTGGATTCAACAACCCGACATACCAGATACAAATCATGAGTCTACCAGCACAATTGGGTCAGACCAGAATCAATGGGTGGGTTTGAGGACAAAGGCTGCAGCGGAACTTTGGGTGAAGACCTCATTGTACAGACACGTTTGGATTGCAGTTCTTCACAGTATGCTGGGGTCTTGTGCTTCCTTTGGGACAGTGATGCTGAGTTGGTCTGGTTAGAGCTGAAGCCACCCTTGTTTCCTCAAAGCTCTATCATCAGATAGTTGTGAATTGTCAGACAGGAAGAAAAGATGTCTTTTAAGCAGCAGATACTTTCCCATAGTTTTGAGTTTTTCATTACTTTCATACTTATATTTATAGAGGTCAGAAGGGTGACCTTTGTAAACGATGTACCCATATGAGAGAATAACTGGGGAAGTTCCTCTTCGTATTCTATCTTGGATTTAAATTATTGAACCAGCATGGCTCTCTTCAAGTAGGGATGGCATCATAGAAATAGATCAAGATCAGTGCTTGGTTGAATCTGGATCAGTTTCCAGCACAGTTCTTCTCCACAGGTCTGCCAGATCCAGCTCTTCATTTCTTTTAACAGCCAGCTGTATGGCAGCTAAAAGAACCCGTGTTCAGCCTGTAGATTTTCTCTAGGAACCTTTCAAGGTTTTATTTGTGACCATCAGTGAGAAAAGCAAAGCTAAGAAACAGCCAACACAGCTGGAATGACAGGCATGAACTGTAGTTCCTTCTGAGCATAATGAATGGAATATTTAACCAAAAAACCAATCCCTATATGTAATTATCATGTATTTTTTTTTAAGGTAACACTGATATTAAAATCAGAAAGCATATTTGGCTACCAGCTCATCATAGTGTTCTCTGAGTTCCAGACCTCTAGGTAGTGTATACAATTATACACATGTAGAGACTATACTTACTATGAAATATATACTTTAAGTTACACCTGAAAACATAAACATTCCTTATTTTTCATTTTTGTAAATAAATGACAATTTAGATCTAGTTTGCAAATCAATAGCTTGGACCCATGGGCCAACATCCTTTATTCTTTCCGTATGGTTGCGGTGTTTACTGAATCTTTCACTGTCTGTTGCTGAAGATGGAGTGAACTCTTTGTGTGAACAGACAAAGATCTGAACATCCTCATGTTCTTCCATGCAGACTGGGATTTATAATATCTGTACACTGATTCTCACTCATCAGCTGAATTAATAACTGATGTTCACATATTTTCAGACCTATTTCTATGTGTTTTCACATGTAATGGGACACTGAAAAATGCTAAATGATTACAAAAGTTTTATTTATACTGGTCTGTAGCATTTCATACAGGCAGGACCATTTGACAACTTCTCTGATGTATATTGTGACATAATTATCTATCTTTTTACACAACACAAGTGAACCACTCTGGTGCTGTTATGGTATATCACAGTATTATTTCAATGTTTGCTTAGAGAGTCATTAATGTACAAATTATAGATGAAAAGAACTCTAATTACTCTGTAGGAAATGTTATGTGGTAGGATGTGCATGTGTTTTTAAAAGAACCTGTAATTTGTGGATTTGTAACTAAATATCTGCACTCAGTTTCCATTATTAAATAATTACTTCACATATGTGTCTACTTTCCCAGACTCTTAAACCTAACTTTTGAATGGATAAGGAAAATGGCATTAGTTTATATATCTTTGTGTCAACAAGCTTTGTAATGACCATGTGTTACAAATTGTAAAATTGGGATGCATGCGAATAGATGAAAAGATAGCTACTAAGTTAAAAAAGAAGTATGCTTAGCATCGTACCTGGTAAATAAAGTTATATCTTCATATTAAGGAGCTCACAGAACTAAAAACACATCAAGCAATGACTGTTTCTTACTTTTTCCATGGTGTTATTTTACTAGATGAATTTTATCCTTAAATAATAATTATTTTCTTGAAAATAATATGTCTGATTTAAAAGCACAAAATAGTTTGAAAATAAGAATTAAGCGTAGCAACTCAGTTATTAAAACAAGTCCCACCCTTTACAAAGTCTTCCAATAAAAGAAACCCGATCTCCTCGTCATTTGCATACATAACACTTTTCTGTCTCAAGAGAGACTGAGAATCTGTAAGCATCGTTGTCAAAAGTACCAGATGGCTGATACAGTTAGGACATCAGCACCCTTTGCCATGTCATAGGACTCTGATCTAAATCAATGGGGAAAGGTCCCTAATATGGCTGCTTGCCCCTTTATTGTATAATCTTCTGACCTGGGTCAGATGCCAGGATCAATGGATTCTCATGTTTTCTGTTGAATTCACTGACTTCATATTATGAAGGTGACTACTTAGGACAGTGACAATAATAGCAGGGGACTGCACTTGAGTTAACTGAAAGCTCCTTCCACCATAAGTCTAGCCTGGGATTACTGTAAGCAAACACTGAGAAAGTTGTCAATGAAAGCAATTTGGGGAGAGGCTCTGGGAGCTTCTGAAAGCCATACATTTTTAAACATATGGCTTTTCATGATGAAGCTGTGTTTTGGCAAGTGCTATTGTCAGACTTGATTAGATTACTCCCACCCTCACAGATCTGTTTGGAAGCTGAGGAACATATCGAGCAAACCCATGGGGGCATGGTACCAATGGGAGTCAAGTAACTTAAAAAGTCTCTCTGCTTTCATGAGCTTTTGATCAACTCTTTTCTGGGTGCTCCTCTGAATAAAAGTCATAGGAAAACCATGGCTTGATTTACTGGAGGTAAGACCTGAGATGTGTCAGACATCAGGACCCTTGAAACAGATAAAGAAAATGAGAAATTCTTGCATCTTTTGAAAGGGTGTGTGCGGTAATGTTCCACTGCTGTTTTTGCTTTCTGCTACAAGACCCAGAGGAATATACAGTTCACATTCTCAGATTGTTTTATACACTCAGATTTTTCAAAGGTCTTTTTTTTATGAACATGCAAAACTACAATGAAATGTCAGGTTCACAAATCAAGCATAGCACTCTCCCATTATGGATGAAACGAAGGAGCATGGACTTTACTTCAGCAAACCTTGCAGATCAAGTAATTTCCCAGTGTCAGACAGCATCAACTTTGCAAAAATTAAGACAACAGTATATAGGTCTGTGAAACGGGGTTGAGTCTCATTGCTACATAGAATACATATGGATTTTGGTTACATTTGAGAGTACGTACATTCCAGTTCAGTTTTTAATAAAACTAGTACTTTCACCTGGCACCACCCTTTTCTAGTGATGGTGGAACAGATCTATAATTGCAATTATTCTCCTCCTGGGTGATTTAGCTCAACTCCCTGCATCATGCAGGATATTCCCCTACATTATTTCTACTACTTATCTAATCTATTATTGAATAGTTCTGGTGATGGTGTCTCAATTACCTCCATTACTTCTCTCCCAATGCTTAACTGCTCTCCCTGATACGATTTCCCCCCACCCTAATGAATGCCTTGTATCATTCGAAGTGCAGTTTTAGGCTATGTTCCTTGGTTTGATCACTTTCACATTGTTTGAAACCTCCACTTTGAAGAAGTTTATGGTGTCATCAAGACTTGTTGTGTAATCTCTTCCAGTCCCCAGGCTTATGAACTGGGATCCTGTCCAATCCTTCTACCATTGATGTGGCTTTTCTTTACCCTTTCCTGAAGTTTTTATTGTGTGTGTTCTGCTTTGTTTTCTTCCCAAATGCATAGACCAGAAATCCTCACAGTACAGTGAAGTAGTTTGTAAGCTGGTGATGCATAGTTTTAAAAAAATTGTTATATCCCCTTTTCTTCATATTTCAGTGACACAATATACTGCAATGTAATGACAATTCTCTGTATTATCTTTTGTTCAGGGTCAGCGTGTTAATATGTTGTTTAGTTTTATTTATTGAATGAATCTTTACACCCACCCACCTATCCACCTATCTGTCTGTCTGTCAACCTATCTATCTCACTTCCACTTCCACTATGCAATGTAACCACAATATATCAATAACACCACTTATTTTGCTTACAGAAGCAGATCTATGGCTCCTATCCTTATTTTCAAGCAGCACCTCTCTCAAGAGCGTTTGCTGGTGACCCCACTGCCCTGAATATTATGTCCAAGGGAAAATGGTAAAGCAGAAATGTAATTTATTACGTAATTAACATAGCAAAATGGGACCAGTCTTGGCTCTGATCTTGAGGCTGAAAAATGCAAGTGCGTCACACATCAGTGATGATTTTGATGGTGTGGTTACAGATCCTCTGCTGAGTAAACATGAAGTAACTTGAGATCTACTCCAGGATTTTCACTGTGTATGTATGGGGGCACAGAGCCCAGCCAGGGAGAGCTTGGATGTCACCTAATACAGATAAGCAAAACAGAAACACCTTCTGTCAGCGAAGATTTATATGGTTACGCATGTAATCTCTGTTGCATCTGCATGTAACACATGCATGAGCATTTTATCTGTGCATCTTTGTTGTTCATGAACAGATGGAAACGGCTGGAAAAGTAGCATAATTCCTGAGGCAGAAGGTGGAAGATGGGTGTGAGGGGAACGTATATGCCATGAGGGCTGGCTAATCTCTAGAAAAGGTGTAGTTGGGACTCAGATTTGTGCCAATTCCCTTGTATCATTGTTGCAGAAGAAACGGGATATCAAATTAAAAGTGCGTGACCTGTTCACTGCTCCAATAGGTGTTCAGAGCTGGTGCTGGTGTCCTCCCACCACCACCGCTTCTGAAGCAGGTCTAATCTTTCCTGCCAGGGCCCAAGGGCACCTTAGTGTCTCAATGGTGCAATTTAGCCCTAAATAATATTTCTGCCTTCCTATGCATTTGTTAGGTAATATTGACCCAGGGATGACCCAGACTTCCAGTACTTAAAGGAGGCCTACAAGAAAGCAGGAGAGGGACTCTTTGTCAGGGAGTGTAGTGATAGGACAAGGGGTACCAGCTTTAAACTAAAAGAGGGTAGATTTAGATTAGACGTTAGGAAGAAATTCTTTACTATGAGGGTGGTGAGGCACTGGAACACTTTGCCCAGAGGAGCTGTGGATGCCCCATCCCTGGAAATGCTCAAGGCCAGGCTGGATGGGGCTTTGAGCAGCCTGGTCTGGTGGGAGGTGTCCCTGCCCATGGCAGGGGGGGTGGAATCAGATGATCTTTAAGGTCCCTTCCAACCCAAACCATTCTATGATTCTATTAAAAAACAAAACAAAACAAAATAAAACAAAACAAAACAAAAAAACAACTCAGAAGGGGACAATTACAGGGGAGGGATAACTAATCAAGCTGGTCAGCGTTAAGTGGTTAATCTGTGACAGAGTGAAGACAAGAGACCAGACCTACAGAAATTTGATAACTCACCAGGTGGAAGACAACTTCAATGGCTATTTTAAATAGAATCTCAAAGTTCATGTTTTTATTTTGTTTCCCCTCAGAAAAGAATACTGGCTGTAGATGTGGTAAGAAATTCTTCAGCAAAATATTACTTTAATTATAAATGTTGATTCATCCAAAACCCATCATGGGAAAGGAAGTATTTGGCTGAATTACTTGCCTCTAGGGCATTCTGAAAACACTGCATAATCATCAGAATTTTTGGATGCAACATTTTGAAAATGACAAGTGCTAACTTTATGATTTGAAATAATGCTTTTATTTTCTTTTTTTATTTTTCTTAAAAAGGGAAAAGAATTACAGATCATCTGAATACATTTTAAAATGTCTGAAGTGGAAATGAAATATTGACAAATTAGAGAAACTGGTTTTCAAATATTTGTGATGATTTTTCCCCCAACCTTTGAAAGCTTTATTTAAGATAGGAACATTTTTTAAATGACAATGTTTGTGAGACTGGAAAACTATTTCATTAATAGATTGAAAAAAATCAATAAGTATTACAGAGGAACAAAATTCAGATCCTTTCTAACATTTTTTCCTAATTTCAAGAGGCTGTTTGGTCCTTGGTTTTAAGGCAGGCTTCCTCTCATGTTAGAGGCCAGCCCAACACAAATTCATATTTCGGGCACAAACTCTGAACACACCTGGACATCTACAAAATCCAGACCTCCATGTCCCCAGCCTCATTCCATCACACAAGTCAATGCATGCAGACTGTTTCAGGAGTATTTCCAACGAATCAATATTAATTTTAGTTATATTTTGGAAGTATTCCATGGATCAGTTCCAAAGCAAAAAGTCGAGGAGTGCAGCATTACATGTGCAAGCGTGACAAATGGAGTCTGACATGACCAGCAAGAATTAGCTCTGAATAGCCCAGCTTTGTGCACTTTGACAGACTTCCACTACTGCTCTCTGAAGCATGAAATAAGTCTAAAGTATGACTGCAGCTCTGCTAACAGTGTGCGTGTTTCACCATACTTTCTTTATCATTCCTGGAAAAGAGTGAGAAATCATGCCATTTCTCCATGCCTTATGTATGCTTGTTAAAGAAGTAACACTTACACACTTGCAATTTTTATAAATAGTTGAGGTAAGACAAGTTCTTAAGAACTTGGAACATAGAAACTGAACTGATCAGAAGTTGTCACACTCCTGGGGAGGAGATTGAATCCTGTTTGACAAAGTTTCGGAATCTATAAATATCAGATTGAATACCATCTGAGTTCAATTTGTAGATCCTGAGAAGACAACACATTGCTGCTGGAAAACAGATCCCTTACATGGCTTGATGTTGCAAGCTCTCCAGATGAAAAACTCCCATTGGAGTCATTCAGAGAAACATCTCCCAGAATTTGGTCCCCACTTGCCTGTAAAGCCAAATAAAGCATACCAACAGAATGAAAAGCTACTATCAGTAGTAGAGCTTACACCAGGAACCAAAGAAAGAATTCAGCCTTGAAAAACAAGTCAGAAATTCACATTTTTTTAATTGGCTGTGTAAGAATGTAGAGAGAACACAAAGTAGGGGAAAAAAAACAGCATAGATTCGGCATTTGGAGAATGAGAGTTAAATGAAACTAACCTTCTTGCAGAACTATTTCTTTTGGTATTCATTTCTGGTTAGATTAGAACATATTTTATTTACATTATGACCGGTGCATTGGTTATTACCAATGGTGAAATTCCTGTTTTAAATGAACGTGATCAAAATGAGTTCATTAAATCACCATCAGAATAGATCTTTGTACAGAAAGTAGCAGGTCAAGCTAGTTGCAAATGCATGAAGTGGATTAAAGATGATCTCTTCTGAATGTAGTGGATAACAATTTATGATCAGGTGCAATGATGAAAAGATGTGATAGCTTTAGTTAAGCCAGTGTGTCTGCTCCTGAGTTACGGAAGGATTTGTACCAGAATCAGAGTACCCAAACTTCATTTCTCCAGCCTTCACAAACAAACAACAGAGCTATGAACTAGATACTGTGTAAATAATTAAGCTTTGTAGCTAGCTTAGAAAAGCTGTGAAAATAGTTACAGATAATTCGTTACCTATAATCTGATCAGATTTATTAATGAACTCTTGATTTAATGTCTCCTGTGACTTGGTATGTCTGGCTGTATATTTTTAAGGTGTCTGCTGAAGGAAAGACCAACACACACAAAAAAAGACAAAACCCAAACAACAGATAAATGATCATACTTTGCTTTTTTTTATGGGCAAACAACTGATATACTCAGCTTCTGGTCTTTGAACTAATTTATGTTATAAAAAAGAGACCTGAAATGTAATTTTACTGTCTGTCTGGGGACTTTCTGGTGAAGGAAGACTTTGTGTTTCAACGCACTCCACCTCTTTGAAGTCTCTGAACTCAATAGAAAATAAGTTATAAATGGAACAGAAATAAGTATAAAATAAGCCTTGAAGCTGCTGTATGTAACACTGATGGAGAACTGGTCCCTGGTCACTTCTTTACTTATGTCAGTGAGGGCATAAGATTGACAAACACAGGTCCTGTTCTGTGCTGGACTTGGCTGGATCAAAAATCTAGTTTGGTGAAAATACGCCTGATAGCATTCCTAACCAAAGCCTGCATTTACCCAGTTTATTCATAAATCAACCAAGGAACACACATATGCATTTTTACAATTTATCCTTATAAAAGTATTCAACAATCCTTATAAAAGTATTCAACAAGGACTTACAGGGAAGAGAACCCTGCAGAGTTAGCTAATCATTATTTTGGAAGCAAAGAAAAAAAGAGAACTAAACTATAATTATAACCTTGGTGATAATGTATGTAGGAATCTTTCTTAATCCAGGCTAATCTTGTTCCATGTTCTTACCTACTATAAAAATCTGAATGATTTTTGACAAGATCCAAAGTTTTGTCAGTTGTTAAGAATTAATTGAAAAAATTACTAGAGCACAGCAGCTATTTCAAAGGGACTGACCCAGAACCAATTAGAATTTTGTAACAATTGACCATTCACCACAAAACAGTTATCATGAGCTTTGGCCTCTGAAGTGTGGTGTTGGGGGTGGGGGAGAATCAGATTAAAGAAACTTTATTTTTTTTTCCCCCTTTAACTAAAATATCGTTAGTAGCAGCTTTCTCAACACAACTATCAATCAACCTATCTGAGTTTTAAAGGCTATGCTCAGCTTGCAGGAACAGCAGTACAGAGTATAATGGATGATTATCCCCTGGCTTTAGATGATACACAATATAGGTTACTATCTTGAAAAAACAGGTCAGACATAGGAACATTCTTTATCAAATTGCTGTTGACAGCCCAAACAAGAGATTGAAGAATACCACAAAAAGGTTCTTTCATCTAAAGACAACAGAGTTTATAATTGGTCATTCTTTCCTCCTTCATCCTCTCCTTCTCAGCAGAAAAAAAAAAAAAAAGAAAATTCCTAATGCAGTTTCTTGAACATGGTCAGCACGAGGGTAGGCTGGTGTACACTGAGAAACAGATTCACTGTTCAGTCTTGATGTCCAAACTTCTGAGGGGTGAGGAAAAGCCAGCAGCAGTCTTAAATGTTGAAAAGGTTGAATAAAGTATTGAATAAAAAAGTAGAACTTTGTGCTGGATATTCAGTCTTCCAGTATGGTAAATATGTAATTGCTTTGAAAGGGGAAAAAAATCAAAGACATAAATATTTACATAAATATATAAATATTCTCTAATTTGTGCAATGTTCTATCTCTTACCTTCAGCCCATAGTGAAGATACATGGTAGGTACATAAATGTGTAAAAATATGCCCCATGCCATCTTATATTTCACTCTATACTTTATATATGTATGCATATATGTATAAAACATAAAGATGTAAAATAGATTGAAAGGAATGCTAGAGTCAAATATTTGATTTTGAGGGCTTTTTCCAGAGGATCACTGTGTTTAAAATGAGAAAGAGTTATCTGATAGGCTGATTTTCTGCCTGTTTCAGGCTCTTATATTTCACCCAGTTACCTCTCATTTAAGTTGCCTTGGGCTGGTTAAAACATATTTCCATGAGAAGTTTGCAAACTTAATTGGAAAATACCAGAGCTGGAAAATTTACTATTCTCTTTGGCGGTTTTCTTTAGCAGTTAATCCTTCATGAAGAATAGCTAAAAAAAATTGAGATCAGAGCAATTAAATCACTGTCCCGCAAACACTTATGCTTTTGCTTACCCTGACACATGTGAGTAGCTCCACTGAACTCAATATAAAGAGAAATCAATAGAGCTGCTCATGTGTATCAAGTTAAATATATGAATAAGTGTTTTTAGATTTTCAGCCTGGAATGGGCTTGGAAAAAGTCTACAATAAGATTTTTATAGATTTTGTAAATGTACTTCATCCTAAAGAAGAGCAAGATTCATCCAGGAGGTTCCTAACATGCATAAACTGATCCAACCATTATTCTACAATAATACCTAGCTCATTTCTTGTTTCTTCAGCTCTGGCTCAGCATTCTGACTGGAAATAACAGAAAAAATCCACAAACTACAAAAGATAAAACTTCATATGAAACCCCTATGCCAGCTTCCTAAAAGAAATAACAACCACAATTGCTAAATGTCTGCAATAAAGTTGAAGCCTCTACAAATTGTTTGTATATCTAAATAATCCCAAACCCCTCTCCAGGGACTGAGGAGTATTTGTAGTACCATCTAATAAAAATAGAGAGTTCTCAGCCCATTGAAATATATTGTATAATGCCTTCACAGTAAATCAGCACAGCTTAGTTAGAGGTTGCTACTGTGAAACAGCTGAAGGGAGCAAGGAGTCTAACGGTGCTTTACTTTTTTTTTTTTTTTTTTAATTTTTTTTTCTTGTATTTTGTGGGCTTTGTTCTGCCTTTTTT
>VXAA01005570.1:561736-624957 GCA_013399115.1 Anseranas semipalmata | reverse complement strand
AGAGTGGGACAATCCCTTCCCTCGACCGACTAGCAATGCCGTGCTTGATGCACCCCAGGGTACAGTTGGCCCTCCTGGCTGCCGGGGCACACTGCTGGCTCATATTCAACTTGCTGTCAACCACGACCCCCAGATCCCTCTCTGCGGGGCTGCTCTCCAACGTCTCATTGCCCAGTCTGGGTAATAATAGTCTGAAATAAGATATTTTATTAATTAGAAAAAAAATCAACCCAGGACTTATGTACAAGAAAATTTGACTTTGCAACAAGAAGTTTTCTCCCCCTGCAACCCCCAGTCAATCATTTTTTGCATAAATAAGAGCAGAGTTTGGGGATTTGTGTAGCTGCAGTTCTGCTTGTCCCTGGGGCAGTTCCCCAAGGTGATGTGGAGCAGGAACATCTCTCACACTTCTCGCTCTGAGGGGAGCAGCTGAAACAACCATGCTGCATTGCTGACCTGAAGTCAAAAGTTGAACAGTTACAAATAATCTTGATGTGTTTTTCTGAGCCTTTTTGAGCTTGTGGCTTTCTGGCAGCTCAGAACACCCTGTTGCAGGAGCCTGCACTGACTCTGAAGGTGCCAAGGACCTCCCCTCCAGAGGAATCTCCATTGCCATGTTGCTCCTTTTAACTGACCTAGAAACCCATCCTTTGGGACGTTCTGGGGGTTAAAGAAACCTTTGATATGGTGTTACAGCTATTTTCTTCAGTTTCTCCTTCATCAGAAATATCTTAAAAGGCACAAAAATGGATAGCAAGTTGGGGGGGGAAAAACAACAAACAAATCCAAAGACAAATGCTTGTTAAGAACACTTTCACAGACAAGGAACTTGCACATTTGTGTGCTGTCTGGGCAGTACGTGCATGGCTACAAATGCAGACTTGCTCTCACTTCTTTTCACTGTGTCTGGAGCAGCCAACACAAGTGGCTGAAGTGAGCTTTCCTGTTCCTTCCCTGATTTTGTGTTGTCTGCTACTTTATCTTTTTTTTTTTTTTTTTNNNTTTTTTTTCTTTTTTTTTCTTGTTACGTGGCATATAGCCAGGCAGGATGAGTTCAAGCACAGATGAAGGCAATGCAGAATACCTGACTATATTGCTTCATGATATTGCTAGTTTCCAGTTTTCCTGAATGTCTCAGAGCTATGAAGAGTTTGAGCTCCCAAACTAATGTATGTATAGGTACCAGCAGAGAAAACCTTGGGAAGCAAAGGCTCTCTGTAATACGGTGGTTTGAACTAACATCATTATATTCTGGGTTCATCATCCTCTGCTTAATAAATGAATTTCATCCCAATAGACTTTAACATACACTTTAAAGACAAAAACAACAACACCTCAGCTAAGTTTTTGGTGTGGATGAAATATTGGGGGTCTTCATGTTAGGAAAATAGCTTATTAAAGTCATCTACTTTCCCTTTTACCTTAATCAGCTCAAAGTGAATAAAAAGTCATCTGATACTTGAATCTAGCAACTTTGGCTATTGTTTGCTTTTCTGGTGGAATTAGCGGGTACCTCAGAGATCTGAGAAAGGATTCAGTAAAATCAGTAGAACTAAATATCCTCTGGTATTTTAATCTATCTGTGGTGACCAGTTTGTGGAGTTCAAGGTCCAAATTCTGCTTCTTAGGGGCAACTTAGTTAAGTAATTTCTGTGTGAATGAGGAGGAAGAATGTGCTCCTGGTGTATTCTCTCCTTTTCAAAGACAAATGTCCAAATCAGCCTCACTCCTGCTAGAAGCTTGCAAAGCAGGTGAGTAATTTGCTATGACCTATGTCTTGTCTTCATGCTCTGCCTAAAGGAAAGACACAAAGAACTCTGGCTGCTCCCTTGCTTTGTATACTTCTTTCTTTCTGAAGCCCCAAACCGGTAGGTTTCCTGGCCATTTCTGAGGAAAACATTCCCCATAAAGCAAATGCCAGCTGTGAGACCAGAGCAACACTCAAAGGTACAGTGAGAAAAAGACGGTGCCTTTCCTAATGAGCTTCCATTAATGGATAATTTATAGTGCAGATAATGAAAGTATTGATTGGGGCTCTTTAAATTTGAAATATTACATTTAGCTCAAGGCCATAAAGATTGTTTATTATAGCAGTGATAATGACACTCTGTGGAAGCAGCAATGCTTGTTGATATCTATGGGTTTCCACAAAAAATAAGGGAGAAGTATTCTGAAAGGTCATCAAGGTGTGGAGGACTGGGGATTATTTTCACAAGAGAGTAATGATGGTAATTCTATAGAAATTCCTTACTTGATCCCAATTAGGGACAGAAAGAAGGGCTGATAAACATGGCAGACATGAGCATCAAGGCAATAGGTAATGGTACTGATATCCTCTGGTGAAGACTGGCATCTCATTTGGAAGGATCTTTTCTTTTTCATTTGCAAAGTATCCTGATTTGGAAATGAACATTAGGATCCAGGGCCCCCGGATCTGGAGTCTTCAGAGCTCCGTCCTCCTGCTTGCAAGCAGACAGCTGGCACTGCTGGGCACTAACATTTACCTTCACTGTTTGATAGGTACAAAAATGGGGGGATGCCATTCATGTGAACTCAAACGCAGGCACTGTCTTTGGCAAAATGAATCTTTATGCTTCTGTTTGGCAAAAAGCCATGAATATTTCTCCGATTTATCTAGAAAGGCTGCTGGGAAAGTGCATCCATTGGTGTTTGTAAAATAATATGAAAGTGAAGCAGCTATGCTATTACTATAGTTGTCATTGAACAGAAACGTTTCTATTAACCTTAACTGATGTTTTCAGAAGATATATCTGAATTCTAAATATTTTTCCTAAATAACATACAACCTACTAATCTTTTTTTTTTCCACTGTCTCAAATGCATTCAACAGCCTGTCGTGGCCAGTGTAGGAAATGGTGCAGCACTTGACACTGCTGCAGTCCCCTACTGGTGGAGAAAGCTGAAGCAGACTGTACACAGATAGAAATTGTGCTGGCTATTAACTGGGAATTGCTAGATTTATTTCCATCATGCAGTCTCCTAAAGTTTTGACATCTTCATCAAACTAATGAACACAAAAGTGACAGACGTATTGGTTCACTAATATTAGGTTACCAATCTTTTCCTTAAGCCCCCATTAACGCTTCTTCCTTTGCCTGCTAATGCTAGGATAACAGATAGCAGCCAGACTTTCTGGCTCTACCCATGTGCAAAACTTCTAAACATTGGGCCATTTTTGTCTCCCACTGCACTTTGCTATAAAACCACAAGGTTAACATGACCTTCTGGCCCGTTCCATTTTGTGTCTTGTTTTGAGTCGAGCTTTGTTAGGGACAAAAATCTATGTTATATTCCATCTGATCAAAGTACTTCAGATGAAGACATGCCATCTGTATTCATTTAGCGATATCTAAGACTATAGAGCATTACAGTGGTATTTCGTACATAGTATTGATTGACTTCATTTGTAGCTATTATAGACACCGGACACTGTTCACTTTTAAACCTGAGCGTCAGATTTCCCATCTGCAATCTCCAGGCACTCTCTTCCCACTCCCCTGCTTCCACAGTAGCTTTCAAAGGCTCTGTTTGAACAAGCTTCTTTTAAAATAATTGAAATAGTGTAACATGTTATACATTGCATTCTTGTCAGAATTTCCTATACTGTTATATTTGTTAAATGTCCTAATGCCCCCGTGGAGAAAAGGTGCTTAAATCTATAACTTAATTCATATCTCCCAGATGGCTCTGTTTGCACTTGGTTGCTATTATTAGTGGTAGTCGTAGTTTCTGTTTTGTAGAGTGTTCTTATGGAGCAGGTCTCTATTAGCTAAGCACTGCATTTTTTTTTCTGCTCTTGTTCAGCTCCTGCTTCAGTGTTGGCAGCATGGCCACAGACCCATCTACTTGCATCTTTGTATAAGTGGGTGCTCAAAGCCATCCTAACTGACAAGTTTTCAGATGAGTTCTGGCCATGGAAATACATGTCAGAGGTAAAGGAAAAGATAATAGCTCCACACTTTACAGCTGAGCAGACTTGAACGTGGGGTATTTTCATCAGACATGGATTTTGCACTTGGGCATATCAGCTAAAAATGTAATCTGTTCTCCTGGTTATGCCTAAGAAGATGAAGCCAAGTGGTTTTGGTAGAAATTGTTGAAAAAGTTATAAAATTAATCAAAAGTTATTAATGAATTTTATTGTTGCTGCCTGTTACCTTTAGCAGAACTTTCTGCAAAGGTTAATCAGAACCTGGCCTGGCAAAGTATTTAATCAAGAACTAAGGTATAGATATGTGGATAGAATTATTTCTGTTCCAAAAAACAGGGCATCACCCACACTGGGAGAAAAGAAGTGTTAGGTCCATAAAGACCTATCTAACATGTCAAAATAATACAATAAATCTAGCATGAAAGCTGGGAAATGACAGTGTCTCTGTAATTCCAGGCAGGATTTCTATCATTGACCTTGGGGGGTACACAGTACCTGAACAGACTTGGCAGTTGCTACTGTGAGAAGTGTTTTATAAAACCAGAAGAAAACATAATTCCCAACAGTAACAGGAACGAATGGAAAGTCTCAAAGCACTCAGCACATTAACCCCACTTCCAGATCACAGAGAGGAATACAGGTTTCCACACCCTTCTCTCTACCTTTACTTTTGGGAATAACAGCTATTTCATTCATCTTCCTCTTGTCATGCCCATGTACCTGCATGCACTTCACAAGGTGCAGTGCTCTATATGTGGGGTGTGGAGATAGGGAGTAAGGCAGGGAGGAGAGAACAGTTCAGAAAACTCTTTGATAGTGGAGAACCCGCACACTGATACATGCACTTGGTAGGTTTTTTTGAAGCAACCAGAGTAAATGAAAACTTTCCCTGTTGTGACAGCAGAAGTGGAAAGTGTATGTGCTTGCAGCATCTTCTCGCCCTCTGGGCTGGCCTTGCCTTTCCTCCCACAGGAGGAGCTCCTGCTGTTACCAATCCTCCTTTTAGCTGATCTTGCTGAGCAGCCTCAAGCCAGAACTGCTTCCTTCAGCAGAAGGGAGAGGATGACCATGCCTATAAATCTGCCTCCTCTAATGCAACTCTGGGCAGTCACTTCTGGAGCATCTGTAGAAGAGCCCATCCAAAAATGAACAGTGGATGTTGTGCACAAAGTCTGCTTCCAGCACTGGCTCCTCGCTGCCATTCATGGCTGATTAAAAACCCGCTGGAGTATGAAGTAGAAATGGCAAGTTCTCCATTTGAATAGCTTGAATGAACTTCAGGCTTAAACAGCTTAATTTTCAGAAAAAGATGAAAAATCAACTGAAAGATTTAGTGAAGATTTGATTTATTAATTATCAAGCACCTGGACTGTAAAATGAAATTTAGTGCAGGCAGCAACCAGATGCTTCCGCTAGGTGAGCTGTCTAGGTAAAAGCAGTATCTGCGTAACAGAGAACAGATTTTGTTCTCAATGCTGCTCTTTAAGGGGGATGGTAAGTAGGAGGATGACTTTACAGCAATAAGTCATTGCTACCAGTATGCATTTTAAAAACCTTTAACACAGTAATGACAAAAACAAGAAACAGATCTTCAAATGCCAATGAAAATATTAATTTTACCTTTAGGAGTGCTGTATCATTCTGTAAAGAACAAAAATATATGGGAAGATTTGCAAGAGACTATTCTCTGCAAAAAGACAAAATTTATCAAGGGATGAGCAATAGCAATCAAGACTTTATTTTGATACTGTTGATTTCAGTAAGACTCAAGTCATTGCACATATGTAAAGGTCCTCCTGGACCGATGAGACTCCAGACTTGAGCTTCAACTAAAAATAGCACTCAACAAGTGGTCTGACACTGAAAGAATAAATCAAGCTACATGTATCTTATTGGGAGGATTCAGTAGTGATATTTTGCAGGCAAATGTCTTTTGGATTCATACAAACCATATAAACCACATACAGCTGTGAAACTAGACTACATTTCTGTTGTCAGTTTTTCCCTTCTTCTTCTTCTTCTTCTTCTTTTTTTTTTTTTAACCTGAATAAAGAAGTCTTCATTTCTATGAAGTGATGTTTTACACAAGGAGTAAAACTTCTAGCAAAAAATCTGGAGAAGCTAATAGAAAGTGCCTGGGAGAAAAAAAACTTTATACATGGATGCCTTTGCAAATGGGAGTCCACATTAGCAAATAAAGCATACTAGAAAAATCTACACAAAATCTTCCCATATGCAGGGGAGTACTGAAATGGTGATGTGATTGCACACTACTTGGACTCATACTTCCCCTCTGATGACCACCAGGAAAAGACCTCTTGAAAAAGTCTTAAAAAGAGATGGCTGCCCTATTGCTGGGGCTGGATCATTCAGCAAAATGGAGGACTTGAACATGTTATCTTCTCAAAAATCATCTTCTCAAAAAAAAAAAAAAAAATCTCTAAGCCATCTCACCTAAGCCAACATCTCACTGCTTTGCTGAACATAAATCTTTGACCTACAGCAGCAGAACTGCTCAGTTTTATCATAATCAGGGTATACTGTTTGGTTCACCTATGATGATCAAGATCTGGGCAGTGACTTAAAATGAGAATAAGAACTGAAACACCTGTGCTGTGAGTGAGATGGGAAAACGAAGAGTGTATGTATGTTCATCTGCTAGTTTACACAATCTCAGGATGCCTGTTGTGACTTCTGGAAGACATGAAAGCTGACATTACCAAAGGTATTTTTTTTTAACATGTAATTATGAAGATGTAAATTAGGAAATTGTGAACAATTTTTTTTTTTAATTATTTTTTTAAAGGGAAAAGTTATTTGTGGAATGAGCTGAGTGCACCACTGGGTGGTTAGGACTCTGATAGCACAGAGTGCAGTCTGTGGTCAGGAGTGATGCAATGCTGCACTATGCCAGTGAGAGTTCTGGAGGACAAATGCATTTCTTGGTCTGAGGTTTTCAGCAGCAGATTTGCCCAGTACTTTTACGTTCCTCAAACCTTATATCTAAAGAGATGATTGGGATCTAGCATTTCTCATCAAGAAACTTTCCAGAGGTCTTTTAAAATTATACCCATGATATGTATGCTTTCAGTGCAGTTTCAGAGTAGTTTAAATGTCCAGAAAAGGTTGGTTGAAATATGGAGCCATGTTCAAGATATGTCCAAATATGGGATGGGCATCTGCTAAGATTCAACCACATGGAACTGCCCTTTAGGAGTGTTTTGCACAGTGTGTACAGGGTGATTGCTAAAATGTCAAATAAATTGTGTAATAAGAATAAAGCAGATATAATTGTATATTGTGTGACTGTAATAGGTATGGTTCAAAAAAGTATCTGGGAGAATTACGACTAGAGAAAAATATGGAAATGATGTCATTCTTTAAAATCTAGAGAGCCGGTTAATGTTTTGTAATTCTGTCACATCAGCTGAGGGGTTTGGCCTTGGAGTCAGACCCAAGTCCCCTGGTCCTCAGTGTTAAAACCTAGCAGCCTTGTTTACAACAGCTTTTTCACAGGTCTTAGCAGAGATGGAATTGGGCCATGAGTGCTTTGTTTATTGTGGTAGATATATTGTTATGGTAAGATGCGATACTTCTGTGTTCCTATGGTGTGAGGTATGTGTGAGTAGATATTAAAGTGCCAGACAAATAACAAGTCTGTTTCTCATAGTTCCAGTATGTTTGTATAAAACATTTGTGCACAGTGTGAGGAACAACACAGCACAGACCCCGAATCTTTTAGAGATTATCACCTCTTGGAACAGCAAAACTAACTGGGGAGAATAGTTTTTGGCGTGAAATAGCTTGATTTTGTGTATGATTCTCATCTTTGTCTAATTTCCACAATGAAACTGCAGTGTTGTGTTTTTTTTAATCATTCTACATTTACTTTGATATCAAATTAGGGAGGAATTCTCTGTAATGTGTACAGAACTGCATGATTGCATGCTTCGTCATACTACCTACAAGAGGGAGTTGTGGATGTTTAGAAATATGGACAATTAAAATGGATAGAAATACTAATATGTGACCCTGAGAAGACAACAGGGGTAAAGACTAGAAGTAATCCTCTCTGTGTTCAGCAAGTTTGTTCTGTGTTGTTGACCCACCTGAAAATGTAGTTGCACCAAGAGGTGGTAGAAAAAAAAAAAAAAAGAACCCAGAGAAGATAGCATACTGTTTAGATAATGGAAAGAGGTCATCTGCTTTCACTTTGCCGTTACTTGTTTGTCATCATTGAGGGATCTTTAAGGATCCATCTGAGAGCCAGTTTTCCAGCAAAATGAGAAATGAGAGCAATTAAAAAATGGAAGTAGATGATTGCCTGTACGTTAAAAATCAAAAGGAAATTGAGAACCTCCTCTTTGAGTAATAACAAATATTTTGGCCAGGAGCATGGTATTTAACTTGGAAGACACAGAAAGCCTCTTCATCAATATTAGCTCAGTGCAGAATTTTTGGCAAAGACCTAATGAGTTATCAGCTGTTATGCTCTGTGGAGCAGAGGGGAAGGAAAAATTCCTTTAGGATGCAAGCTGATTTCTACATTGCCATAATACACATCCTCTGCTTCTGATCTGTTTTCCGTGTTTTTGCCTATTGACTAGTTAAAAACTGAAATGTGTGTAATAGGATAAAATGCAGCAATGAACTTCAGGCTTTTTCATCAGTTTCTTCAACTGTTTGCATTCTGAGCCTGGTTCTTAGAGGCACTTCTTTTGTACTGACACATGTAGATAAATGACCCTTAGCACTGGAGGGAAGGGGGTTACAAATAGCGCTCTTTAAAAATCTGGCCACACACTCATTATATTCACTGTACTCGGCATCATGTCACTTGTGATCTAGTGGGCTCCATTCAACTTCCATCCTTAGGCTTCTGTGTGAAGAGTCATTGCGATTGTTTCTAATGCTGTGGCAGGAACAGATGGCAAACATATTTTAAAGAGCTAAAAATATGGAAGGGCAGTAGAAATCTACATGGCAGACAACTCTTAAGCTCCCACAGCTGTGACCAATTATTTTTTTTTTAATAATAAATATATCATATAGAAGCCCAGTCCCTAGAAGGAAAGTCTCCTTTGAAATCAGTGGGAGTACTGAATTTGCCTGGGCTGCAGCAAAGGACAGAATAAACTTCCACTTGCAGTTTCCAGTCTGTCTCAGTCATACTGATGAAAAGAAACAAATAAGTGTGGAGAAACACAGCTGAACCCAGGCTCACCGTGACGGAGCAGCATGTAGAGGGCAGCCCCCATAAATCACTGCCTCATGGACACCGTGCTTCGTCACACTGAACTGGCTCCTAATATGGGATTTTTATAGCCTGCACAGATGTTTCAAGTTTCTGTCCATCTATCATGCTCTGTGAAGATGATTTCTTTCGGAAGATGCCCTGTGGCTCAAGCAGCAATCTGTACACGTAGCTGTCAGACTGAAAAGGCTAACGCCCATCCGTTCTGTCACATGCTGTAATCTTACAAGTGCCAAGACAGGAACCTACAGAAAAAATACAGAGTATTTCTTAACGAGTTGCTTGTCACTGGCTAATGACAAAGCCCAAGGAGGAGCCTGAAGGCCAGGGTATGTTTCTTAACTTTTGCTGAAGAGGTCTTTGCTAGAAGTTTGATTTATTCAGGGAGAGGAGCATCTCGCCAGCAAAAGAGGGGTTATTCTTGATGAAAAATTGGTGTAGGGGTGCTGCTTCTGCTTGCCACAGTGCAAGCAAGGTGTGGCTGGTGACTCATTTCTGAGCAGTGCTGGCTATCAAATGAGCTGTCCTTGCCTCTGGGTGCCTGCTTTTCTGCAGAAGCAGAGGGCCTTGGGGCAGGGTGCTTCCTAGGAGGTTAGGAAGCAGGCAATGTGTCATTGAGCATCTTAATCCTAATGAGCCAGCAGCACTCATTGCTCCCTGTGACACAGTGACTCTGCTCTGAGGACCCCAAAATGGGTGTCTGAGGGTGCAGCAGGCAACATCAAGAGGAGATCCTCTGGTCACAGCTTCCTGCTGGCACGTTTTGGCACTAAGGTGGTTTAAGTCACCAAGAAATATCTGTACCCAAGTTCTCTCCTTCCAAAGTAAGATGGAGAAATAACTGTCCCAGCAGGCACATTCCCAGGGTGATACAGCCTGCTGGGAAATATTGGTAAAGAAGTCACACATCTATACATTTTCAGGGATTAATGCTTGTGTGTGGTGTCTGGTGTAGCCCAGTTGACTCTCTCAGAAAGTCTGTGGAAACAATCCCACGGAGGCCTTTGGCATATGATGTGTATAATCACCAGTCAGCCTCGTGCAGTCTGAAGACAATCATTTACCCACAGCCAAGGATGTCTCTCAAAACTCCTCACTCCTCTGCTCCAGAGGCATCACTTGGGAACAGATGAAAGGGTGTAGATGCTGGCTGTGCTCCTCTGGTCATGTTCAGGACACTGCTGTGGAGCATGCCATATACCCTTAGATATGCCTTGGGGAGATGAAAGGGAGAACAGACTCTTCCAATGCAGCCCCTTCGTCCCCACAACTTTTATGGGACAAGACCAGGATGTGCCTGTGCTAGTTCTCTGAAAAACTGGGGTATCAAAACTGGGGCCTTTTAAATTCTGGCCTTTTTAGTATGTAATGTTACACTCAGAGTTTCCCCAACAGCCACTTCTAATTAATTTCACCTGTAGGAAACCAAGTCAGGAAAAGATATGTTCTGTGTGAGAAACAAAAAGGATGGGATACAAAGAGGAGACAGACTTCAAGGGGAAAATGATCCAAACAGGGTGTGCCAGATTGGATTTTTAAGCTGCTGCTGTCTGTGTCAGACACACACACACACACACACATGTTGTGAGCTTCATTTAGTTTGGCTCAGCTGATAGACCCCAACGTGTTTTTGAGGAATCCTCTCCAAACAAAAACATGGTCCTATCAAAGTGGAAAGCAGGATGTCTAGGCCATGAATAACTTTACAGCTCTTAACATGTTATTTATAAGCAGTCTGAGCTAACAGCTAACACGTGGCTGGGCTTTGGCTCAGGGATGCTTGCTGGTGTCAGGGGGAGAACACTATGAGCTGGATCTCATTGCTCTCTGGAGTCTGGAGGCAGGAGGGTCACTGCACCAGGTGACACAGCAGGTGACAAGGGGCAGGCCAGGCAGACTGCCAGTGGTAGCTGGAGGGCTGTGACTTCTAGCAGGGCAAACGTGGGCCATACTCAGAACCACAGAGCAGTGGAATATAATTGATAGGTATGCTACCTTAAGTCTTCACTGGTATAATGTTAATATGAAAAAATAATGATGGTAGAGATGTGCTATTCTAGCTAAAGGCAAAATATAAACAATTTATGTCACAGCTATTTCCAGTATAAGCTTTTCTTCTACCTTTAGGCTCTGTTCTGCAAACACTTGTCATAAGTACTTAATTTTGCACAGATATGTAGTTCCACTGAACTTGGGGAGGTGTTTAAAAAGCCCATGTGAGGAAGACTTTGACTACACTAAGAATACTTTGCTGTACAAGAACACAAAATTACTGTTCTGGAAGACATCCTGTTCTGCAGATGTTCTCAAACAAGCTCAATCACAAAGGTAATTTTTTTTTCAGGCCCAAATTTGTCCAAGCTGTGGGGAAAGTCTTAAAGAGATATTCTGGTCCCTGTTGCCTTCTAGTTATCTCCTTTTGCTTGCAGGTTTATAGACAGCAGAGCTGGCACATTATTTACTTCCTCTCTTGCCACCATGCTATGTCCCTGTCTAAAGTGTTTCAAGGACGCAACACTTGTCCTAGCAGCTCCACTGCAGCAAAGTGGACTGAAGTCTGCAGAAGTCTTGGTTGTGGCTTTGCAGTGTTAGGACCTCAATGTGGCACTAAGGGACATGGTTTAGCGATGGGAAACAGTAGGTCAGGTTGATGGTTGGACTTGATGATCATGAAGGTCTTTTCAAACCTAAATGGAAAAAAGAAATAGCTTTGGGTTTCTGAGACATGCCAGTGATTTTTGCCTTGGGACCTGTATCATGAAGTGTAAAACCACAGTATGGTAACTCCAGCGCACTCGTGATGAAACCACTTCTTTACATACTGGTGAAAATGCAGTGCTTATTGATGCAGCATAGCATTTCTCAAGCCTATTATGTTTTGTCTAATTTTGAAAGTTTTCAGATAGTTCCATTCTTTCTGTGCAAAGATACAGCATAGCCCCTTCATCTCACTTCACAAAAAATGAAGGTGTATGGACTACATTAACTATATTGTCTTCACCTAAATTTCAGATAGGCATTCTCTGGTTTTAGGGTACATTTACCTTAGATTTTCAGGGTGGCAATTTCTGTGCCTGATTCTGATGCATGTAGTTCACATGCAGATCAATTAGTTTCATTATTTTCTGCTATATAGACACATTACTAACCCATGTGGCTCCTTACATTTAGCACACTATCACACACTCATGCACCATCTCAACACAATCTGACAACAGTTTCGGTGCTGATGAGCCACGTGCCGTTTACAGATTAATTTAATGTAAAGAAATGTTTTCTGCAGCTTAGAAATTTCCTAACTGAAATCAGATATATCCTTCAGATTGTGATATTGTTCCTTCTTCAGCTGCAATATTAAACATTTACGTAGTATTTTTTTCTACCAGTGAACCCATTGGGAACAGCATGTGGGTAGCGTAGCCAAGACAGTGCTCAGAGATGTTAAACAAACATGGCTGCAGTCCAGACCTTGTTGAAAAAATGGCAGCACTCCCATTGATTTCAGCAGGATCAGGATTTCACGGCTGTTGTGTGAAAGAGTTTTCCCAACACTCAGCATCTGCAGATTCAATTTATGATACAACTTTAAAAACTGCATTAAAAATATTAGGATACTGTAACTCTTGGCTCAGATAAAGTGTTTAAAAATAGCTTTAAACTTAATTGAGGACAAGAAGAGTCTCCCTTGTCTCTTCATTCAGGGTCAAAAGGCATGAATTTCATTCCCTAAATTATCAACACTTAAAACTTTTTCTGCATGATTAGATTATTACTAAGAGTCAGGACAGCAGAGATCCTCCCACTGCATTGACCTGTGAACTTTGTTAAATCTTCTGACAGGGCTCATTGTCTATAGCAGGATAGTGAATGACTTTCCAAAATGCAGCCATTCTTTTAGTTGTAACATGAAGCTGGTGCTGTTTTCTAATGGGTTGAAAGCGTTAATTTACATTGATGACATTTCTTGTCAATTTATGTGCCAGCTGAATTTGCTGATTAGTCACAAAAGATGATGTGCTGCTTATGGACAGTTATTATTGTACCTTTACAAAAAACTTCAGATACTTCAAATACTTCCAGAATTATAAAATGCTTCTTCCCTTCCATGTACAAAATATGTGTGAAACTTTAATCAGAAACTAATACTCAAAGGGATGTAATTACCAAATGAATCATCTGCAGTGTACCAAGTAAGTGAAAAGTTACCTAGGAAGAATCTGTTTATACCTTCCCTGAGAATATTTCTAAATGTTTTGTTATAGTTTAAATCCGATGTGTTTTGGTATCATGGAAACATAATTCTTATAGGCTTCCTGCTATTATCGTCTCCAAGCCCTTCAGTTAGAGATGACAATTTGTAACACAATTCCTCATCTCCAAACTCTTTACCCGGTGCCAGTTTCCGTTCTTCTGTGGCATATATTTCAAATTTCCTGGAAGTATTTTGCAACTCTGATTGCAAAGAACTTGTTAGCAAACATATATGAAATTGAACCTCTTTTGAAATCCAGGGTCCTTCTGTAAAATATGTACCGAGTCCTTCATATTAACCTTCCTTAAAATACTTTTCAGTGACATATGCAGAAAACATCTGCCATTGATTAGGTAGCTGATATGCTGGGACCATTTCTTCCCATGATCTTTCATAATGGTCTCTGTGGTCCCTTTATTCAGTTGTGTCTTGATTTGTACGTTGAAGATATTGGTGTACTTTAGGCACAAATATAAAACCAATGTGATTTTATCTTGAAACTTAGTTCTCCAGTGCTTTAAACATTCTTGTTCTTGCAAGTTGAGACTTGAAAACAATCTTAGCAGGCCAAATTCTGCTTTTATATATACAGCTGAGAATCTGAGAAGCTTTATAGCTTTCCCAATTTGTGAAGGCAGTTCTACAGCATGAGCAACTCTTCCTTCAAACAAAAGGATGGGTTACAGCCAGCCACGCTTTATGGACATGTTATTGGATGTTAATACTGGTTACTTAGCCAACAATTCCTAGCAGATTGTAATGAATTACTATGGTATCTTCCTTTGTCAGTTCATCTGTGAATGGGATTTAGCAGTATTATTTTGTAGATGGCCTCACTTAAATTATGGATGATTGCTATGTATTATTGAATACTTGTCTGTCTTATGTTGTTATTGCTGACCCAAGTAATAACTGACAATTTTGCTGATAAACTACATCAGGGCAGCCAGGTTGTGGCTCAAAATGCTTGTGGTGTTCAAACAGTTTGCAACAACTCTAGTGCCAGAATACATAATGTGACCCAGGAAAAATCAGCTTGGGAAGCCACTGGGTTCTTACTTCTGTCCACTTTGTCTTCACATCTTTGTGGAACCTTTTCTCCATAACGTCTGGGAAGATAGAGATTGCATCCCTGCTGGTGAACACACAGCTCCAGCACGACCAGTGGGTAGCACTAGCAAGGCTTTCCTGGATAACTGTTGTCCCTGACCAGGCTGTCATGGGACACACTGGTACCTCAGCTCATCTGCATCCTGCAGTGGCAATGCAGGATGCTCTTCTCCTGTCTCTCTGAGGTACAGGACATGTGTTTCATGACCCTCAACCATATATGAGTAGTTTTGATATATGGCTGATAGGGTCAAGAACTGTGCTTTTTTGTTGTTTGTTTTGTTTTCCTAGGGTATTTAGAAACTAAGAAGTAAAGTCCCTGTTATAATAAGCTAAATAAGGAGAAAATCCTCCCTCAGATAACCAGCAACAGTAGATCATTGCTTGTGAAGTATTCTGTAGATCTCACTCAATGTTAGTAAAATCTATAAACAAAGAGCAAGTGGTTCTAAGCCTTTGCTATACTTAGTGAATGTCAATAAATTTAAACAAGCCCTGAGATAGGCATCTGGGCACTGGAATGCAAATTCAGTTTAGTAACTTTTTAAAATGGCCCATTCCATTTCTTGGGTACATTCCCTCAGTGACAGCGTATTTATTTTTACATAAATAAATATTATTTTTAATCGGGATGAGTTTATGGCCTGAGTGTTATGGTTTTCAACCCTAACTACAGATAGACACCTAAATGCAGGAGAGTGGCTCAAGCCTCTTGTCAGCATTTCCTATACCCATTTGGGACTGCTGGATTCCCTGCAGATCCAGTTTTAGGTCCTTCAGTTGTGACTCAGAGTGTAGTGGATAAGGATTGTTTTTTTTTTTCCTGTAGAGTTTTGCTTTTATTATCTCTGCTTAAATTGGTGTAATATTACACAAAGACTGGATATCTCCAAATGAAGAAAGGTAATTTAAGAATTGCTGGTGATATCAACAATTAGATTACAGTATACAGTTAAGGGTGGTACAAGAAACTACACCTGTACCATTTACAAATTGAAGGAAATGGTCAATTAATTCCATGTTGTCTGGAAAACCAACAGGACTGAAGCTTAAGCATTTTGTTTGAAAAACGGAAGTGGTGATTGGGCAATTCAAGATTAAGAGGATCTTGGCAGAAGGTGATGGAAATTACACCTACTAGGGAACAGATGCTCCACCACTCTGGGTTGAATAATGCTTTCAAATGTTGATGGTTTTGGAAGTGGGTAGTCAACTTAATGCCAAAATCAAAACTGATGACATCCAGACCAAGCTGATGCTAGTTTTCTTTCTTTTTAACTTCCTCTGTTGTTCCTCAAGATCTGTTTTGGACTTTGGGAATCAAATGAACCTCCCTAATATGTTTCTCAGTTGAAACTCTCTAGTTTCACTTGGAAAGATCTGAAGAACTAAATATTTGTACATGGTTTTAATGTACAATAAGTCAGATTGGCTTCTTTCAGAACTGAACTTATTCTTGTCCAAATGTTCTCATGAACATTAGTAACCTTTGTGCCAAAGTTGTTCTGAGAACTAGATTAATATTGTCTCTCAGATTTTAATAAAGATAATGCTGAGTGTAAGGGAGATGTTAATGGATAACTAGAATGGAGGAATAGAGGTGGAAATTATTTTATTTGATATATAAACAAAACTTGGTAAATATACCTATCTAGAAGGAAACAATTTGCATATCAGAATATGATAAGGACTGGAATATTAAATTTCAGGTCCAGTATGAAGGACAGTAACTGAATCTAAATGAGTTAACTGGAAATGCACAAACATAAAGAAGTAGAAAAGGGCAATTTTTGTGTGATCTTAATAGTGTACAGATTTTGGAAGGCATTTAAAAAAATATAATAGTATGAAGTGAGTAGTCTCAAGGGTGTATTGAAGTTGATTTCTCTATCAGATAGGGATTTATCAGCTGGAAATGGCATATGTGGAGGAATATTCTTCTTCACTAACTGACTTAGAAAGTGGCAAGTAGCTTGATGTTCTAAGGAGAACCTAAATGTAATATTAGGAAAGATGTTTCTACTAAAACCAAGGAAATTTTATAACCATTTTACAAGGTAGTTTGAATACTTCTTCTGGCTTATTGCGCATAGCTACCTCTGTTCCTTTGGATCATGTTCACAAGAGGGGTTACCAAGGTGATCATGGGAGTGATGCTTGGTTTATTTCATATCATGAAACAAAGGCTGAGAAAAGACATGCTTGTTCTGTGCAAATACTGCCAATGAAGGATAGAGGAACTACTGAAGAACAGTCTTGGAACAAGAAGAAATGGGTATAAAGCAACTGTTAGTAGATTCAAACAGGAAATAGGAGAAGGTTTCTAAGGCCTGGGAGGGTGACGTCTTATGGGCACCCTCCAGTAGAAGAGCTGAGGCCAAGAGACTGATTCATTTCAGTGTAGAACTTCTTGCATCTATTATCTGTATTATGCAATTTCCTTTAGCAGCAGGGATGAAACTTCATGATGCAGGATGTTTTTGTTTAGTATTCTCTCTGCACTAAGAGAATATGAACAACTCTCATTTCAGTATTATTTTAATGCAAAGTTTATTTTCATTTTAATTGTTTTAAATTTTCCTAGGGAAGGCAATAACATTGTCAAATTCAGAAAAAAAGAACTTTAGCACATATACAGCAATCCTCCAAATCTTAATGCTCCAACACAGGTGTTAGACCTCTTTGAAGAAAACGTCACTCAAATTTATTGAAGAAGGGCAAATGCTCATTTTGCTGATACATATTTTCCCTTAGCTTCCTTCTCAGAGGTGTCAACAGTTTTGTTTCATTTTTTTTTTCTTCCAATATTCAGGCTTGTGATGGCATCTGACGTGGAAGATCTTGGCTTTAGGCATTGAAACCTGTTCAGGTTATAAGCAAAAAAACCCCAAGGTCTTGGAATGGGTGACATTAATCATAAGTGGTATTCTAAGTTCCTTCCTTCAATGTACTTGTCTACCTCTATGGATGAAACTATATAATATTTTTAGAAATAGGTATTTTAATATATATATATGTATATATAAATACATATATGCATTTATACATTATGTGTACATTAATATACATTATATACATATGTTTACACATATATATATTAATATATTTTTATATATGTGTATATATATAAAGACAAACAACAGAGCTTTTGCCAAGAATTGTTACACAGTGTTCGCATAAAGAGAAACACACTGACTACCTGATTTGATTCAGAATTGGAAAGTTTTCAAATAATTTTATACACTAAGGTTCCTGAGAAGACTTTAGAAAGGACTGAGAGTTCATTGGATGATAGACAACTGAATGTTTTTTCTTTAGAAATAGTTACAGTCAAATAACAAAACAGATAACTAGAATTTATTTTAAAAAAGAATATTAAAAATAAAAAGATGAGCATTTTGGCTCGCTTAGATTTATATCAGATCTATATATTCATCAGATATATTTGGACTGTGGTCAGGAATTTATGAAAATGTTTGCAAATCATGATGTTTTATGAGCTCTAGCTTTCATCTGAAAGCTCATAAGCAAGCAGAGAACACGTGAAAAAACCTGTTATCAAGTCCCAGAAACTGAACTGAGAATGTGAACAGGGAGAACTGAAATACGAAAAATATTCTTTCTCTAAAGTGTACTAATAATGCAAACTTAGTTTAAGAATATGCAGTTCTTAGTGGTCTACTACTCATTATTTTCCTATTCTTGAATTTATTCATGAAGTAGCAACAATAATAATGTCTCCTGGACGATCCTAACTATCAATACCAGAACATATGGGGTAAGTTAAAGGTCTGAAGGACGAAAATGCAAGGCAAGTGGATCAGACCTTTACTTCTAACCACAACATTTTTAAGGTTTAGATTTTGCACTGAAATTCTTCTACAGATAACTTATCAGAAGTTATTTTGGATAATACTCCAATGTTTGTAGTGAACACTATCAATGCTGAACTGTTTGTTGGAATAATTAGTATGATTTAGGAAATTACAACAACACTATTATATCTTCTGTTTGAATTTGGATACTCATTTGTGTGAACTGATTGTTTCCTTCATGCTGTTCTGATCTACCCCACTGGAGATCTAGAACAGACTGTTTTAATAGCTCCAAAATTGCTTCCACAGATAATGTGGCATAGAAAACAAGCAATCCCAGGAAATTCTTTAAAAAATCCCAGGGAAATCTTTAAAAAATATGCAAGCATTCCTTTGTCAAATATATGTATTTTAAAAAGAACAGTGTTAGGCACATTCGATCATCATTGATTGTTCTGTGGCCTGTAGATTGGGAATAGGTTTTTGTGTACAATCTCTCATAGACACACATGTACAAATTGTTAAATAACCTCATTAATAATAACAATAATATCAAAACTGTCAGCTTTTGAAGTGATATGTACAGCTCAATATTAGGCCATGCAATAAACAAAATTTTTACCTGTAACTCTGCCTCAATATAGAAAAAGAACTGAGTAAATTTATTTTATTCTTCATACATCATTAAAGAAAAAAAAAGTCTTTGCAATATATTTGCCTTCTTTGTGTTATGTATTACTCTTTCAGCTGCAGAGGGGCTTGAGCTGAGAGTGGATTCTCATCCTGCCAGGCCAGCAGTGGCCAGTCTGTATTCCAAATCCGTATGAGGGAAGCTATGACAAGCTTGCTTGCTCTCCTGAGGTAGATTTTCTTTCTTTTGGGGTATTGGGAGGAGGAGATCAGGCAGAAGAGAAATAAATGTTACTATTAGCTGATGTTTTGAAAATCAACATCACCATAAAATTAACTTCTGAGATTCCAGTTTATACAGAAAAGTTAAAATAACAATTACATGTTTTAAAATTTTCTTCTTCCTCTGGCCATCTTGGAATTTGTCTAGAGTAGAAATCATTCTCTAGTTTCCTTTCTGTCAAGAGATGAAAGTTGATGTGACAGAAAGCTGATGGGACAGAGCATGACAGTGATATTATGCACTATAACAAGTGATAGCTTCTGTACACTGTTTGGATGATTTTGTCCAAATTTTATATCATTTCCTCTTCTGTGCACATGTATGTTTCTGCTTTAGTTTTAATTTTACATAGATACACATGCAAAATAATCACGTGCATGCAAATGAACACAGACTACATTTCTAAAAAATCAGATGCTTTATTTCATCTTCCTGGATGCTCAGCTTGGGACAATGTCGACATGATAATTTGTTATAAAAGGCACTGTGATCAAACAAAAACATCTGGTCACCTTACACCAGGCTAATTAAAAGGACTGTTTTTTTTTTATTTTTTTTTTTTCTGAATGACTTTTATAAATCCAGAAATGAAAGCATATTTCTGGTTTGGACAACAGCAAATTAGTCTGCAGCCAAGATGATGCTCATCTTGTTTCCAAACTTAATTTATCTGTTTGGGAGCCAAGGACATTTTAATGGCTATCTCCAAGAAAATCTTGAAATAACAGAACCATTTTTTATTAAAATATGTGAACTACTGTACAGTTTAGAGGAAAGCTGTTCACATTATGTAAATATGTTCAATAAAGCATCAAGTTACTTAGCTGCGGTCTGGGACATGCCTGCCCAGATTTCATAGATACCAAGCTATTTAAACAAAGTTTGGCACCAAATTCCTTTATCCCATTTGTGCATAAGCATATGTGCTCCTTATTAGTGAAGCCGGATGGAGAACTAACTTATTTTATTAACTAATAATTTAAATACGCAATGCCACGGTAAAAATCTGTTTTTCTTATCATGACTGTAATTATGATCCTGGCTATGCACTTGTAAGACATCTAGGAAATTATTAGAGAGATCTTGTTTCTGCTATGATGCTAGTTCAAATGTAGCAATGGCTACATCTTTTTCATAGGTGAAATAGATGCTTTATCATCACAGCCAATGTGACAGCAGTGTGATGATTTTGTGACTAGAGCAGTGACATGAGGTGACTAGCAACTGAGGAGAATCAGTTCAAATCCTGATTCACAGTTTTCCTGTGTGACTCTGAATAAATCATTTAATCAGGTGAGGTTCCCAAAACTGTGCTAGAAGTCAGCAATATCTCTCGTCACATTGTATCTGTCAGATCTACTGAAAATATGGATTCTTGTATAGGAAGGGAATGAGAGATACTGTCTCAGCAGAAGCCTCCAAATGAAGTCTCAATACATGAGATTAGTGGGAGATTAATCATTCGGGTATCCATAAGAACAATCTCACAAATTTAGGTGAGCAGTCATTACACACACAAACACTGCTGGAAATAAAGGGATTGTATAGAGATACTTTTACTGCTCAGTTATCTACAGTTAAGTAGCTCAGGTGAGTAAAGATTTTTCATATAAATAAGCATCTGCCTCCCAGTCCCTTCTGTGCTCCTTACTGCAACAGTGCTACAAAGACAACCTTTCCAACACATGTGAATGCCTTCTGTCAAATGAATCTTAAATACAATAATGATGCCCCTTATCTGAAAATGAAAGCTAATAATAAACAGCAGCAAGTATTTCAGGAATGCATATTCCACATCACAACTTCATTTCAATGAAACCTTTAGGAGAAAACACTAAAAATAAAACATAGAAAAACATACAGACTGGATTTACCCTTACCTGTGCCAAAAATAACCTTGCAATTTAAAAGTTAACTGGGAAAATTATTCAGCCTTATTCACTAAAATCAAAGTAATTCTTAACCATGATTAGTGAGAGCATCACTTGCTAACTATCAGTAGAAATAACTCAAAGCCAATATTTTATGAAAAGTTAATCAATTCCAAACTTTCATATGTAGCTTATCAAAATATGTGCATAAACATCTTTATTCCAGAAATGAAGTTTCTATATCTCATTATTATATCTGACAAGTTTTGGAAACACAGATCATGCATTCTCTCACATTTAATGTAAAACAATCACTGCTATATTTTTCTGTCAGATTAATTTTTTCACTCCTAATAGCTCATGCACTTATGGGCTCTTCTGACAGCTATTTTTGCAGCAGAGCTGCTCTCTCCTCTGACCGCTGACATTTATTAATCAATTGATCAATAAGTCATTTGAACCCCACTTGGGAATGCTGAAATACCCATTGTCCCTCTTAGATTGCAGAACTAAATGATTGTGTTGTTGTTTGTGTTGTAATGGGTGGTGTTATGGAGCTCTTGTTACAAACGGAGTATGAAATCTAAAGCACACTGGAGGGCTATCAGTCGCTTTCCTGCTGATGCAGAAAAGATGACTTGTTCTTGAGAAACTGCCTTTTCTTGCAAATACATCTGTATGAGCTTAACTTATGCATACCAATAGCTCAAGAGACCTCAGAGTGTGAAACTCATGTGAAAATCTAGGCACATGCAGAAGTGTTTTTAAGACAGGTTCCAGAACAATGCTATCTATTTATTCTATTTCTTCCTGTCCAACCTTCATCTTACTTGAAAAAAAAAAAAAAAACACACTAAAGGGTCTCTCAAGGAAAAGCAAATTGGGCTTCTTCTTACTTTGAAGTTTTGGAATGAGTTGTTATTGAGTATAAACTGATTTATCTCTACTGAGGTTGCTCACTTGCCCCGCAGTGGATATCTGTCCTTTATATTTTCTGAAGTATAATGTAAGTTCATTGTGCATTTGAGTAAAAACTCTATTCCCCCTACAGAGTTACTATTTTATTGCAAGAAGTGTCAGATGTCAGATATGGACATATGTAAGGATTGTAACATAGACCAGTGGAATATGTTTGTTGTAGAAACTCCAACAGAGAGACAGAAACATCGTAGATTCCTGATCTAAAATGAAATTCAAGCACTATTTGGGATAGTGCTGTGCTACTCTTGTGTTTTGAATCATACCAGACAAATTAAAATTATTACTTCTTTTTCTTGCAACAAACTGTTAGATCTGCAAACAGACACAAAGCAGGAGAAAAACTCTATCTGGTTTGCCTCTCATGAAA
Organism: Anseranas semipalmata; assembly: GCA_013399115.1. Lineage (NCBI taxonomy): Eukaryota > Metazoa > Chordata > Aves > Anseriformes > Anseranatidae > Anseranas > Anseranas semipalmata. The sequence continues at coordinate 602,442 of VXAA01005570.1, read as the reverse complement.
TCTGGTGCAGATTATTCATGAATGGAGAAAATGCACATTTGAGCATCTCTCTCATGTTCCTGGGGCACTTCAGAAAGTCATCATCTTAGTGGCATTGTGCCACAAAGTGCCACTCCAGCCTTTGACATTGTCATAATGAGCAGAACACTGTAAATACAGCAACGGCTAGATTATTAAGTTCCAGAGAAGAATCTGGTCTTGAATGCAATGGCAGCTTTTTTTTCTCTTTTGAATGGAAATAGAGATGGAACTGTAAGAAATTTAAGAAAAAGTTATTTCTCTGTCTCATCTAGAGATGAAGCTGGACCATGGCTGGAAAGAGGGTACTTAGGTGGCTTAGGCAGTGTGAATAATCATGTGTTCTCAGATGACTGATCCCTAGGCAAGTCCATGACACCTGTAAATAACTAGTGACTGAGGAATTATGTGTCCTGTTGCAGTACAAACAGAAGCTCTGAAACAAGGAGGAAATGATCAAAGAATTAGTAGGAGGAAAAAAATAACTGTAGGAACTACTTAAGCGATTTCTCTGGGGTTTCCAAAAATAAAGTGTGTCTCAGGTAACACCACGAGGGATGTAACACCGCAGCCTCCCTCTGAATGGCAGAGGTCTCTAGAAACTGAGATATTAAATACTGGAGAAATTTCTTCTCTACCTGTTTGTAAGATCTTACACAGAAATGCTGTATACCAGAAATATTAGTTTTCCACCAATAGAGTGAAAAAGGAGGAAGCTCAGGGTGAAGGTTTCTTGACAGCCAGAGACTCCAGGTGTGACACCTGCTTCCTGGGAACAGCACGAATACAGACCTCAGTATTTCAGTGAAATGTACAACCCATCTCTATTACCTGGTTTTTCTCTAATTAAAAAAAAAAAAAAAAAAAGAGGCCAGAGTTTATCTCAGTCATGTAAAAAATTCTATTTTTGTTGTTGGTGCTACTTGTAGTTCTTTAAACGTAAAGCATATACAGATATGTTAGGACTGAGAGGCAGACTGCTGTTTTGCTTCCAGGTGTTTCTGTGTGCCTGTTGGCAGTTGCTTCCTTCCAATAAGGTACAGACAGCTGAGATGTCTGGCAATCCCATGAAGAGAACTTCAGCCTGGAGAAAGATGTTTTGGGGATTGCAGTACCTCTGTTTAGACTTGTCCTATAAATAAACCACCCACACACCCAACAAAAACCCCCAAAACAACCCTTAAAAGTTCAGATTGCTAGGACAGCTAGTCATCTTTCAGTTATATTAAGTATTACTTCCACTTGCATTGTTAAAATAATCTTGGGCAGAAGGAAAGATAAGCAAAGTCATTAGGAAGTCTAATTTCTGGACCTCCATCAGAAATCATGTTAGTGTCCTCTGCTGACCTTTGCAATCACATGTGTGCAAATTGACTGTACATATACTTTAAAATCAATAGCACTAGCTGATAAGATAGAAATGTGAGACTAATGGATGAAGAATTAAAATGGCAAACCAAAGGGTTAAAATTCATATTAATATGGACAGCTAAGGCCAAGCCATTCTGCAGAAATGAGGGCAGCAGGTCACTTTGACAGTTTGTCCATAGTTAATGGAAGTTTATTGACTAAACTGTGTGAAACCGCAGTGAATATTGCATATCACTTTGTCATATGGAAAAGCTGCGTTTATGGATTTCTGATTCATCAGCTAGAGTGAAAAATCTTTGTTGAATCCCCTCCTTTTTATTTTTTTAGATCGATGTGGGCCTGTTCACAGACTGCTACTGCAAGCATCTCAGTATATTTTCTGGTCTTAGAGGCTTGGAGGTTTTTGTCATTTTAAAGCAGCCCAGGACCTCCATAGGACCTTACATAAATCGGCTCAGCAAGGAGCTGAGTCTGCAATACAATATAGAGCACCAAAATGGTACAGGGGAACTTCCTGTTACTGCAATCCTATCCCACTAGAATATTATTCAGCATCATTCAGTACGTTGTAATATGTTATTTTTCATGCATTAGCACCTTTGTACTTGGTAATACACAAAAGACAAACAGTTCACCTCGGTTGGTGAACATTAATTGTAAAAGGTAAAGCAAATCAGGTGACATATAGCAGTTTTATATAAATATCACGTCTCCATAATCAGGACATGGTGCCCCTAGTTTCAAACATTGCACAAATGCAGCATAAGAGAAAAAATCCTTCAGTGAAAAAATGGTAACAATAATAATGAAATAATAGACAGGAATACTTTGACCTTCTGTATAATATGGAACAAGATTAGTCTGTCTTCCATATTTTTACAGCATCAGTCTGAAGTGTAGGAACATATATTTCAACTCCACCAACTTGTGTGTAGGTTCACTGAAAGCAGTTGGAAATCTGGATTTGTCTGATGCAATTTTCTTTTAAAATTTTCAGCTTTTAAACAAGCTGAACTAAGAAAATATAAGTAGCCAGAACGGATTGTTAAACAAAGACTAAATGGGTGAAGGCACTGAAATATTCCATTTGAACATTGCAGCCTATGAATTTAGTTTTCATTATTTTAAAATAAATATTTTTAATCATGTTATTAATTTTGATATATTTTACAATTTTTATATATTGACAATGAAAAGCTTCCACTTCCCCCCCCCTGAAAATTGCANCATTTTTGTCTCTCTTTATTTGGAAGTATTTATAAATTATTCCAAATTCCCAAGTCTGGTCTGCAAAGGCTAAGTGTGTGTGTGGCATGCATGGAGCAAAAGTGTTTTTTAATTTAGGAGAATTAACCTCAGTAGGACAAGCCTCTGCTCACTTTGACAGCTGCAAACACTGGCATAAACCAAGGTAAACATGTTTAAATTACATAATTTCCAGACCACTGATTTTTTTGCAACTAACTCCAGGGCAGTTCCCTTGAAAGGAAAACTCAAGGACAGATCTGTGATGCAACATTATTATATCTATTAAAATATGCCAGAAACCTTCTGCTCTGGCTGTATTAAACATATTGTCCTAATATGTAATTTGGGCAAGTCTTCTGCTCCTTCCAACTGGACCAAATAGTTGCAGTGGCACTAATAGTCTGGCCTAATGATATATCAATTTTCTTTGAATTTTGCATGTTTGTTTGTAGCCTTTTTCCCCAGTAGAAATTACATGATATTTTTTGGTTGTTTTATTTCTCTCTTTTCTTTTTTTTATTTTCTGGTCTGACACTGAGAACAAAACCAATGAGTCAGTGCAGAAGCCATTCATCTACAGTATTGACAAGTACATGAGATGGCAAAGGAAGTTAAAGATTTTTATCAGCGTAAACATAAAGTCAAGTCTTGACATTTCTGTCTATGTTTTAAAAGATTTTTTGATCTTCATGCGTACCTCCTTGCTTCCTTCCCAACATACGTCTCTTCAAAATGGGAGAAGTGTCTGTTTAACAAAAGAAGATTATCTCAGGGCCAGCTTCTGGCAGTCTCACTCCTCTTGGAGGGTGTCTTCCTTCTGGGTAGTCCAACCGAAATGACTCCTGTTGATTGAAGAGGAAGCACTATCCTAATTGAGTAAAGGTGTCGGGCCTGTGAGGTATTTGCAAGGAATGCTTCTCAGCTAATTGTTTAGAGTACTCAATGTAGAAGAAATGTCAGTGGTCAGTGAGGTGGAAAACAGGATAGGAAAGGACAAAAGGATTTTTAAATTCAAAATTTAGGCAGCATAGAAAGATACATTCCACGGCTGATAGTTGGCATTATTATTTCAACTGTGCCATTAATTCCTACAAATAAAAAATTACATATAGCACAGAAATGTCTTCCAAGATATCTGTGACCCCTGCCCTATAAGGTGGTCATAGATGAACCATGAAGCAGTGGGTATATTTGTCTTTGATTACCTGAATCTGTGATCTCTTGAATTCCAAGTGATAGCTCTGCTTGCCAAAGACATATATGTTGACCTGCAAATAAGTAAATCGGTGTAAAGGAAGGAAACATTTTAGATTTGCTAAGGTGGTTGAAACTGTGCACTGTTTCAAGTACAGAAAACAAAATAATATGGGATTTTATTTCACCAGCAGTAACTTCATAACAGGGCATGGTAGCTTTACTCTCCTTCCACAGTATCAGTTTGCCATGGATGTGATATCTTGACTTTAAAATCATGAATCACTTGCAAATCTGTGGTCTCCTGATTGTGAACATAAGTGACTCAGAGGCTGATGCTAGGCTTGCTAATGAGCTTCCAGAAATGGAGAAAGGATGTGGACCTTTTCCCTCCTTTGCTGGGCCAGTGAGCAGTCCCCTCCTGGGAGATATTTTAGGAGGCAGCAGGACAGCAGCCTTTTTTGGCAAGAAGTATCTGCTCATCCTCAATAGCTTCATATGACGTGTAGAATCAGCAGTAGTTCAAGGTGATATAATATTGTGTGGCTTTGCAAAACAATTCACCTCCTAATTTACAGATATTCTTCTTTAAGTAGTACTTGGTACTTCTTTAAGTAGTGCTTGGCTATAGCAGGAACACACACACAGAAGATTAAGAAGGATTGAAAGAATTGCACCTCTTGCCTTCTAATAACTGTTTTTAAGTTGCTGGGTGATCGTAGTCTCTGCTTCAGAGGGAGATTACCATGATGAATTTACATTGAGTGAGAAAATACTATGGGGTCCCTTCAAGGAAGCTACTCTTAGTCTCATGCTTCTGTTATCTCATGAAGCATTAGCTTAAGAAAGGAGACATTTAGGAGAAAATCAAGATGTACCATGCAAGGCCACAGAAGATTTGGGCAATAATAGAAGAATATTTGAGTACTGAATGAAATAAAATACCAGTTCCGGTACTATTTTTTTCTATCTCTGTTACTGGTGAAGATGAAAATATCAATGGCAATATTGGGACAAGAAATGCCCTTGTGAAGGCTTATGTTGCCTAATGTTTCTTGCCAAGAGGACATTTCCAGCCCTGTTTTCAGATAGTAGAGCTTGTCAAAACAGTCTGAATAATTCCCCAAAGATGCATCACTTTCCTGTAAGTGTCATGACAGCTTTGTGATAGATGCCTTCATTTTCATATAATAGTCAAAAATGGAAGAACACATTCCATTTCTTCTCAATGAGCATGAGATTTTCAAAAGTCTTAGGTGTCCTGAAACTGCTCCAATTGAATTCAAGATGTTTTCTAACTAGCTTAAATGGAAGAAAGAAGTTAGGGCCACATAAAGCACTTTGGAAAATCCTACACTTTTTTTTTTTTTTTTCATACATTATTCAATCCCTTTATGTGCTTATGCAAGCTCAAAAGGTGCAATACAAAATGCTCATATCTACACCCTTGTCAAAGAGCACTTAACAGCTAACAATCCTCTGCCAAAAAAAAATCTGAGCTATGGCTTAATTTAAGAACCATTCAATTTTGTCATATGTCCTTATGGTAGTTTTTAACAAAAGTAAATCACTACCGACAAACATGCCTTTAACAATGGTATATTAATTGAATTAAGACGGAGAATAAAGGAGACATAACAGGCGGTTAAGAGTGAGAAAGCATGTTTGACACTGAATAATTAATTTTCATTCCAAGATAAAAATGTTGCCCATCGATTTACAACCCCTTCTGGCTATAAAGCCTTTTGGTGGAAACCTGATTCTTAATTATTGTCACAGGAATGCTAAGCTTGTCAAAAAGCTATTTCCATCGTGATGATCAGCTTTAAATGCTTGGAGCAATTTTTGTGCCATACTTAACAGCTGCTTCATCATTTGTTATCTTTTCAATTAAGCACTCTATTCCTACATGGCTTATAATCTCTATCAAAGAAAGAAACATGCATGCAAAGGCACACGTGCATACATACAAGTAGGTACCCTCCTCAGTATAAAATCTCATCACCAGTCTCTCTCTGTTTTCTTTATTATGGAGAAAAGAGTTTGAATATTTCTAGGAAACACTAGGGTAATATTTGTACTGTTATGCAGTATGTACAAGACACTTTCAAAATAACACGGGAGAAGCATTCAAAGCACCACATCAGCAATTTCAATTTATATAGTTCTGTCTGTGTCCCAGCATATTTTCCTCTGCTAAATTCGCTCTGCTCCTTTCAGTGACAAAACTGAAAATAGACTGATTACACCATTAAAAACATTAAGCAGAAATATGCTTTACCCTGAAAACATTTTAGCAGTGCACTTACTATTCTAAAACTAGGTGCTTGTAAAGTGTCTTTTCCTTCATACAGATTTTGTTTTTCAAATGTATCTGCTTTTGTTGGAGATTTTGTGTGGTTGAGGGCTTTTTGCCTGGGATGAGTTTAGGAGAAAACAAAGAGAGAAGGATGTCAGCTCTCTCTTTCTCCTACAAAATGTGAGGGGAACACAATCATCTGATGGTCTTAATTGCCAGGATGACAGTATCTCCTGTAAGTATTTTAGCTCTGTACACACAAACGCACACAAGATAATTTGCTGGTTCAGTGGTTCACGATGTAAATCAATTCAAACCTAATTTGAGATACTTCATTTAGACTTCGTTTGAACCAGTGATCTGTGGCAAATCTTATTTGTGCAAAAGCAGAAACAGAAGTTAATAGATATAGAGTGCCAAATTATGTGGCCAGACCAACCACTTTAATTAATTTTTTTACCTGCAGATTTGACTAGCAATCAAGGACACTTGTAGAAAGGTATCTTGACAGGGTATTTAAATATTATTTGTTGTCAAGTGAAAACATGAGTGTGCCTTTGTGAAATTGCTAAATTGAGAATTGGGTGCATGTGTGAAATACTTCTGTTACCCAAGCACAATTTGGAAGACTTTCAGGAGATATGTGTTTATTACCAACAGAAACTTGTATTTATAATAAGATATAATAAACAACCATACTTTATTAGAAGCCTGATCTATCAATGAAGTACAAGCTTAACTCTATCGCTGGAATAATTCAAGTTTTTTTTAGATTAGAATTTAAATGAAGATTTTTCTATTGTACATATAACTTCTGTTAAAACATTGTCATCAGGTTTATTTGGGCAGGATTTGATGGTGGAATGGGCCGGGAAAATTCAAGTTGCATTATTATTGCATACATTGTATACATGAAAGTCCTTGTTTACAGTTATGATGATGGTAAGCTAACCACGAAAGTGTTTGTATTACTTGTATTTTTAGGTTTTAAGAGCCCCAGATGGAGAAAAGCATCATTTTGAGCTAGGCAGTTTAAAAACACGTAGCTCCAGAAGAATCTTAATGGTATTTCTGACAATGTAGGAACTCTTGTTAAGTTTTACTTTAACGTCATAAAGAGAAAGAAACATGTTTTCTGTAGCCCTTTTGATGATTCACTGCACAAGGATACCAGCTGTGTCTAACAGTCCAGAGTTTCTCCACTACTAATTCAAAACAGACATATCTAAATGATTTTCCTTCAACTTAATGTGAGTAACTTAACTCTAAATGTATCTGAAGAATTTGAATGGGCTATGGAATATTAAGATATCCGGTACTGAATATTAAACTGAAATAAAATCAATATATTTTCGACCAACATTTTGTGCCTGTCACTGAGACAGATTCTAGGGCTAACTGGTGGGATTCACTAATGGAAAACTGGCATTGTGTGGAGCCCACAACTGTTTTGGGCTCACCTAGAGGCTCAGAGAACCAAACACATTTACTATGCTTCTGCAAGGCCATTTTGCAGTGCATGCTGAGGCCCAGGCCAAAGTATAAGGTGCTGCTTGGGCTAAAAAGCCATGGTGTGGGATAGCAGTAGGATGTCCCACACTGAGCACTCAGATGGGCGATGAACCTGGGCAGGTCTCAGCCCTGCAGTATGAGGTGTTCGTCTTCCAGAGACTGCTGATGCAGGGGAAAGATCATTCACAGCAGCAGTGTGAGAGAGAGGTACAGAGAGACAGACCTAAAAAAGGGAGAAGAAACTGTGTATAGCTATTGTTTTTTTCTGGGCCAAGTGCCTTGATGATGATCTAAGGGAGCAAACGGGTTTGCTTGGATGCTGGGGCCAGGCAAATGGTGTTGCACTGTGGGAGCACCTCAGGTGTCTGCTTTGCAGCGTAAACTTAGCTGGTGTTCTGAGATGGGGTGAGTTCTGCTTGCCTCTCGTTCTGCATTTCCTAGCAAGAGGTTATTTTACTTGGGACAAGCTGCACTGGGTGCTAGTGACCATTGTTAAGGGCTGAAACAGTCCAGGAACCCCTCTCTGATCCCAGTACAACCTAACAGGGCTCCTCTTCCAAACTCTGTCTGGGCATGTTCTCCATCCTGCCCTGCCAGGTGGTTACTCTGCAGGTATGCTCTTCCTTTTGCTAAGTAGACAGGCCTTCTGAGAGGACTAAGCTCTTAGTTACAACACAGAACTTTCCTTTTCATGAAAAGACAAATTCCTTAGTTCTCTGGTCAGAAGAAAAGTTCTCTGTTGTAACTTAATGACTTTAAATCAATCTCCAGCCCTATAACTGATAGCTATGGTCTCCTACAGTGCAGAGCTTAACTTTCAGTCTATCTTTGATTGTTTCTTTTAGGCTTGATTACCAAAGTCACCACTTCTTTAAAGGGTTTAATGTTACTACCCTGCAAAATATAACAGGATGCATGGGAGCTATTTATAGAATGGGGACACAGGGTTAAAAACAGTATTATTAGTTTGGACAAAGCTGAGTCTATTCATTGCTTAAACCACAGAAGACTCCATCATATAATGTATTTGTACATATGACATGGGTTGCTGCAAGCAAAAAAAAAAAGTTTTGTTTAGAGGGCTCATCTGACTTAAAGCATTTCTGTCATGCTTTGAAATGCTGGACCTGAGGCTCATGTGCTGAGTCCAGCTGAGGATCTGGCCCAGCATTTGGCAATTCTGAGGGACTTGGTAGAAAAAAGCAGTGAGTAAGGATATCCAGTTCTTGAATGCCTCTGGTCAGACACTGCTGTCAGATATTAAACATCTAATGTACTGAAATCCATGGATTTATTTGCTAGCCCCAGGGAAGGATGGGGGCATTCAAATGTTGCTGTATACAGACAAAATGCATAGCCCACACACTTGGTTGTGTATATAAATGCATAAAAGTTTTCTCTTTATTTCTCCACAATGCATAGGAAGGTGCAGTTATCCAGTAACACCTTTCACTTGATATGAAAATAAAATACAAAATAAAACGCTATAATACAAAAAAAAAAATCAATTCAATGGAATAGGAAAAAATATAAGTTATAAATAAATAGATAAATAAATAGATTTGTTCTTGAACAATATCTCCTTTATACATATTATTTCACATCAACTGAAAAGTAAGAGCACAACTGAAAAATAAGAGTACAAGAAACTCTTACTTGTACAAGTACTTTTACAAGAAAATTTATAGTATTAAGAAGTCAAGGAATTCAAACATGAAGTCCTTCAATACTGGGATAACAGATGTGCCGAGGTAATTCATATACGTGAAATACTCATGTAAAATGATTTAGCTTATCCTGAGACATTAGGCAGGGAAATATGGAAGAAGATGTTATCCTGGACATTTCTCTTTCTCTCAACATATATGCATATAATATAGTTTGAGGCCAATGTATAGGTAGAGATAAAGGGAGAAGGGAGGAAGGTGTGACCTGTCCTTATTAGGATTTGCAATGAGATAACAAACTGAGAAGATCAAGTGAGTGGGGCTCTTTTGAAAGTATCTTTTGGAGTCATCCCAAATACAGGAGTTGGTAGGAAGAGATTTTAACTGTGTAAATGTCTTCTGGATGACTGTTGTGTCCTGACACACTGAATTTCTGCCAGTTTCTTGGAATGCATTTGTCAATATTTTGATAGCGCAACCAGAGATGCGTATCCAAAAGATTTGGGACGAATGGCTAAAAGGTTGCTAGTGTGGTAGAAAGTGTGAAATGATAAAGATAGCAAGTTGTAGTAAGGGAGGATAAAATAACAGCAAGGAAAGAAAAACGGATTTTGGGAAGAAAATGTTAATATTGCAGAGAATTGGAAGGCTGATCTAAAGGAAAAAAAAAGATTGAAAAATGGTTTCGAGAAAACAAGTGCAAATCATCTCTTTGTGGAGGAATGGCAGTGAGTTTAGTGAGAGAATGAGTGCATTAACTTGTCTCTTATGAGATAAGATGTGGGCAATTTTTCCAACCTAAATGATTCAATGATTCTATGAATTTGGAGAGACATCCCAAAGAAAAACATCTCAGCTGTGGGATGAATAAAAAAGCTGAAGCACAGTAATTTCCAAAACATTTCAAGATAGATGTGTGAACATACTTCTATCTGTCCCCTTAAATGCTTTTTTTTTTTTTTTTTCCCTGCTGACATATGGTACAGGGTTTCTATAAATATTGCCAAAACTGAACATTAAAGTGTATGTGCTTCTTCCTTGGGGAGAGAATGAGGAAGAGGCTGAAGGACTCATCAAAAGTGTTATTCACCTTGTTTAATATGTTCCTGGGATGTGATTATATATTGTAGTAAAGAAGAAAGTAGAATCATTATTTCTTAGAATTTTATCATATGCATTTACTTATTTATTCTTATTTTGACTTTTATATGAGAGCTCAGTCAGTCTCCCAATTTTTGGCCATTAATCTTTTATCTCTTCCCTTCTGTTCTCATTTGTTAAGACCTTTATGCTGCTGCAATCTATCTTTAAAGAGCCTTTGTTTGACATAATGCAACCTGAGAGCTCAGCCACCATGTCCAGTGTTAAGGAATTTTTTGCATCAAAGGTGCCTAACCATTGCCTCTTTCGGATTTCTCTCTTCAATTTCTCTATGTACTCCTAGGGTGAAGTACCATACTTGCAGAAATGGAAATGAAAGACACCCTTATTATAAGTGGCTTGAAAAGTTTCTCTGCACTAGAGAATATGTCATCTGTTAATAAAAAGGGTGAACTTGCCTCAGTAAAAGGAATGCAATTTCTGGGATCTCAACTCAATTTACTGCTGCCTTTTGGCTTCCATCCAGGGAAGCATTAAGGAATATGCTTAATTGTAAGCATGTGAACAAATGAGAAGTCCTATTGATTTGCTTATGGTTCAGGTTGTGCCTAAGTGCTGAGTTTGGTCAGTATTTCAATTGTACTTTTAAAAAGGACAGTTTCTCCTTTCTGCTAGGCATTTGACACAATAGGTAAAATCCTCAGTAGAAAGCAAATGTTCCCTGGCCAGGGCAGCCTCCATGAGAATTGGTGGGTGCTGAGTTGGGCTGGCAAAAAGAAGTACAAAGGCAGAAAGGAAAAAAATGATGAAAAATAATACAATAGGGAATGACCGGAGAAGGGAAAAAGGGAGCTGGCATATGGACAGAGTCACCTACTGTTTGACTCTGCTAGTGTACTCTGCCAGGTCTCAATGTAGGGGGATTATATAGCAGCGATCATATCTGTCCTGAAAGTCCCTTATATGCAAGAACAATATAAAGACAGCAACATCCTTTATAAGGAAATCAGCTGTTTCTAAAGCTCACCTTATCTGAGAGCCACCACAGGGCTGCAATGGGCTCTGCCAGGCTTGCCTTAAATGTCTGGTGTTGGAGATTTGCTTATCATCATTATAACATTTCAAAATCTGGTAATGGCAGTGTTGGAGCAAAAGGGTCACAGTAGGTGTAATTTAATAGTTTGCATGTATCTTGTGGGCCCTATACAGTACCCAAAGGAGGTAAAACAGGCCTGTATACATGCAGTGAGGAACGTTAGCATGCATACTGTAATCTGCACAGGTTCTATTCACTTCTCAATGGCATGTATCACAAAGCGATATTAGCAGTTTCAAGAAGCTAAACTCAGATCATCCTAAACAGATACAGAATATTTGCAACTACTGCAGTCAAATCTGGATTATCCCTTGTAAAGCTGAATTAGCTAAGGACTGGATATACTGTGTTATCAAGAACTGCACAGAACAAGCTTTTGCTGTGATTGCCTTGAGACTTAAGATATGTGAAACGGAGCCCTTGGAAGAAGTGTGCAAAGCTGATAATCAAGATGTTAGGCCTGTTAGACCAAAGCAAATAGAGTATAATATCCCCAAAGAACTATTTTTATGGANCCATTTTATAACCAAAAGCCAAACATTACTATATTTTTTCACAAATGACAGTGGCATCTTGCTATCTGCAATATTATCCTAATGTAAGATCATTGTCCGTCGACTCTAAAGTCTATTGAAACAGAATAATAAGCAGTTTAATTGCATACTCCCATTCTCTGCCTAGGTGACAATAAATGTTAACATTTCAGGAGTATCTGGAAATGCTGATTAACACCATGTTTCTACATGATACACAAACATACCCAGAGGTAGATAGGTCATTTTTCAGTGCTTGCAAACAAAGAAAAGCATGGGACAATGGACAGCAACATAAAAACATAAACACAAATAAATGCGTTACTTAGTATAACAGCAAATAAGCAACAGAGGCAGGAGTGAGTTCTCTTAGTAATTTTGACCCAAAGGGTTTTGAAGATTTGGCTGAAGAAACTCTAGCTGTGGACATTCATTTTTAATTGGAATACCAGTGAAATTTAAGAAAATGGGAAAAATGTTAATTTTGAGCCAATATTTAAAAAAGGCAAGTCAGGAATCTTGATCACAGATGGGTATTTAGCCCAGTACTACTCTCCGGGAAAACTGAGAATACTGATGTAAAATGCAATCAATGAATGAATAAAGGAAAGTGGTATAATCAATGTTAGTAAACACGGTTTTGTGGAGATAGGTCCTGAGAGATGTACCATTTTGTCAGGTTTAAATATATATGTGATTGTCCACTGCTAAGATGGGTATATTCTGTTTTTTAAAGGCATTTGATTTACTAAAACTTGATGGTCTGAATAAAGACCAAATAGTCTACAGAAATGACAAAGTACTGACTAAATGGACTGTGAATTAACAAGTAAGTGTTAAGTATTAAAAGTAAGTATTAACTGAAAAGGAGGAATGGCTAGATTGAGGCTCCAAAGCTGGAAGAAACTTTGTTTCAGTTTAACATTTTGTCAGTGTAAATACAGATATAAAATGATGTTGGAAACATTTGTGGATGATGTAAAAATTGACAAAATGGAAAAGAAATTAATTAGGACTGTAGTATAACCTGGTAGTTTGCCCTGGATCACGTGGTAAAATGACTCATACAATAAGACCTTTAAATAAAACCAAAAGCAAAATTAGATACAGGAAAGGGACTGTGTCTTGGAAAGGCATAACTGTTGAAAAAGTTAGTTTGAATCAAGAGGTAAAATCCAAAGAAGTGAGCAAGGATAGGGATCTGGCTTCCCTGTGTGATTTCAATGAGTAGTCCTGGTGGAATACTACATATTGTTCTAGGGTCTTCACCTTAATGAAGATATTAAAAAATTGGAGAATGTTCTAAGAAAAAGAACCATAAAAAGATTCTGTGGCAGAAAAGATTATATTAAAATGAAAGGCTTATAACATTTTGTCAAAAATAAAATTTAGAAGTGATCTGACTGCAGTTTCTAAGAACCTGCATGATTTGATATTGCTGCCTACTAAGTTAGGTTCAAAAATCCAAAGAACTAAATATTTTTTAACAGTAAAGAAAATTAGACCACAAAGTAAAGTAAACTAATCATGAAATGAAATGACCATGGCAAAAAGATGGAGTTCACAGCTCTGAGTACTCAAGTTGAGATCTGTCTTAAAAACTTCAGTTCTTTAACCAAACACAAATAATTGGGTAACTGTGTGGAATCAAGTAATATATGTGACCTTTTTTTGGCTTTGATCTCTGCCATAACATGAGTATCAGCCTGGTGGAACTATTTTACTTGAATATGACAGTAGAACTGGGTTTAAATTTAGAAAGGTAATTATGATACTTATTTCCATTTTCAATGAAAATTAACACACTGAGAATATTTGTGAAGAACCCTATTTCAGTGTTATTTATTCTTAACATCATATTTCTATCCTCTTCTATAAATTGATATGATATCTCTATTTCATTTATGGTTGAGAACATAAGGCTACGTAGACTTTTGGGCTATATTGCTTTAAGATGAAATATTTTTTCTAACAACAGCTTCCTTTCAACAGTGTAATTTCTTAATCAAGGAGACAGACTCCCTTTAAATTGGAGTGTCTGATTTGCAGGGAGAAGTTCCTGTTGTCTGTAGTAGATATGGCAAGTGATCAGTACCTCTCTAACTGGCCTGGAGATAGAGCTAATACAATCATTTGCCTTTCTTTGGTCTTTTAAGTGATATCTTCATGCTAACGCAGGCACCACAAATACAACCTCTGGGCTTGTGAATACTAGCAGTGTTTCAACAACCAGATATTTTTCATTCTGAACAGCTATTTAACTTTAGTCCGGGGTCTCTTTGCCCGGCTGAAGATTTATTTATTTATTTATTTTTATCATAAGGATAAATCTTTTGTCAGTGTAATAGACTGTGTCAAATGCAGTCTGACACACACTAAGTAAGGAATAATACTCCCCAAGGCATGCCTCCAGCACCTGAGAAATTGGATATATTGTTAGAATTGTGCCCTGAAGTGTAGTGTTTTACTCACAAAGTGAAAACAGACATTTTGTGGGGGACGAAGTCAAAGGTGAATGAAATGGTTTAATATTTTTTAAAATTCTACTTTTATATAAATGAAAACATCTTTTATCCATTTCGGGGCAGAGCCTTATTTGGTTGCGAATCAGCTTAACTTCTTAAATCAGTAAGACTGTGCCAGTTTTCTTCAGACGATAAAGCTTGATTGTCTTTTTCATTGATTGAATTTGGTTTCACAGTTGAAAGGAACCAAACTGTAAATTAATTTACTTAAAGTTTGAATATCTTGGATTAGATGCAGCATTTCTATTTAAAGTTCAACTCAAGAATGCACTTGTGCACGTCTCAGTCTAAGGGCCAGATTACCCAAGGCTGATTGCTCAACATGACCAAAAGGTGTGAATTTTGAAAAATCTTATCAAACTCTTCTCCACGGGACTGAGGCACCTACTTTGCCTTAACAACCTTCTCTCTTCTACTTGTTGGGTATCCGTATTTACCTGAATACCTTTGAAAAACATGGTCCCAACGATCTTTCTCTAAAGAATTTAAGTGCTCATTTCTTCACCTTTTTATTTCTATGTTGTTTACCAGTGCAAAGTCAAAATCAAAGTGTCTAGTTCAATAGTTAGGGAGTGAGAATATATATTTAAAGCATGAATTGGTAACACCTAATTCCAGAATACTCTCATGAGATTTGGCACCTTGCTCATCTAGGCTGCACTGAAAATCTTCACCACAGGAATAAATAAATAAATAAACAAACAAACAAATAAATAAATAAAGTGTAATTAGGAAACCACCAGCTGGAGAATGGGCTGAAATCACAACTCATCTCACTTGTAGTTCTTCAAGATGCTGAAGGAATACCAGGTAAACATCTGGTATTCAATCACACCTAAATCACTAAAGAACCTTTTCTTCTACTATTCTGACATGCTGCCTTCAGCTACCATTTTTTACTATAACCTTCTTCATAAAATACAAACATCCTTTAATTCTCAGGTTCTTTTAAAGAAAAAAAATATATTTTTTTTTTCTGTAGAAAATTCTTGTTTTATACATTGTACCCATTTAAATTAAGACTACCAATAACTTTATTATGTTTTCACTGGTGTTAATTTACAAGGGGGATAGCTAGTTACAGCTATATATCTTTTAGGAAGAATGAGCATCATGCCCCATGTGGTATTCTTGGAACATTTTGACAGTGCTGGGAATTGCAGATTTGAGTGTGAAGCAGAATTCTCTCTTTCAGATATTGATTTGTTTGCTGTGAAACCTTTTAAATTACTAAGTGCAAAGTGCTCATAGCCACAGAGCTCCAAGTAACCCTACTTTTCTACCCATTGATATAGCAATACCTGTTCCTACAAAGGTCATATTGCACAGGCCACAGGCAACCTGTCAGTTTTATTGCGTGCTTTTCACTTAAGCTACCCCATACAGCAGAGCACAACCTTTGGTGCATTTTCACTACATTATCCTTCTTTGGTGCATTTTCACCACGTTATCCACCACCACTATTCCTTTGGAATAGTTCATGGCCAAGTGTGTGTGTGAAGGGTTGCTTTTAAGCACCCACCCTGAAAAACAGCAGACTGGTTTTTGACATTCATGCTGGTGGTGCTCCTATGTGGTAGTGACCCGACCAGTCATTTCAGCTCTGAACTGACCCCATGTTCAGAGCTTCTGCTTTCAGATGGGCCAATCTGGTCAGAGGGTACCAAAACACTGGTATGGAGGAGCTATGGGCTGGTGTTTCCAGCCCAGGAGTATGGGGCAGGCTGTGAGAGGGAGTCTTGGGGACTTCAATGTGGCTCTGAGCTACCCAGTGAGCTCCAGTTTCCACACTGCCACCATGGCGCTGGGCACTTCTGGCTCAGTAGGAACCTGTGTAGCTCCAGTGCTGCACCAGGAAAATGGGTGCTGGGGACTAGGGGAATATCATAGAATCATAGAATCATAGAATATCCCGAGTTGGAAGGGACCCATAAGAATCATCGAGTCCAACTCCTGGCACTGCACAGGTCTACCCAAAATTTTAGACCATGTGACTAAGTGCACAGTCCAAACGCCTCTTAAATTCAGACAGGCTTGGTGCAGTGACTACTTCACTGGGGAGCCTGTTCCAGTGTGCAACCACCCTCTCAGTGAAGAACCTCTTCCTGATGTCTAGCCTAAACCTCCCCTGCCTCAGCTTGACACCATTGCTGCGGGTTCTATCACTGGTGATTAAGGAGAATAGGTCGGCGCCTGGCCCTCCACTCCCCCTCGCAAGGAAGTTGTAGACTGCGATGAGGTCTCCCCTCAGCCTCCTCTTCTCCAGGCTGAACAGGCCAAGTGACCTCAGCCACTCCTCATACGTCTTCCCCTCTAGGCCCTTCACCATCTTCGTCGCCCTCCTCTGGGCACTCTCCAGCAGTTTTACATCCTTTTTGTACTGTGGTGCCCAGAACTGCACACAGTACTCAAGGTGAGGCCGCACCAGCGCAGAGTAGAGCGGGACAATCACTTCCCTCGACCGACTAGCAATGCCGTGCCTGATGCACCCCAGGATACGGTTGGCCCTCCTGGCTGCCAGGGCACACTGCTGGCTCATATTCAACTTGCTGTCAACCACAACCCCCAGATCCCTCTCTGCAGGGCTGCCCTCCAGCGTCTCGTCGCCCAGTCTGTACATATAGCCAGGGTTGCCCCGTCCCAGGTGCAGGACGCGGCACTTGCTCTTATTAAACTTCAATATGTGCAAGAACATCCTGAAACTCCTTCTCCTTTCTCCTCCCACAGAATTTTTCCTGACCTTGAAACTGATTTAGAAGTAATTAACAATATAAATCCAATAAGTTGCACCTTATTTCTCAGCATTAGGTGCATACCTCTAACATTTGTTTTCGGTCCTCAAGGTATATCTCACAACACACAAAACTGTTTATTTTCTTTCCAGTTATCCTGTTTTATTGAATGAGGGGCAGAAACATCTATATTAAGTTCACTGCCAGCACGGGAAGAGTCAGGAATGGAGATAATCAGGCCCTTACTGTATAAGCCTTTCCTCAGATGGTGTTACGGACTTTCCACACCAAAGTTGCCTGATGCATTTAAAAAGACTTCTCCTCCCAATAACATCATGAAGAGTTCAAAATGAGTTGTACGTATCATTTGCATTCAGGAAAATCTTTAGTGAAAATTGCCTACAGCTTTCTCTCTGAGCAGCGCACTAACATGATCCAAAAGGAGTGTCTTAATTATGGTAATTATAGGATTTAAAATTCATTAAATAAAATATTGAGGCTATTCAAACTCAGATTTTTGAAGGATTATAGTGTTTGACAACACTATGAAAGGTTTAAGTGCGTAGTTTAACTGCCAGAATTGGTTTGTGTTTTGCCCTCATTACTCAGCATGAAAAACATGTTTTAAGTGGAATCTGCAGCCCACTTTCAACTGTCAGTCCAAATATGTCTATTCACAAGCTGAGAAATTAGCACAGCGCATGATGCTGTGGTGACACCCATCAAGCAAGAGCAACTCGTTGGTTTCGGCATAACTATTTTCAGTCTATCTGACATACAATTCATGGTTTTCTATGGTTTGCTTTAAGAAAACAAAACAAAACAAAACAAAACAAAACAAAACAAAACAAAGAGGAGCTCTGTTCTGAAGGATGGACAGTGGCTTAAAATGACTAAAACCAGAAACAAAAGATAATGTCTGGCTTTCAGACTCTGCCTTTCTGGCCACTGACTGCATTACAGTGGAGCAAGGATGGTAGGAGGCAGGTACTGGCTTTTCCTCACCTGTATCCCCAGGCAGCCTCCAGCCAGTACAATGACACTGTATTTTCACAGCTCTTGGTGTGTGTCAGGTAAAACTGGAGGAAAGAGAGAAAAGGAAAAATCTCTCTATGCTTTAATAATTTCCCAGGTCCTGCAGCTCTTCATGGAGAAAATAACCCTCAGAGGTGGGTCATATGCTCCCACAGAGTCAGCCCCATGCCAAGGATTGGTTTGTTCTTAAAGTCACTGGTGTGCACTGAGTAGTCCTGGGAACCACTTTACTTTCCCAGTCCTCCTGTCACTCTCTCCACACACGAAGCAGCCCTGATCGTAACTTTGTGCGAACTGCATGGATCTGACCTTACTGTTTCAGCCTCTCTCACCTCTGTTCAGTGCTGCTCCCTCATGACTCCACTCTGAGTCATTACGAAAAGCCCATCTTCAGCTTGCAAAGGGAAAGGTTGATGTGGGTAGCGCTGGTATCCCAATGCCTAAGGATCTTTTCTGTTATTCGTGCTACTCTTTTGTGTCTCATTTCATAAAAGTCTTCCAGAGCCCATGTACATCAGTAAAGCAGTGACTAATTCAACTAATGTAAATGGAACTATACTGGGAAAAAAAACAGTGCATGTAAGACCAGAATTAGGATCTTAACTGTCAAAAACATAACACTTCTTATGAGTTACATTTATTGTAGATATATCTATGGCCAAGGAGGTTTCCTTTGCAGTACTCATTCATCACAATACCGACAGATGGATTAGAGCTGGGTCTGAGTTATGACCACTATATTTAAGAACAACCCATCTTTCCTAAGCAGAGTACTGGAAGCAAATTTTAGCAACTACCTTCAGGTCATTTTGGAACACAAAGAAACATTATAAGGACAAACCAGACTCAGAAGGGTTTCTTAAAATGCCTTGTGACCATCCATTAAAGCATCTTCATTAAAGCCTTGAGTACTTGAGAACAGATTGGGTCACAACCCTCCAGGAGTGCTAGACTTGCACCCAAGACCAGATCCCTATATGATGGTGCGTGGATATAAAGAGTGGCAGGTTTGAAATTTGCAGCAAAATCTCTGATGGTGATAAAGCTCACATGACAGTCACTTCTGGAAACCAAATGCATGTAAGCAGTGTGTGACACTAGTTGCATAGGTGAGCTGAATCCATGTATGGCACAACCGTGTACATGCAAACTGGGCATGCTTGGAAAATGCAAGTTATCACAAGAATGATAACACAGGAAAGTGCAAAGTATCACAAATGGTATGTCATATCTACGAAGACAGAGACAAAGCATGGCATTGGGTAGAAAATAAGGAACAGAAGATATTCTTGAATGTTTTTATAGATCTTTGACCAAATATACCATCAAACTTATTGAAAAATAAATGATTTCTTCTAGAAATATCCAAGAGAATGACGAATTTCAGTAGGGATCTGCAGCAACACTTCTTCAAGCTGAACACTGAAGATCACTTTATTGCAGTTTGATGAACTTAAATCATTTGTCATGTATATAATGCTGTGCTTATTTCTATAAAAGCATAAGGAGAAAGGAAGCTGCTCTTTATGAAATTATCTCAGCATTTTTTCCAAAGAGTACCCAACGTGAGAAGATAGGAAATAGAGGTTCTCCCTGTAGCAGTCTCTGTCTATAGTAGTCCCACAGGTCACATATGACCATGAGCTCAAGTTTCTAGCACTATGTGGTTTAGTCCACAAGTTCGCATCCAGTAAACAGGTGGCATTAGGGTTCCCTTCTCTGCTCCTGAGCTTCTTGGGGTAATAGACTCACCCCTGGCCTGATCCAGGGGATGACAAACATGTAGGTGATATGAGTGGTCAGGGAGTGTGATCATAGTGTGAGCCCAGCCTTGGAGCTGAGGAAGAAGCATGAGGAGGAAGAAATGGGAAATAATTTTCTCCAACCAGGAGAGGGCAGAAACTTCATTGTATGGTAGTATGAAATCATACGTGCAAATCCACAGGTAAAAACTATGCCTGATTTCCTGAAACCCTTAACCTTTACCTCATGCATATGTAATGGAGGACTGTTTTTCTGGTCATCCTCACATTCAATGGTATACTTTCCTGAAAGACTGCAAACAGAAATTCACTCTTCTGCTCTTCATTTTCACATCTATTCCATGCCAGGTACCTTTTATAATCCATCTGCTTCTCACCAGATCAGTAATTTTGTTTTCTTTTCTGGTAGACAGGTCCTCAGAAGCCCTGCCAAAAATATCCTAAGTCCTATGTTATTTTTAAAAGGTGCAAAAATGGAGAAAAATCAAAGTGAATCCAAGTAAGTAGTTTGCATTCCTTCCTAATTTTAAATTCTGTAATAGCTCAATAGTAGGGTAAAAATCTTGAAAGCTAATGAGAGTTCACAACAGACATTTTTCATTTGAAAATAAATGAAAGAAAGACAGTATTTGAAATTGCCTGATTTCAGGAAAGAACAGAAGGCCAAGCTTCTTTCCAAAATATCAAGGATGGTCCTTCACTGCATTGGCATTTTAAGGAGAATAGAGAGTGCATATAAGCTTTTGTAACTGATATTAAAACACTAGTTTCAGTTTATAAGTTGCCATGCTAAACTCAAATCCAATTGAATTGCTGCTCATGGGTGAAATGACAATCTCTTCAGTTTGCAGTAGACAGATGTCAACATTACAGCTGGAACTAATCATAAGCTGTCATCATTACTGGAAGTAACCAAAACTTTTCTTGAATGTAGAAAGCTAGGACTGAATGGACATGAAAACTAATTCATCCTCTCACACTTAATATCTCATTTCTCCAAGCAGATGGGAAAGGGGGCAGAAACTCCATTTCACAGGACATTGGGCAATTTTGACATTTGTCTTCATGTGGATTACAAACAGAACTTGAAAATGTCAACATTTTCAGTGTAAACAGAGTAAATCATTTGCTCTCAATTGAAATGTTTAATTTTGACCAAATCTAAACATTCAAATTCTTTTTCACTCCTTTTCAGTGATACAGGACAAATATTAGGATACAGAATCATTCGTATGTTTCATCCTTGAGTTAATAAACAGAATTATGTACTTCTGAGGATACTGAAAAATGTACTTCCTTCCTCTTCCTTCCTTCAAATAAACCTCTGCTGAAATTAATGCAAATTCTTGAGGTGTTTTGACTTTTCAAAGTAGAATTTGTTGGAAAATGTCTCTATCAATATTTTCCAGTCTGCAAAATCACCTTTGAAGAAGCTCAGCAATGCTGCCTGGGCAGGTATGAAAGGATGCCATGTATAGCACCATTTATGCTACTTCAAGACTTGCAGGTGGGCCTCATCTTTGGTTTTCAGTTTAGAATTAACAGTTCTTGTTAATGAATGAGCGACTCACACACACTAAAGAATCCTTCTCAAAAGCCCAGTTACAGTTATAAGTCTTAGATTTTTGAAACCACCCCAACAAATCATGCAGTTAATTATTATAAATTGTAATTAACTTGAATGGGCTTGGGAAACTTGGGGTAGGCTACGTATTCTTTACACTCTACCTGCTCACCCTACGTGAGTATGGATTACAATTCTGACTTTCTGTGTTTCTTGTGACCTGTTTTGAAGATTACTCCATGCAAAAGTGAAAGCTTTAGGAAACAATTAAAACAGTTTTGTCCTCACTGGAAGAAAAAAAGATACATAAATTTTATGAGTATTTGAAAATATCATACATGCAAATAACTAAGAAAGACTTTCTGAAACATATTTCTGTGGGAAGATGTTTCAAATTTACTCAGACTAACTAGGTTTGAGACCTGACTAGGTAGTGTGAGCGGACAGAGGGATTCTCCCCCAGATACCTGGTCAGGTAATCAAACACCATAATCAAAAATATTTAAATGGTGTATCTATTACGGTTCATGTTGTGATAAAGAAACTTGATTGCTCTAATTCTTGGGCTTTGAATCCACTTTCCTTTCCCAGGCCAAATGGACTGCAGGAGAAGCAAATAGCAGAGAAAGTTCTTGAGGAAAGATCACATTTTTGTTAGACTAATAACTATTGTTGGGAAAAAGATGCTTGTTGAAACTGAAGACAAGCTTTTGGGATCAGAAGAAGGGATAGCATGTTGTGCGACTTGTCTGTTTTTTCCATCTGTGTTAGATAAACTAAAAACCCAGCCTCTCCCTGCAGACCTACCCTACCAACAGTCTTGAATGACATATAGGTCTTTAACCAAAAAAGTGGGTTTTTAAGAACTAGATTCTAGTATCATTTGTGGTTGCTACTCAGATGAAAATGAGAACATATTTTGACTTAAAGAGTAATTTCCGTTGGCAGTTATTATGAACTTTATACCACAGTTGGTACAGAAGAATACCACCTCTCTTTGAAAGTAAGCTTCAGAATAAAAAGTCTGTGAGGATTTTATCTTCCGACTGACTCCTGTTCTGTGTTGTAGCTTGGGGAACTTTGCAGAAAAATCACAAAAGGAATTTTGACCTTACCAGAGGAACTGAAGATGTACAATGTATCTCCCTGAGGATAAGACTCATTCTCATTTAAAAGGAAATTATATTTTTTTTTTCCTAGGCCTCTGAAAAACTGTTATTGACTATCAAGCATCTGTGCAGTAAAGGAAGACCAAATATTGTCCAGAACCTTCAAATCTCAGTGTTCCAGTGTCTCTCAATCTACCTTTCAATAAGTGGCACTTTTACCTCTTTGCCAAACAGACTGATGTGGAGAGGACCTGCAGACACATAAAAATGTTGTGTGCTTCCCAGGTGGCTCAACTTTGTTATTCTTAGTGACACAGCTCCCAGCCCCTCCCTGTTTAAACTCCTGGGAGCCACTATTGTGGGATAACACAATTCATTTGGTAATGATAACAGGATTTGGCCCGGAATCTCCCTCAGGGACTGGCACATGCAAGTATCTTCTTGTGTCTGTGGGCTTTTTCTTTCAGTACCACACCAATTCTTTGTATCTCTTACAATGACAAGCAAAAAGAGAAAAATGTCGAAGAGTTCTTCCATGTACTGTTTTATGCAACTTACATGGCCTCATCATCTCTTCTCCCTCCACATGTAACAAGTTAAAAAAGAAATTTAAAAGGAAAAAGAAAAGGAACACTTAAAAATGGCCTGTTGAGGCTCAGTCTAGTTTTTCTCTTCTCTCTCATCTGTCTTTTCCAGAGTGATTCCTGAGGGGAAAAAAGCACTTAAAATACACTCTTGGTCCTGACCCAAGTCCCATTGCTTCCTCATTCTTCCAATGATCAGGACAAAAAGCACTTAAACAGTCTCTTTGGGACAATTCACGCATCTCCTTTCTCTCGTCTACCTTTATGCTCCAGGAGGTAAAGGTGCTTGAAAGGAACAGTTTTGTTGATACTCAGCTCAGTTTCCCTTTCTGCCCTGCTTGTGTTTTCAGCTGATTGGAATTTGCAAGTCTCTTCCTCCTCACCAAAATAAATCTCCCAGCATATGGTATCATACTGAAGATCTTGAACCGAATGTTGCCTTATGGCTTCCCTTGCATTAATGATTGCTGTGTAGGGGAGATACGGATTTTGCAATGACCCGGTAAAATAGTTGCATGTCATTTTCTATTTCCTCTTTATAGCAAAGATTTATCAGGATATTCAAAATATTTAGATTTACTCTTCGGTATGCACTGCACCAGTGGCCAGGAGCAAGCTCAAATTTGTGAAATGATAAAAGCCAATATTTTCTTAGTGCTCTGCCATGGTGATGGTGAAAGGTGAAGCAAACAGCACAACACAGAGGCTGGTCTCAGGACTCAGGGGCTCCCTTCAGTTGCCAAAGCAAAGGCATCTGCTACTGCTGAAGTGCCTTCAGGTATTCTGCAGCCCCTCCAGATGCCAGTCCAAAAGGGTCCAGGACTCCATAGGTCTGCATCCCATCTGCCAGCACATCACATATCCCAGATACTCTTGGGGCGTTTAGGGGCATAACATGTTTGGACAACACTGAGGGCTGAGCTGTTTCCAGCTGTCTCTGGAGCATCAAACTCTTCTTTGCAAAGAAGAGCTTGGATAAATATGGCTAAGATATAAGAACAAATCTCACTTTCTCCTGCTTATGGTTACGTAAGAAAAAGGGGAGAGGAAATTAGGAAATACCACCAGAAATAAAGCTTTGCAGTAGGATTTAATTGTCAGTTATAAACATTAGAATGAGGAAGAAAAGAAAATATGTTGTCAGTATTATTCTTTTCATCACAGTATTTTTAAGTAAAATTCATTTTTGAGTTAAAATTTGCAGAAAATTTCCAATCTAATCAAAATGTTCATTTTGAATGAAAGTTTATTTATTTATTTATTTATTTTTAAGGGCTAGCTATTGCTATCCCTTTTCACCATCTTTAGAAAAAGGAGAAAAAAAATGAGACAAACAAAAATTAAAATATGTTTTGACAGTAAGCAGAAACACTCCACATCATATTCACAGCTCAGAAAATGCCTATTTTATTAGAGCATTCACTAAAAGCATTGTTTTAGAACCAGCTCTACCAAAGAGATTATGCCTGTGCCAGTCTGCCTCATCATAAGGATGCAGATCTGAAGGGATCTGCTTGAAAGAGAAACATCTCTGTGGAAGGAAGAGACTACACAACAGGGAACTGTGCTGTGGAAGTAAAACTTTAATAACCACAGTCCCTTTTTCTGAGACATGCAATGTGACCCAGTCATCAGCACAGGACCAAGGTGGTTCAGCACCAAACTGTCCACCCTTATGGCTTCAATTAAGGAATTAACATTGCTATTCTCAGTATACAGCAGCTCTAACAGAAGAATAAAACAGAGCTTGCTGGAGTTCCAAGGAAAATTGTTGCCACAGTCATGTACTCTTGTTTTGTATGAGTCCCCAGAGCAATCTTTGAAACATATGTCCAGGTGAGCTATGTGCACTGCACCACTTAGCACAGCCACTGAATCCCAGCTTTCTGTTGCTACAACATGCAGAATAAAACAGCTCCCATTGATTTTAACAGAGCCGGCTGGGGTCCTAATGAGTATATCTAGCCCAGCAGCTCTGGCCCTGTACCAGCAATGTGAATGTTAAGAATTATGCATGTGTGAAAGAGGGTAGTTTGTCATATATTTCTGGAAAGTAGTTTAAAAACTTGGATTTAATAATAGGCATGTCGACAGCAACTGGGCTTTGCTGGCCAAATCCTTCAGATATCAACCACTCTAGCATCAGAACTATTTTGACGTCAAAACAAAACAGGCTATTTACTTTTTGAAGTTAAATTAAATCCAGAGAGTATGATGCCATTTAGAGAGCTGGAGTCCTAGGTCATTTTGTTCAAATGAGCTGAGCAAGGTATAAGTTATGAACAACTCCACAAAACATAGAGACCAGATTTTGTTCCCATGGAAATCAAGAGCAATATCAGTTAAAACAGGAGGGTATCAGGGCCAGTGATGTTAGAGAAGAGCAGCACTAGAGAATTTACAATGCAGAATACATTTCAAATTTATTTTCCTCTCACTTCTTATCATTGCAAATTGGATTGTTGGCAAATAATTAATTCTTCAGATATTGGTACAATAAAAGATGATTTTTACAGTGATGTAAATCAGTTAAATGATGCTTCTCCAAGTTTAAGTGGGGGGACTCTCCCACCCTGTGGTGGGCTCAGAAAGTTTCCTCAGGGATCCTCAGGAAAGAAAGCACCCTGGAGAGGAAGCCATGGAAGAAGTTCTGCTGCTTCCGTTCCCCTTCTCAGAGCATCTTCCCCTTTCTCACCTCATGGAGGTATCATTCTTGTCCCTACTGTGTTCGCTTGTTACCCATCCAGGCACTCTCCTCACTTGCTCTAGTGAAGCTGTCCCAGATCCCCTGGGATCTCCTCTATCCTGAGGGGCTGGCATGCCCCCTGGCACATGGTCCTCTGCTGGCCTGGCCTCCTTGGGCCCCTGTTTTACCTGGGGTCTATTCTTACTGGAGAAAGATGCTGGGTTTATATAAAATGATTGCTGAGCAGACTGATTTTTCTTGGCCTGATTCTGGCATGCAAGCAGTGAGTGTGCAGTAGTCAGTCATGTTGACTGAGCATATCTACTCCAAGGGCTGATGTGGTGGGAACCAGAGGATGCATGGACCCCAGCTGGCTATAGGAACATGCTGTTTGTGCCACTCAGTCAGAGTGAGACTCCTCAGAGTGCCCCTCTCACCCTTCCTACAGGCAGAAATTTCTCCTGCAGACCCGCTCCTCTCTAGAGATCAGCAAAACTTCCTCAGGGTTCTCTGAGACACCATCTCATACCAGCTCCTGTAGGAAATGGAGGTCTTCCTCCCTGGTGGAGACCCCATCTAGTCTGCTCTCTGCCACCAAACATTCTGTAACAAGAAAAGCCTTCTTCCATCGGCAGCTGTCCAGAAGATGTTATGGCCCCTTCTTGAGACCTTTGGACAACACTGTCAGACATATGGTTTGATTTTTGGGTGGTCCTGTGTGGAACCAGGAGTTGGACCCAATGATCCTTGTGGGACCCTTCCAGCTCAGGATATTCTACGATTCTATGATTCTGCAAACTGCAGACCTGAACACAGTAACTTATGCTTCTTTGATCTCATGCTTGGCTACTGTAACTCAAGCAAGAACTTTGGGAAAAGTACTGCTCAGCCAGATTAAGAAATTCCCTTGATGGATAGCTAACTCACAAGAATTCAGGACTTCAAGGCTCCATCCAGACCAAAATATTGTCTCCATAGCAATGTGTACAGGCACAGTGCAGGGCATTATGAGAATATGCACTTACAGAAGAGTTTCTTCCTCTCCTGTCTAAATTAATGGAAGCCAATCAGCCTTGAAACCAAAAATATTTACATATTCAGGCCAAAGGTATTTTGAAAGAGTCTTCCCAGAATTAAAAACACTAGTATAAATCTTTCTAAATATATGCCTTTGGAAAGAAATAAAAAGAACAAATGAGGAAAACTAAAGAAAATTTACTGACTTCACAGAAATGTTATAGGGTGGTCATGTACCACTCAGTGCCAGGAAGCGTAAGTACCAAATTTATTTATTTCATATAGTATCTGTATTACTGTGCAGGCCATTGTGTCATCACTGAAAAACGACAAGCAAACAGCAGGTTGCATGTTTTGAAATGATAATAAATTTGGAAGCCAGATGGTAAATATCATCACATGGCAAATGCCTCAGAAGATCCCTACATGGGTATGGCTACCAATGACCTCTTGCAGGGCCGATGGTCTTCTGCTCCGTGTTGTCTGTGCAGAATGGGACATCTCAGACTTTCTTCCTGTTTCTGCCATGGAGTTGCCAATCTTACCTAAGACACATAAACATTGATAATATATGAAAAATTTTAATTATGTAATAGAGTCCTGATTCTTTACAAACATGCATGTGGCTGCCTGCACACATGGAAGATCCTATGGAATCAGTTGTGAGTATAAAAGCTCTGGGGTGGTAAGTGTTGTTCTTTCACTAGTCCTATCACACACTTTGTAACCTTTAAAGGTGCTGTATTTTCAAACTTTCATAGGGTTTCAGCTTAAGGAAACCCAGTCTCTTATTCTTGAGATGGATAAATGCTTATTCTCTGTGTAAGCGCAAAAGAAAAATGCACATGCTAGTATTTTATAATCATACCATGAAAAGCTTTTTTGTAAGTTAGAGCAGAGAAGTTAATTTTTGCAGTATTCAGTCCCAATTGCAGAATAACAAAAGATGATAGTTGAACAAAAATGCTATTGTTTCACTGGGAAGCAATTAGGCTGGTGATGGCAGGTCTCAAGTGAGAATGTAGTTCCTCAATGAGCTATAATTACCTGCTATTTGCCAAAATTGCCATTAGAATAAGTACACTGTCATGATTGAAAACCCTAATTACCTAGGATTTAGAGGTTTGTGGAAACTGTTGTGCTTTTAAAGGGCTAACTACACTATTAATACAATTTTTAAATTGGAATTAGATTGAAGCATCCCACAAGTTTTATATGATGTTGTACTACCATTGCTTAAGATGTTGAAGTGCTGGATTTTTTTATAAAGTCTTGATCATAATGGAATAATTTTTCTGGCTGAATTGGACCCACATTGAACTGTTTTCTTTCTCTTCCAAGGGCCATATGCTTTCACACCGAGAACAAATTTATCCCTTTACATGGGAGAGATCACGAATAAAAATGAAGTGTTGAAGAAAGAAAAAGAAATGTGGCTCTGATTATACCATGTTTATGTCCACAGTGGACAGATGAAAGCAATAACACAAGGCTGTTATTTTAGTAATTATAAAACCAGAATTTGTAATGATTTAAAGGCTAGCTCCACAAGAAATATAAAGGCAACGTGCTCTGGAGAAGGTTTGCATGGAAGAATCTAAAACTCAGATTAATTTTCAGTTTCTTGAAATTGCCTGAGAGAAGGCTATAATTTTGTGAAATCCAGGGACCCAAAATTGTGACTGATTTATATTCTTAAGCCATATCCATATATCTCTGGTATTTGAACACTCAGCTTGTGATTGGAACTCAGTTCTCTGTACCACCATTGGTGAAGGCAATGGTTGTGTTATTTACACCCTTAGAGATGGAGAATGGCCCACTGGCTTCAAGAGCACTAAATGGTCCTGAATATAAAATAAATAATGTGCCCATAACATGCTAGGTTGTAATGTAATGTTAACATAGGCAGTTAGGTAGACACAATAAAAATAGATCTGAAGAGGTGAAAGATATGTTTCAAGAAGTACTAAAAACTTTTAGCAGCTGTTTATCAGGCTTAGTAGAATGAAATGGTAAGCTATGTATTAGAAGAAATGTCTTTTCTTTTAAATGACTTTTAAAAGGACTGTTATTTTTCTTTTTTTTTTTTTTTTTCCTTGACTTGGGAAGCAGTATAAAGTAATGAAAATGCAGGGCTTAAAAACTTTGAAATGAACTTTTTATTTCTTAATTTACAAACCATGCCAGAAAATTAAAGGAGCAATGAGTGTTGTGAGAGTTGCCCTGGGGATGAGAAGACACAGAAAGTGGGATGTGTGGGAGACGAGGGAGATGAGAGGAAAACCCACTGCAGAAATGATGTTAATGTTGTGAATGGATTTGTGAAGACTGATGTAGAGAGGCTGAGAGGAGGAGGAAGCTGACACCATTTGAATGAGATGAGCCCAACTCTCCTCTTTTGTACTGGGATCTGCATGGTTTTATACCTCCAGGATTCAATTGGAAAAGAAACTATGTTTTTTTGAAGTGCAGGAGGGGACCTTTCATAACCACCAGCACAACTTTATGAAGGTCACAGTGAATTCTTCAATAACATAGAGTTTCAAATCAAAACTGAATGCCTTTCTAAAAAAGAGGCATTTGTCAATTGAGGAGCTGCTGTGCTTGGTGCATGGGCAGTAGATGGGATGATGTGGCTTGTTACAGGAAAGATTGGATTAGATTATTAAAGGCTTTCTTTCAAGCCTTACAACATTTCCATTGCTGAATGTGAGAAATGAGTTAAACCTGTTAGCTCCTGAATCTCAAGTTCCTTATTTACGTATTCATAAAGTGAACTAGTAAAAACTATTTATAATGAATTAAAATGTAAACTGGAGATTTGAAAAAAAATATCATGAGAACTCAAAACAAAATTCTTCTGGGTTTTTACATTTTTTTTTCTCTCTTCACAGTCATGCTCCGGCAATAACAGGCAGGCTACTGTAAATTATCTTCTGAGGTTCATTAACCATCTCCACTCTCCATCTCCTGTCTCCATCATCCTGTCATCTTGCTACCAGACAGTATCTTTTTTTCCAAAAATGTGCAATGTTAGGTGCAAGAAAGTGGGTAGATATTTCTATCAACTTGATCCCAGTGTCTGCACTAAAGTTGGTTGTAAATCATCTCTCTCCTGTGGATTTATATCTGTAAAACTTTGAAAACACGGTTTGGTCCATATTAAATTTTAAAACAACTGGACATAAAAGAACAAGTGGAGAATCAAACCTCTGCCTTATTAATCTGCACTAAACCACTTCCTCATCTCATCAACTTCACCTCCTAATTACAGTAATTAATTGTTCATTAATAACGCATTATGACTATATTAACTTTTTATTGTGTTGCTTAGTATTCATATAATTAAAAATTGATATCCTTATTCTTGATTTTATAAATTAATGTTTAATTATATATTTTCCTTTTAATAATTTGTCAGTGCAGGTAGGAATAATGTTTCATTAGGCACAGAAAGATTGAACTTCTTCCTGGTTTCTAGTAACCACAAGAATTCACTTTTCTATCACAGGGAGAAATATCTTTTCTATAGCAGTTAGATTAAATTAGACTGGGTAAATTTTCCGGGAAATGATTGGATACATGGTATGGTACCGACATCCAGAACAATGGGTCTTTTGTGAGTAGCACTGGGGGAACACAATGAGCTCCAGTATCTTTTACTTGAAATGTTTGCAGAGAAAGATTTTGAAAATTGAAAATCTGACTGTTTTGATGTTAGTCTAGCAGAGGAAAAACAACCAAACAAAAGAGGTACTGAACAGAAGACTCATATTTCTCTCCTGCACAAAAGAAAACCTTGCTGGATAGGAACAATCAGTAGCAAGTCTAATGCTTTTTATAAGGTGTGGACCTCAAAAGAAAATTTAGTAATGGACTTGTGGATAAATGTGTGTGGGCATCCATACAGAACAGAGATTCAAGAGAATGACATTGTACAAAATAAGAACAGTATAGGTCATTCATTTTCAAGATAATACAAAGAAGACAACAAGAATATTTAGTTTTCATATACCAGAAAGAAAAAAAAAAAAAAAGCCTTTACTTTGTAAGGGACCTTGTAGTTTTCTCCTGCATGTTCCATGTTCCTACACTCTGCCTGAGCTGTTACCTGTTAGCTTCTGCAGGCTTGGCCCTATAGACCCACTGATGTCTGTAGGAAAGACACACAGATGAAGGATAACTCTGAAACGTGGTTTATGTGTTAGAAAGAAACTCCTCCAAAACCCTAGGAAACCACTCACAAGAAAACCTGTTATATGCTGTCTCGATTCTCTCTTGATACTTTTTCTGCATGCTGCCACTGGTGGTGTCTTAAGACAGAACAACAAAGACATATTTTAGGGAGGTTTGTAAAGGACTGGCAGAGGTATGCCCTGCTGTCCACAGGCCATCTTGGGAAAAGCAAATTTCTATGCTCCTCTGGCTGTCAGTAAAGCAGAGTCCCACCTGAATGCCTAGCTGAGTGGCAAAGAAAACATAAAAAAAAATCTCTTCACATGTGAGTCAGAGTAGGACATGGAGCAAGTATGACAGTCCGAACATGTGCTGCAAATGCAGACACAAAGTGTGTATTAGGGACACTTGGCACACTTTAGGCATGTCTCCAAAGGGCCCTGTCATAGCTGTGAGAGCTGGAAAGGTTTGTAGTGATCAAAATGTGACTACCCAGAGAGCATCGGCTCCAAAGTCCCACCTAGCAGCCATGATGTTGAACCAGACCTCTTGGCTCAGCTGAGCTGGTCTGGGGGGTCTTTCCAGAAAGACATACTTTAAGTTTTAAGAACACCATAGGAGTAGACATGATCAGAAGCAAGCAATAATTTTAGACAAAAATATTATTTCAATGAAGCCATGAATGTAGTCTTTTCTTATATTTTTACTTTTCTGTGAGCTAATAACTTCCACATACTGAATACTGACATGGAGATGAAATTAAATGGAGTCATGAGGAAAAAGAATGAGGGATTTCCTGAACTAAGTAGAAACAGGCTAAAAGAATGCCAAATGTGTTTCTTTTAAGGAATTTTTCACTATGTTGTACCGAGCTCTGGCTACAAGTAATGTCAAGTGAGCTATTTTCCTGGCAAGTAATGTGCTGGGCTGCAACCATTAGTTCGATAATTGCTTGTACTTCTTGATGATGAAACATCTTGGCTTTCTTTGAAAAGAAATATGGTTTTCTGCTGTGTAGAGAGAGACAGAAGTTCCTGAACTTCAGTGTCTGAGGCGGAAGCCTTGGAATATGAAAAGCTCATACGAGAGCCTCCGTCACTCCTGATTGTGTCCATCTCCCACTTCTGCCTGGGGGAGAGTGGCAGATGGGAGAGACCAGGGAACAAACTGCCGGAAAATATCTCACCAGTGCCAGTGATGTAGAAAAGAAGGATGGAGGAAATGACTAATCACAGTAGTCAAGGGGGGCCAAGTAGAGTTGGCCAAGGTGGTGTAACTGTGACATTACACAACTGACATTGAATCTGGCAGTCCCAGGAGGACTGTATTCCTACAGTTTATGTTCAATGGTTTGTTGTTTGATATGAAGTGTTGCAAGGTGGTACTTGGGCAAAACCAGTCTCTGAAGAAAAAAAAACAAAACAAAACAAAACAACAAATGCTTTCATTAACTTACAAAATAAGAGCTCAATTCCATTATCACTCACTTCAGAAAAAAATGTTTGGAAGTAGCTACTTTTGACTGATATGAATAACAGTGATAACTATAGCAATGCAAGCATAAAACAGCCATTCAGAGGTAAAATTTTCAGTGCAAGTCTCTATTCAACAGCTGTATGCATTATAAGTGGAGCAGCAACATGGTGAGGGTCTATTAACCAGTGCTTAACTAATGCTAAATTACAATGACATTCACAGGACTACATCATGAATTTATTATGATATGGGCTATTACAGAGAATGCAAAATGAAACTGCAATGAAGGGACATATAAACCTTTATTCTAATTTTTTAACATACACATTTTTTTTTTCTTTTTCTGGAGATCAGCTTCTGCATGGCAGAACAATGAGTTGGCTGGCTGAAACTCTGCTAAAAGAACCCTGGAAAAACAGACGACAGGCAATTGTCCTGCGAGCAGGGCTCTGCAGTGCACACACTTAGGTCTGAGTTTCAGAAATGAGCTGAGGGATTTTCTTAGTTTCTGCTCAGAAATGACAGCTGCATACTGAATAGCCCAGGCAGCATGATGAGTTTATATAACATCTTGGAAATGCAAGATTTCTCCAAATGCATCTATGGGAGATATGGTTGTTTCCATCTTAAAAACTTAAAAAAAAAAAAAAAGAAAAGAAAAGAAAAGAAAAGAACAGAAAAGAAAAGAAAAGAACAGAAAAGAAAAGAAAAGAACAGAAAAGAAAAGAAAAGAACAGAAAAGAAAAGAAAAGAACAGAAAAGAAAAGAAAAGAACAGAAAAGAAAAGAAAAGAACAGAAAAGAAAAGAAAAGAACAGAAAAGAAAAGAAAAGAACAGAAAAGAAAAGAAAAGAACAGAAAAGAAAAGAAAAGAACAGAAAAGAAAAGAAAAGAACAGAAAAGAAAAGAAAAGAACAGAAAAGAAAAGAAAAGAACAGAAAAGAAAAGAAAAGAACAGAAAAGAAAAGAAAAGAACAGAAAAGAAAAGAAAAGAACAGAAAAGAAAAGAAAAGAACAGAAAAGAAAAGAAAAGAACAGAAAAGAAAAGAAAAGAACAGAAAAGAAAAGAAAAGAACAGAAAAGAAAAGAAAAGAACAGAAAAGAAAAGAAAAGAACAGAAAAGAAAAGAAAAGAACAGAAAAGAAAAGAAAAGAACAGAAAAGAAAAGAAAAGAACAGAAAAGAAAAGAAAAGAACAGAAAAGAAAAGAAAAGAACAGAAAAGAAAAGAAAAGAACAGAAAAGAAAAGAAAAGAACAGAAAAGAAAAGAAAAGAACAGAAAAGAAAAGAAAAGAACAGAAAAGAAAAGAAAAGAACAGAAAAGAAAAGAAAAGAACAGAAAAGAAAAGAAAAGAACAGAAAAGAAAAGAAAAGAACAGAAAAGAAAAGAAAAGAACAGAAAAGAAAAGAAAAGAACAGAAAAGAAAAGAAAAGAACAGAAAAGAAAAGAAAAGCAGCTTAATGCAAAGTGTGATCTGCATCCCATGGAATTCATTGTGCACCCTTTCTTTCCATACTGGGAACTCTAGATGAGGCCAATTATACAGATGTGGAAAGTAAGATCCAAGGGGCCAGTTTTAGGTTTTCAATGCTTGGAAGAAAGCATTTGACTCTAGTAAGAGCAAGTAGGTCCCTTGCAAAGTGTGAGGGGTCAGAGCCTAGCCTGGGACCTTCTCACAGGCAGACCCCAGCTCTGAGTATAAGCAGAAGATGCATGTCTTCTGTTGTGACTTACCCTGCCATCACACAGGAGAATAACCATGCTGAAGAGGGTAAGAGAAGTAGTTATACTAAAGCATGGTATATTTCACTATTTCACACTTTTGCTTCAATCAGAATCCAGAGAGATGGGCAGGTGATGTAGAAGAAAAAAACTGTATTTCACATTGCTTTGAAGTCCTTGGGACAAAGTATCTGTCCCCTTGCCAGCTCCTCATTGAGGTGAGACTTGACCTTATGTCAGCCATTCCTGGTGCTCTCACCACCACAGGAAGGAGACCAAGATGAGTAGCCCAGATAGGAACAGCAGCGTGATCTGGGAATGAGAATTCAGGGCACAAGGACTTGGGGCATCCCCTCACCACCACACAGGGTTGCAAGCTGACTCACCCAGGACCCCACAGCAAACGAAATGTAAAGTGAGAAATTTCAGAATCCAGATTCACTGTGCTCCACTCTATTCTGAGGAGTTCCTGTGGTGGTATGAGACTATCTGAGTCTTCTTATGTAATCAATATATATATATACATATAAATAAAGACAGAAACAGTCCCTCGGTATATTCAATTTCTCAGTTGCTTAAAAAAAAATCTAGATAGTGGAGTCACAGTAAGTAGAATGAACTGTCTTTTATTCCATTAGTCTCCTGAGATAATCAAAAGGACAAAGGTAGCAGAAACAGATAAGCTTAGAGACACAATGGGATTTTCTTTTCTTTGGCTAAATTGCAACTGTATAACAGCAACTGACAGAAAGAGATGAAAGTCTTTGGGAGCAGAAAGAGCAAAACACTCTCCAGAACAAAGCCACAGTTTGTAAACTGGAGATGAGAAAAATCAATGCAACCAAAATTTAGATCTGCTGTAGGTGATACTTAAAAAGACAAAGGAAATCATTAAAATAAGAAACATATTTGATAACTAAAGAACAGATGTGGCCATTATCTTCAAAGACCACAAAATTATAGAAAAAAATGAAGAGGGAAGAATTTGAATTCAGAATTAATGTATAAAAGACGACAGGCATGTTATGTGGGATGGATGAAGGAAGGATAACAGTGAGTGGAGGGATAGAAATAAAAACAATATGAATATCTATAAATGTTTCTTTCTCAGTTCATCCATCAGGGCTGTCAGTGATCACCCACCCTTGACAAGCAACAGAGTCAGCTCTGCTATGGGAAGTAGAGAAGCAAATCATTTAGTTAACTTCTCTTCTTGCCACTGCTGTGGCTACAGCCCCATTTATTTTAACTTGGAAATTATTAAGTCTTCTAGACAAAAATGAAAATTTACTCCTGAGATCCAATTACTATGCATTTTCAGGTGATCAGCCCCCTAAGAATAAAAGCTGGAACAGACCATAAAGCTGTCAGATGTTCTTCAAATTAGGTGTTACAAATCAAAGGCTCAGCTCCCTCATTTGCTCTTTAAGGTTTGTTCTCTAAGTACAGTCTTCTTTGGAGGAAAACACAGTAAATCCAGACTTGAAGAAATAGAGACACACAGAGCTGTCACCAAGCAGTCTTTCATATGAGAACACAGCAACTTATGTCCAAGTAGCTGGGGAAGGAGTGATCCTCAAACCTTTGTTCACTGGACACCAGATGCAGCTGCATTTCCTGCAAGATCCTCATGTTGGAAACTGCATGGAGGAGGGACACTTCACAGTCAAGAAGCAGATGTAGGTACCCAGAACTTTTGCACTAAGCCTTTGGAAAATGTCAGTCTTGACTGGCACCAATAGACTGTGTCTGTTTGTATCCTACTCAGTGGTGTGTGGGTTATTCCACTCTTTCATCAATACACAGCACAGTCACAGGACCTAAGTTTCTCCAGCCCCTCAAAAACAAAAGCTACAACATGAATTGGTGATTGCTTAGGTAAATACAATGGCAGGAATGGAAGGCTAGCAATGTGCTATGACATTTTCTGACTGCTTTATTAATTCCAAGTTAAGCATGTGCTGAAGTGCTTCACAGAAGTGGGGTCAATGGCATTGACAATTTGCAACACTGAGCCTTGTGGCAATGATGCATAAAGGTTGAGGCACAAGTCTCCTTAACAGTTTTTTTCCCCTTAAGCTGTGGAGCGCTGCATGCTGGCAATGCTTTCCTCATGGCAGCCTTTCTTCCATCAGTGTTTCTGCTTGGCGGTAAGGATCACTGTTATGTTGGATGAGTTGTTTTTTGGATTACTTGCAAAACAGAGGTCATGACCATGTCTGGTCATTAAGAATCCCCAGGCGCTCTTTGCTAGCAGAGTGACAACTTTAGTACCTTGGCCAAAGTCCAAGAAAGGATATAAATTCTACCTAGTCTACCTTAAATCCCTTAGCATTTCAGTTAGATGGTTTATTCCCTGCTTCTCAGCCTCAGAATGAGGTTTAGGATTGCTGCTACAAAATGGCTACACCAGAAATCTCTTCTCTGTCTCCAGCATTTGTTAGCCTTCTGAATCAACAACATTGTATGACCAGAAGGCATTGCTGAAGTAATTGATTAACTGGTTCATTACCATATATTCATATTCTTCATTCTTCACTCTTCCTGCTGGATGTTGAGTAATTTTCCTTGTCCATTTCCAAGGTATTTATTAAAATATACTCAAGAATATGCAACCAAAGAGAGAGGGAGGGAAAAGATCCTCCCCAGCTATAAACTATTCTGACTGGTACCAATGTAGCATATAATTGAATATTATTTCCATACATTCCAGCCAAAAGTAACCATCTATAAGAAATAAGAGCATCTCTTAAGACCTTAGATTGTTCTTGAATGTAAAAGAATTTATTTCTCATAGATAGCTTTCAAACTGGGAGAAATATTATTGTTAAATTATATTTTAATAGCTAGTTTGTTGTTTCTGTTTCTGAAGCCATCATAAAGCATCCATAAAGTGGTATTTCTCTTGCATTTTACATGACTCCAGGGCTTGCTGTTCTCGCCTGTCAGGTCTTTTCAAATCACTTAACGTTTACTGGAACAATTCTACACTGCAAGATTTGCTGCTCATCCAGCGTGGTGTTTGTATCACAGCTGCTACACCATTGCCATCTCAATAAGAGGAAGCATTTCTCACCACTTCGTTAGTCTATAGCAGCATGAAAATAATAATTTCCTTTGAAAATAAAATCCACAAGCCTTTCATCTGGAAAAAATCAAGCAAGGAATAGTCTTGGTTTTATTTGAAAATGTTTGTGGTCATTAAGGTAAACTTACAACCCGTAGTTAATTTAATAAAAATGTGGCATAATTGTCGTGGGCTGTGATATGGTTGTACTTTTTTTTTCCTTCAAGAGCAGATTAGAATATTCAGACATATTGAATAATGAAAGAGTTGAGTATTAAGGACATATAATGGAAAGCTTTCACTGTCATGCCTGGCAGGGCATTATCCAACCCATTACAAATAGTGAAGAAAATATATAGAGAGAGTTCTTTATTATCATTAAAAGCATAAAAGTAATTTTGGTCTATTGAGATATTTATTTTGTTGTTCCTGGTTCATTGAAAATTTGCAGACACCAGAATACACACAAACAAGAGAAAAGCACAATGTTTCACTCATATCTTACAAAACAACTGTTTTAAGGGCAGTCATATTTTCTGGCTTTGTAGTAGAGTGTAGTATTTTATTTTTTAGCTTTTCAATTAGAAGGCAATGGTGAGTAACATTTTACTCCAAGACCCATCTTCCTTAATTCAATGAAGCAGGTTAAGACTGTAACTCCCAGGATGTAATGTAGTAGGAAAGGTGTTCAGCAAAATGTGTGCTAATGTCACAACTCAGAAGAAATGAAATGAATGCAGGGAACCTCTGTCCAAGTTTCTCCTCTCAATCCAATTATATTCACCTCACCATATATTTAATTTGAAGTACAGATCTAATTAAAAGTTAATACATCATTAAAATGATTTGTAATAAGTATATTAAACTCCATGTGAGCATGATATGCTCATTATCAAGTCCAGACTGTAACTCGGATCCTTCACAATGAAGAAAATAATTATTTATAACAACTACCTTTCTGGTGATGT
Source organism: Anseranas semipalmata (assembly GCA_013399115.1). Taxonomy (NCBI): domain Eukaryota; kingdom Metazoa; phylum Chordata; class Aves; order Anseriformes; family Anseranatidae; genus Anseranas; species Anseranas semipalmata. Next base: position 563,977 of record VXAA01005570.1, on the reverse strand, counting down.
TCATTAGGTACATAAATATGATCTAAATGTTTGATCTTTTAAATAATTTTAACATTTATGGGAACTTGCTGCTGAAGATTTTTTTTCTTGGATGGTATCTGTTGTTAAGAGGAGTATTCCTTTAAATGAATTCGACTGTGTTTTTTCAAGAGAAGAAAATAAGCCTTCTACAGAATTAATGAAGCTGGCTTTTTAGCCTAGGGTAAAAAGTCGGCTAATGAAGTCATTCGTAGTGACAGCCCATGATCTGAATTCTATGAATTATTGCTTATTAATGGGATTAATTGCTTCTCATGCTATAATACAAAATTTATGCATTTGTCCAAAATCTAGGTCTATAATCTGAAACAGTAAGAGCGAAGAAAAGCTCTATTAATTATATGTCATGTCGACATCTCTGAATGTACATACTATAAAAGAGACTGAATGCAAGTAACTTTATTAAGAAATGACATGAAGTGAAATTGTAAAATAGGGATAAGCAAGGTAATGGTGAGTTCTACTCAGCTGAGGCAGTATATCAGATTTCATTGCTCTGCTAAGGGCTTCCATTATCTTTATAGTCTCTTCCAATATGTAATAAATAGAAAAATTATTTCTTTGCATGTAATATAGTTCTATACTAAGCATATACAGTACATCTGAGGAGTAGGTAGAAAAAAAAGCATTTAAGATCAAGACGCAGAAAAACGTGATCAAATTAAAATCATACTCAACATAGACATTTTCATTTCTTAAGCACAATACTTTCTCCTCATTAATGTGATTATTCTCTATTGCACATGTTCACCAAGGCCTTAGTCCAGATTGCCTTGGGCCTTGACCAGCCACAGCAGAAAAATGGGCTCTTACATCCAGAATTTCTTATGTGACTAAAGTGAGAGAAGTGAGGAAAATATGTGATCTGAATTCTGATCATTCAGAAATGCCACATTAGCTGAACCTGTTTTACCTGACTGTGTATCAATCTAAGATATTTATATATTTTACATAATTACATACCCAACCTCAACCATTCTGTGATTCTGTGGTATTTATCTGGTCCTACTTGCCATGGAATCAGGAAGACATGTTTAAAGGTAATTCAGGACCTAATCCTAAATCAGACCAAATTCACATCTCCCAGTTATCAGGAAAGTCACAATCAGCTAAAATAGCCAAGCCATTTTGCTGAAAACCATGAATTCTCTTCAGGCTGAAGAAGCAATCAAACCTAGCTCTGCCACTTCCTGACTTGGTACTCTTACCACTTTATATTATACAGAAGATCCCTATAAGCCAAGACACTGCTGCAAAGTTATTTCTTCTTTTGCTGAAGGGCTCACAACAGTGTCTGTCTTGTGATCATGATTACCCATGGGAATTTCTGGTTCTTCAAGATCTTTCTTCTACCTTCCCAGAGCTGCTGGGACTATCAATATTTGCTTCAGGAGTTTACTTTCGTGTTTTCCAATTCCATTCTTACAGCACATTGTTTGGAGAGCCTACTGTAGTGCCTGTGATGATGGTATTTTCCTAGACATGATACCGAGGCCTTCTTAAGCAAAAGGCTTGTACCAGTACGACCCAGCTTCAAATTGAATCCCTCTACGATCGTTACTTTTATTTTCTTTTATTGCTTACACATTCTGACTTTAGGCAGTGGGTGGTACTGGCCACAGAGATTCCAGAGAGCAATGGCCATTGACTTACAACTTCCCTGGTACATATTTTATGTCAAAATAGGTCAGTTCTGTCATTATTATTTATTAGAATTTTTCTTTTTAATTACCCATATTGGATACTCATTTTAGTTTGCACTGTAGAAACAAAATAAATGAGACATTTTAATTACTAAAGTTTTTTCTGCATAACTATAAATGACATACAAAATTTGAGCAAAAACAGTAACTTACAGCAGGAATGGTCTAGTGGCATTGTAGCAGTGCTACAGTTGTGATGAGTTTTTACCTCTGCATTTTCTATCCACTATTTACATTACATACCCCATAGAAAGGTGGTCAACAAGAAGAATAGATATGACTATTTAACAGGATAGGCAAAAGTAAATTAATTGAAGGTAAAAGTGGTGGGAAGTTTAGAGAGGAACAGAAAATGCATCTGGGTAAGACTTAAGAGCAGAAATGACTAGCCAAAGTACAGATAACAGCAAAGGAAAAATAATATAGTATCTTCTTTTTGGATGGGTAGATAAATGAAACAAACACCTCTACCACCACCTTCCCCTCACTCCCTCCCCCC
>VXAA01005570.1:545071-561548 GCA_013399115.1 Anseranas semipalmata | reverse complement strand
GTGAGTCATAGGCTGAGAAAATAAACACAGCACAGAGATATTATATATATATATATATATATATATACATATATATATATACACACACACATGAAAACATATATATATATATATAATAAAGGGCAGATACATATAATATTAGATATTTATTAGATATTTTTACTGTTTCTAGATTTTCCTTTCAGGGTCTCGTTCCTGTTTCCAAATGCCCATTTCCCTGCATAGGTAATGAGGACTGGCTAAAATCCATGAAAAGACACTCCATAACACCTCATTTAATTTCATCTCTACCAGCCTCTTTCTTCAGATCCTCACTGTTGTTTCAGTTGTGTGGGGATCCATGAGACACACCACCGAAGCCAATGCATTTCCTCAACAGCCAGCAGTTGGCAGTGAACAGCATTACACTAATTGGGGTGCCTCACCATAGCTCAGAACTTGGCTCTGTAGCTCTGTAACTTTGCTCTACAGCTTACAGGTGAATAAATATTTCTGGGAATGAACTCATGAGCACAGTAAAGAAATCGTTAGAGAGTAGGGAGGGGTAAAAAAGTGTCAGTCATTGATTGCAATTAATAATAGAATTGACTCTGCACCAAAGACATTTAGTTCATATTTCACATTCTATTTGCAATTCCTTCTCTCCACACATTCCCTTATCCTACTTCCCTTGTTACTGGGAATTAATCCCTAGAAAAAAAAAATATATGTATTTGGAAATAAGTATGTTTAATATATCTACCTGCCTTTAAAATTCAAACCCGTTGACATAACAAAAACTTCATACAATTAATAAACGAATTTCAGAGTGTTAACATGTTTCAGCTTTATTACTCAGAAAGAATTACTTTCAAAGCTTAGGCCATTGTGAAAATCCTGAGTTGACTGCAACTATCATTACTTCCATGAAGTAATTTTATTGCTAACGCAATTTTCTTTGTATGGGCAGAGAGGTGACTGCTGTAGCACTGTGACACAACCCAGTGCTAGAGGTGGATATGAATGATAAAGTAAACACAGATAAACCTAATAAACAGCCTTCTTCAAACAAACTGGCTTAAACTCCTATCAAAACTTGTTGGTTCCAGGGATATTTTGATCAATCTTCTTGGTTCTATAAGCAGCACCCCAAATATTCTCCCCGAGCAGCCAACCAGTGAGATGCAACTCATCAACAAACTGAACTGAAGGGCAACGTTGGAAATGGCTCATTAGTAAGACATGAAAAGTGCTTTTGAATAGTGTCTAGTCTCCACTGGGGAATGGCACTGAACTGGGCCTGAAACTACCAGGACAAATTAGTGATGTTCCCACAGCCTTGTCCATCTCCATGGGAAGGGTCTTGGTTACCCCGCATCTCAGTGCCAGTGCAGCCCCTCTTCCACAAGTCACACAGCTGCCAGATTTTTTACATCCACTTTGAAAGTGAATTTAGAAGTGAAGGGCTTTTTACTTGAAGAGTAACTGCAAAGAAAAAGAAATTCAGAATGTTCAGATGTTCTCATCATTCTGGTTTGGGTACCAAAGGGAGCTTTCAAAACAGTCTTCCAATTACCTTTCAATTAGGGTCAAATCCCTCAGCCAGCACAAGTAAGAGGTACTCCCAGCATAAGATCTTAAAGCGTGCTTATTCCCATCAGCTGAATATCCAGCCGCCTTCATGGGAGCATCAGGTAGATGACAGACACCCAGCCTGCATTTGCCCATTTTGCACACACTAGTGGCTGCACTTCGAAAAGTTTCTTTTTATTTTTTATTTTATTTTTTTTATTTGGTTGGTTTTGTTTTTGTTATAGAAAGCTTCCAAAGAGATCTGTTGAAAATTTGATTCACCTTGAAGAGAAACTAGAAAATATTACTCCAATACAGTTTTCTTTAAGAAAAATAAAAAAATAAAAAAATAAAAAACAGCAGGCTGAGTTACTTAGTTTGGTAGAACAATCTGTAACAACGCCATAATTAAAGTTTCATAAAAATGTGTTCATTTAAACACAGGCTTATATCTTGCTTCCAGAGAGCAATTATAGTAACTATAATGTGACTCTTGTGGTAAAAAGTGACATGCACAATGCAGTGAGGCTTTTGAATTTTTAAATCAGTAAGAGCAGCCACTGAGAATATACTTCAAATTTCACCATGAAGGCATACAAAGACGCTTGCTGAGAACAACTTACACTCTAGTTCATGTTTCTCTTGGAGGTTTGCATTTTGTACAAGCTCTTAAGCCTTAGTCCACTGCTGAAATGAAGTTGCCTCTGGCCTGAAATATGGCAATCATTCACAGGCTGTGTCATTTTCCTTGGCTTTCTTTACATCACTGTGGAAAAAGTTAGTCCATGATAAAATATAATCCTTCATTAAATAGTAATCTAATATAATTTACTTTTTAAGAAGTTGATTAAACAGCAGGGAGAAAAATAAAGCCTGTAAATAAACCTTTAAGTGAATTTGCTTTACCACGTACGTTTTCTGAGTGCTGCTAAAATGAATGCTGAACTCATGATAATGCAGCTAAAGAATGGAGATTGAAAACAGAACCAAGTTTCTTTTCTGTGTTATCATATAAAAAAAAAAAAAAAAAGAATGTGAAATTTTTGTTCAGTCTCTCAGAAAACATGAAAAATGACTCTTGCCAACAATTCAACAACACAACTGAAATTTCAGGTATGAAGTAAATAAAAACTGGAAAAAACGGTGTGTGTGAACTAAGTCCAAGGACCAAATGAACACATGGAACAATAAAAAAAAAAATAAAAAAGAGAAGACACATTCAACAAAATTATCCAAACAGTAAAAGAAACAATATTTGTCACATACTTTCATTATTATAAATTATTCACTCAGCAGTATTTTTTCAAAGATTCTGAAAACAAATACAGCAGCTTTGAAGACATGTTTCTCTTGTTTGTAAGCCAGTGGATAGTTTTGTAAAATTGTTCTTGGCCAGTGGATTTATAATGGCCTCCAAGTTTTTAATTTGCTTTTTTGGGGGATGGGGTTGGGGATTCAAGGAAAACTATTGTATTCATGGAGAAAATCCATTTATAAAAATCTTATGCCAAAAACTACAAATGCAACTTTAGGAAGTAGGGTATTTGTGCCTTAGGAGATCTGGGTTCAATTTCTGGCTTAGTGGCAATTAACAGTATGGGACTGGTTAAGGCATGTAGGGTGGCTTTTTAAAAATGATGTCAGAAATAGGTTGTCCAAATCTCACTGGCAGCCAACATTCAGACATATAGAGTTTTACATATCAGCTTTGTGTGATTTGGGAAAGCTGATGGCTAAGTCTCAAGACTGAGAAATAACTAGGAGTTGGAAAATATGGTCAGATCTTGGACACCAAGGCCAGCTTCATCTTCAGAGCCCTCCCTGGCAGCTTTCTAGGGCTTGGCTCCTTGTTCTGGGAGTTCGGAGTGTGTCTGTGGCATCACAGATTTTTGTCAGCAACTGAAACATTCTGTGCAGGTTGGTCAGTTCCACTACTTCTTTTGATGGAAATTGGTTTATTTTGTGATGGGAACCTGCCTGCCATCTTGGTGTGCCTCCTTGGCTCCCCAGCCTGCAAGGCCACCTGGGAACAAAAATACTCAGGCTGGCAGCTCAAACGCTCTGGAAAAGCAACGACTTTTGGAGCTGGTTATTTTATTTGTTCATTGCCCTAGTTAGCTGCCTGTTTCCCTGAAACACATAGAATTGCATGTGGCTGGCTAGCGTCACAGAGCATAGGACCTCTTTCACCCCTGGCCAGCTCTTATAAAGCCCCCTGACCAGCCAGCTTTGTGGCTGACAGCTTCTCTGAGCTCACCTGGCAATCTGAGAAAAACTCTTTTCAGCATTTTTGAAGCAATTTAGAGTAGGGAACTTGAAAATGGAAATACTTTATTCACAAGAAATGCTCCCCTCTAATCACCACTAAGCATAATGAGGTCCTTTCAAAGCCTTTCTGCTTTTCTATGGTGCAAACCAATTAACTTTCTTAGAAAAACTTCATCTTCCATCAATTAAAAAAATATATAAATAATGAGCTTTTTGAAAATATTACTCTTCATTTCTCTCTCATAACTTTATCCATAAGTATTGTACTTCCTCATTTTTCTAGTAAAGCAAATTCTCTTTGTTATTTTGAACGTATTCAAAAAAATAAAAAATAAAAATTGAATAACTAAGCCTTTGAGACCAAAATAAATTTCTTCTGTGCCTCAATGGCAACTATGCTCGCTCTAATTCTTTATGTAAAAATAACAGCTTTATTTCTGGCATGACCATGCTTAACCAGCTCATGGTACAAAGTAAAAATTAACAGCTTTGAATAGCAATCAAGCAGGATCTCAGTTTTTAGTGGGTGGGTATCAGCACAACATTGCCTCATGTTTTATCCATGTCTACACACTTGTATTCATCTTTCTGCTCTTCCAGGAGACATGCAACAATGGGGTAAATAGAAGCTGAACAACTAGGACCTCCTGCTTCAGGCAATATTATGACAATTTTTTTTTTTTTTTTTTTTTCCCAATGTTCACTCAGGAGTTTTAGAGCATTGGCAGCAGAGTTGAAGTGACCAAGTTTCCTATCTGTCATCTCCAGCATATTTTCTATAGCAAGAAGAAATTTAATGAGTCATTTAATTTGGAGGATTGTACTTTGTAGGTATATGTTGCAAGTGGCATTTTGTTTGTCTTCTACAGTGGAGGGTTTTGGGGAAATATTCACAAGAGGGTCTGGATAATCACAGTAGTAGTGTTACAATCTCCCTTGGCAAAAATTGATCTCTGATAATGAGCCTTGTAACTGAGCATGCTCAAAAATCAGATCTGCAGGTCATTTCACTGAGAAATTCAAGAAAAGCTTGAGAAAGTCCATTTTATTCTCAGAGGCAGACTTTGACTGGAATCTTGTATTTCCAACATCCTTCCCAGAAAGCTGAGATACAGGCAAACCACACCACTCTGCATACATTTGGGACTAACTGCCACCCTTCCCACTGTGACACAGCAGAACAATCCTATTTCATTGTGCAGGGAAGGAAAGAGTCACAGCAAGCATGACCAATGCAGAGCACAGGTTAAAACCCACAAAATTTAAGCTTTTTCTTTGATCCCCAAAATATCTGTTTAGGAGTTTTAACACTCAGTCTGTTGGCATCTGGAGATCACAGTAGTAATTCCTAGGGTGTTGTCTGTGGCAGAGGAAATGGCTAAGAAAAGACATCCTGTCAGTGACATTGCCCTGTCAGTGTCTCAGGCGGAAAATAAATAAATAAATAAATAAACACTACTACACAGGGATGGCTGATGGCCGTTTGATTTAAACTAATCTGGTTGCAGGCCACCTGGCAGGTATCATCCTCGGCTCATTCATTCCAGCCCCACTAAGCCTTCCTTTCAGCAGGTGCCTTTCGAAGCTGCAAATTAGCCTGAATTAATTTAAGCAGGAAGTTCATGCTGAGGGAAGAGCTGCTTCTCTCTGAGTTCTTTAGAATAAGCTTTCTCTGTCCCCTAATAAAGCGGAGTTGTTTAGAGCTGATAAAATGAATAATCACCACCAGAAATCACCACCAGAACGTCCTTCCTGTTCTTCCAGTCTCCTGCCAAGACAGGGAATCAATACAAATAAAGTTCATAGTGTAGCATTATGTATTTTTTCAAGCAGATTACCTGTGCTTTAAAGCCCATGGTCTTCCATGAAAATTTTTATATTCATAATTTCCAGCAATATGGGCCATCAGAAACACACTAAATTTGATCAGAGAATATATATTTGGTTTAAATTATTCAATGTCCTACCTGTGGTGGGATGCAATGGAGAGTGCAGGAAATGCAAGGTGGTTCTTGCATCTGGGAAGATCCTCTGTCTGATATCACCGCTTATCATGTCCAAATAGTTTGATAGTTTTGGCTCTAATTGGTGCCCTGTGTTGTTTTTGTAGATATTCTTTATGGACAGGTACCATTCTTTCCACACTTAAGGTTTCATTCAACGCCAATTAAAAATGTCATAAATACTTAGGCTGGCAAATGGACAAATATTTTTAAATCTGGAGGGAAAAGAGTCTGTTTCCATACAACTGAGGAATATATGCCAAATAGTTTTTCTGAGGTACAATAAGTTCCCTGGCTTTGTTTGCCTGTCACATACATTTTGGTTTTACCTAGGCTTTCCAGCCTCCTGTTCAGATAAATCACCTTCAGAATATACATGGTACCAGGGCTGCACGCAGCTAAGCTGTGGATAGGGAGAAAGCACAGCCTATCCCTCCCCTGTTGGGTACATGGTAAATATGTCCTACTATGCATGTAAGAAATGACCCGACTGATTTTTCTTGGGAGTTATTTTAACCTCAGTTCTTCTTCCAAACCCTTCGTTCCCATGCAAAATATGTACGTAGTTCTGCTCACACTGAGGCCAGTAAGATGAGGGGTATCATCAGCAGAATTTTCAAGATGGTCCAAAGTTTGAATAACTGCCATGGATCTCATTTGAATTTTACTGGTGAAAAAACACAATGGAGATATAAAAAGTTATAACAAGTTTTCAAAGAATGTAACACAGGGCCATAGGATGACGTTCTCTAGAGAATGTCCTTCTCCAAGAACTATTCTTGTTCCCTGACAAATCTGAGAAGCAATTGCAGGTGAGTCCCCAGGTGGTAAGCACAAGGATCATAGTATGCTTTATTTGTAGTTATCATCACAATATTCCTGCTATTATACTTTCCAAGTAACCAGTGTCCTGACACCTTGTCACTTGGTCCTGGTTTGCAGTTATCTTGGATTTCATATTTCTTATCACAAATCAGAAAAGGAAAATGCCTGTTGTGGGAGGCCTGGGAGTCCCATTTTATATAACCTTTTCTGAATAAAGAATTCTCTGCTGCCTACATCAAATAATTTTGGGTGGCTGTGCCAGAACATCTTTCAGTAGTAGATACTTTGCAAATATAGTAAATCTAAACCAGTTATTGAACATTAGACTATTAGTATTGATTTCATAGAATTATAGAATCATATAATGTTTTGGTCTGGAAGGGACCTTAAAGATCATACAGTTCCAACCCTCCTGCCATAGACAGGAACACCTTCCACTTAGACGAGGTTGCCCAAAGCTCCATCCAACCTGGCCTTGAACACTTCCAGGGATGGGACATCCACAACTTCTCTGGGCAACCTGTTCCAGTGCCTCATCACCCTCATAGTAAAGAATTTCTTCCTAATATTTAACCTTAATTACCACTTTTTAGTTTAAAACCGTTACCCCTTGTCCTATCACTACACCCCCTGATAAAGTCTTTCCCCATCTTTCTTGTAGGCTCCTTGTAGGTACTGGAAGGCCACTATAAGGTCTCCCCAGAGCCTTCTCTTCTCCAGGTTGAACAACCCCAACTCCCTCAGCCTGTCCTCATAGGAGAGGTGCTCCAGCCCTTTGATCATCCTTGTGGCCCTCCTCTGGACTTGCTTTAACAGGTCCATGTCTTTCATATGCTGAGGGCCCCAAAGCTGAACACAATACTGCAGGTGGGGTCTCACAAGAGCAGAGTAGAGGGGGACAATCACCTCCCTCGACCTTCTGGCTATACTTCTTTTGATGCAGCCCACAATACAGTTGGCTTTCTGGGCTACAAACGCACATTGCTGGCTCACATGGCCTTCATGAGATTCACATGGGCCCACTTCTCGAACCTGTCAAAGTCCCTCTGGATGGCAGCCCTTCCCTCCAGCATGTCAACTTCTTTGTTAAAGAAATTGTTTCACATTCCATTTTAGAAATGTGATTTGCAAGTGCTGTATAATTTAGTATGTCTTACAACTATGATTTCTATAAAGTAGAATTTGAGTGATTTGATAATTCAAAGTACTTGATGGATGAGTCAATCTAAACATAATACAATTAATACACCTTAATATTTCTGTGATGCATTGTTCTGCACAAATTTGAGCAGACTCTAGAGGTAAAGTTAGCCTATCTGATACATCAAGCCAACTCAATCCCAGTTTTGGATATGGATCTTCCACACATCATTTTAGCTCTACTGAAATCAAATGGACATGCCAATTTATACTCACACAGGAAAAAGCTCCAGGAAAATTTAATGACACTGAAGGTGAGTTTATTCTAAATTTTTGCATAGTGCCTGGGGAGTTGCACATTCCATAAATTCCTCTTTACTTAATTTCCTTTTAAAGGAGTGATAAGTAAAATGTCTTGAAACAATGTCTTTTCAATGCCATGTGATTCTACATGCTTATGACAATAACCCCCGGATGTCCCCAAGATAAGGACCTGTTAAGCTAGATACAGAGGGGGAGACAGACTGTGACCCATAGTAAAGAGGTGAGGAAAAAAAATACTTGAACAAAGGTATGATTTGCCCAGAATCACACAGGAGGTCACTGGCAAAAATGAGCTCAGAAATCATTCTCCTAGTGGCCAGTAACAACCTAAAATACCCAAAAGCTGAAGAAGTATCTCACAAATATTACATGAGTTTCACATAAGTATATTAAAATATGAAGAGGAAGGCATTGGCCATCATCCTTTCAGTTTTCTATGTGAAGTGGCACTTAATTGATTCTCTGCTTCAAGACTAGTGTTACCAGAGAAGTCTTCTTGAAACCATGGTGCAAGACCTGTGCTGAGGCAGGAGAGTGTTGTAAAGGGCAGGATGGATGGATACACATACTATGATGCTCCAAATTGATCGTCTTTTTCCTGCATTAAAGGTCAGTTATAAACTTTGGTTGTTGAGATGTCCTGACACTGCACTTGAGCAAATGCATAGATGTTTGTGCTTTAATATCATCTAATGAGAACTATAGAGGGAATACATAGTTTCAGTCTAAGCTTTTGGGATATCTCTGGTAGCTGTTTCAGTGGGGTACGTCATTCACACTGTGGGCAGAGACTAAGTATCCCGGGGGACTGAGTCATTCTGCTTTCTCTTGTTTGTGTAGGAACTGCACGTGTAAAGTCCAAGCCAGCACAGAAATCTCAGACATTAAAGTTCTTTGATATAAGACCATTTTGAGATGTAAAAAATAACCCTTCATTATTAAATGCATTGATTGTTTTCTGTCACTTTAATGTGTTTTTAGTCAACACAGTTTTAGATGGGCTGTTCACTTTTCAAATTTTCCCATTATTGTTATCCCCAAACACTTGGTTCTTACTCTGTTAATGATATCGCTGACAGCAATGCCAGTTAGGGCTGCAGGGCAAGGACCAATAGCTGAGATCTCAGTACAAGACAAATTCATTAGACAAACTAAATAATTTAGGCACATTTGAAAAGCAAATGAATGTAGAGGTGTTCCCTTATGATTATTGCTCACATAGATTTTTTCTTTAAGAGGAAAAACATAAATTAATAAAGGCCAGAATGTCTTTAATGACAATATTAGCGGCTGCCCTGTGGCTATTAAGACATGCACTCATTGTAAACTATATTGATTTTTCCATTGGATAAAATTCTCTGGTAAAATTGTTATTTGCAGCTATAATCCAGACAAGCTGTGTTGGTCATTACCATTATAAAATGTGGTCAGAAAGTTTTTCATTGAAAGTCTGACCACATATTTTCAGAAAGACCCCTTAACATCGTCGGGAAGAGTCAGACGCAATCTGCAAGAGCAATAGTCACTCCTCTTGTGAAGGTGATGATGCTGTTGATTAATGGAATGAGTTAGAGGGTCTTTAAAAGAGTATAAAAATTCTGTGAAATCATACTAAATATATCCACAGCAAAATTAGTGGCCTAACTTTGTAAAACTTGCTATGCCTCTGAATGCCACCATTGTCACCACTTTCTGTAGAAAGTCTCTAAAGGTTGCATTAAAGGTCACTTACTGAGAAAATTCTAAACCTTTACAATTTAGAATACTCTTATGATTGGCAGGGCACATGAATTTAAGAGACTTCCAGAACAAAGATTAGTAGCAGGTACCTAATTCCTATCAAGATCAGTGTGAACCAGACGTGTATAATGTTTGCGGCTTTCAGTGGCTTTGCTCTGTTTCATTAGCAAGGGATAATCTTGTCCTAGCAAGACTTAACCAGAAATTTTTTTTTGCAACATCACATGGCCATGCTTACTTTCCAGCTAGTTAAGTCTGGCTTGTAGTGTAGTGAATCGTATTTGAAAGCTCTCCTTTCACACATCTGTGCAACTAAGGGATATAACCACAGCCCGGGAACCTTAACATTTGTCCAGTCATCCTGAGGCTTCCCTCTCTTTTTCAAGATGAGGAATGTGATTGTGGCATTCCTATGAAAGAGGCTCCTCAATGAACCTCAGATGAAATATTTTGTCTTAGAACTAGTAGTTCTTTGCTTCATGCACTGTGAGAATTTACTGCATTAGCAAATTAAATGCTTGACCCAGTGAACATTCACATGAGTGGTTTCACAGAGTTCAGCCAAAATCCTCATACATGTACATAAACTGTTTGACCTTCGATAAGAGGCGCACTTCAATCTTGGCAGTTTGCTATTTTATTCAGGAAGAAAAGGTCAGTTAAGATTGAAAAATGAGGTTTGTTCTTCCTATCTGTGGCCCTGATATATTTTAGAAAGAGTTATATGAAAGATGATATATTTTTATAGGTTAAAAATTCATATATGGATGACTAGGACAACTGTTCATAGGACAACTGACAAAATTAGTGAGAAGCTAAAAAAATGAAGATGCAGAAAGCCTCTTTATTTTTCTCCATGACCAGCAGAGATTCCAGGAAGAAATTTTCTTATGCTACTTTGAGTCAGAACATTACAGTTTATAATTAGTAGTTATACAGGTTATAATGGTTATAATGATCATCTAAGGTGATCCTAAAATATTGGGTTAAACACTTTTGTCATTCATGTGTCACCGTCCGCTACCAACCATAAGGAATTTGACACACGGTTTGAATTTCATTCATTCTTTTTCAAGGACAGAGCAGGTCACAGATAAAGCTTTCTCCCCATTCGATATTCTTGGGCTGTGTGGTTTGCAAATCCCTTTATTCCCTCCTTCATTTTTGAAGCAGGAAAGAAATCAAAGTCCAGAGCTGTGGGAATGAATTTGGCCTTAACTGAGGCTTTCTGCATGTGCAATAACCTGTTTCCTGAAACAGCATTTTTACTGTATTTCACTGCATACCTAATGCTACAACAAGGTGGAAGTATGTGTACCCTTTGGGCATAGGGTAGTGTCCTATGGGATCCAAGACACTTCACAAATCAGTGTTTTATATTGTCTTGCACAGAAATTCCAAAAGATGCTTGAGATGTCATTAAACGCATTACACTAAAGTAAAATTTATAGCTTTCAGCGACCATTTAGTAATAGGGGTGTCATTTTCTGTATTTTTTTTTTTTTTCTGTTTTCAAAGGTCATGTTTTCATATTAATCGTGTGAGGGATGGTAGAACTTACCAAGTCTTCAGGGAAATTCAGAGAGGCTTCACAAAGAATATGGGGCTCCTCTCCCCTCTTATGTTGATCTCTGCAACTTTATACCAGTTTTCTTCCTTTTCTTTTTTTTTTTTTTTTGAGCAACCTCCCAGCAGTTTCCATCTGAAGCCACTTCAAGAACATCTTCTTTCAAGAACACAATCTTTCAAGAACATAGCCTGCTTTTGCCTAAATTCCAGATATTCCTGCTTAGCAACAAAGCCACTGTGGGTGGCTGGGTTTGGGACTTGGGCACGGAGTCAAACAGGGACTAGTGACTTTGCACAAGCTATTCACTGTGACTGTGCTCCAAGCAACCATACAAACAATCCACCCATGAGGGACGAGTTTAGTGGCAAAAGACTGGAACTTGTGGTTCCAGTCCCTGCTCTCTTATTGCCTTCTTGGATCACTTAGCTATGAAATCAAGTTTTTTAAAGTATTTCAATATCTTCAATTTGAGATGCATTACTATTTTTCAAAATGTAGCTGTTAAATAGAGATTCCTTAATCCAAAAGGTGTTGTGAGGGTAGATGCATAACATTTTGGTATGCATGTAAATTCTGCAATAATAGAGGTTTTATACATACTGAAGAGAGAAAGGTATAGTGAATCCTGATCTTCTTACAGAGCTTGCCTACCAGGAGGATAAATGAGAATTAATGCATAAAGGAAGTCAGGAAGAGTTGCTTAAGAGTTTGCTGAACAGAGATGTCTTTTTTGATAAATTCTTTATGTCAAATGCCGACAAGCTTAAAAAAGGGAAGAGTCTTGTAATTGTGATATCGTGTTCAGGTTACACTTCCCTCAGGGAAACTGCTACTAATGACTGAATTAATTAATGAGAAATTGTTTTATATGTTGCAGAATTTAAACCAGCCCCCTGCCCCAATTTCCCTGTCTGCTTATTTTTGCACTGGTGTGAACAAGGAAGCCATTTGCCCAATGCTTTGTTAACCTGTTACTTCCACTAGGCATTTATGTGTAATGCTGTGGAACACAGGGTTGTCTGTAGTACAGCTGGGAGCACTGTCTCCTTGTATCAGATACTGTGAAATCATTGTGTAGAAAAGTGTATAACAAGTAACTTCAGAATTCATGATTGCAGTTTTAGGCATTATAACCACTACTTTCTAAGCTTGTCTACAAGATTTGTGCTGTGGCTCTGTGGGAACAGATATGAAGAGAAAAATTTGGTGATGTAACTTCCTATTTCACTTCATACTTTTAGAACACCTTGGAAATATTGTTGCTGGTGCATAATTTATATTGCACAATATATATATATATATATTTGTTATTTCCCTTAAGTATCTTCTGGGTACATCTTTTGAGCAAGTGTCACAGGGGGCAAGTTCTTCCTGTAATTCTTACTCCTTTGGGATGATAGGATTATCCTTTCATGCTAAAATTGTTTTATCTTCACGAACACTTATGTGTGTATGCTGCTATTACCTAAACTAAAAAAATGGACCATGCAAAAAGTACTACCTCATTTATGTGTAAGATAGTGCAATTTTGTTGTAAAGGGCTTGAGTTGAATAAGCAAGCCTGTTTTTAACAGGATTATGTGACAGAAGGGGTAGATACAGATAACGCTGCAGAATGCATCTTCAGTCTCTCTTTAACAATCAGAAAGACAGATCCTTTTCAGCTCACAATTGTAGGCACATTTTGTTCTATTTTGAAGGAATGCAAGAAATATTTTCTTGATTTTTATCTGCTTTTAATTAAACTTTTCCAACAAAGAAAGCATTTGTTACATTTTTCAAGAAAAACAACAACAACAAAAAAACACAAACACTCTTCATTCAGACACAGACTTACCTTGAGTGGAAACAGCTAAACTAATGTGGTTTATCTTCCTTTATTATCTCTGATAATGGTAGCACTGGGTGTGTTTACAGTTATAAGATTTTGCATAAAAGAAGTTATTATGTTTTGGCAATTTTATAGCCAATGTGATATATATTGGCTTTCTTCCTCAAAGCAAGTACTGTCTCTGTGTACGCATACAGATGGACATGTATAGGTCTGCACCTATGCATTCACTGGGATTCTGAACCTATCATCTGGCTCACATATGAGGAGAAATCCCTAATGTTAACTCTGTCTGTTAGCACCTCCACTATCCAAAGACTAATTTGGAAATGAGGAATTCTAACTACACATTTGCTTTTCAGTTCTCATGACTTAGAATCATAGAATCATAGAATGGTTTGGGTTGGAAGGGACCTTGAAGATCATCTGGTTCCAACCCACCTGCCATGGGCAGGGACACCTTCCACTAGACCAGGCTGCTCAAAGCCCCATCCAAGCTGGCCTTGAAAACTTCCAGGGATGGGGCATCCACAGCTTCTCTGGACAGCCTGTTTCAGTGCCTCACCACCCTCATAGTGAAGAATTTCTTTCTAATATCCAATCTAAATCTACCGTCTTTTAGTTTAAAACTAAAACAAAACAAAACAAAACAAAACTTCTGCAGTTCCCCGCTCAGAGGTGCAAACAGGCCCTTAGAGTGGACTCAGAAGCCACCAGTCTCATTGTCCACATCTATGTGTTTATAACACAGGAAAATACCAACTTTCCACATTATCTATTAGACTCTGGAAAACAGAGAGAATATTAAATTAAAATCTTGGACCCCATTGAAAGCAATCATGAGCTCCACATTGACTTTGCATTGGCTAGAATTTCAGCCCAGGTTTGTTTAGTTTCATTTCTTTTGAAGGCAGAAAATTGGAGTGAAATATATCTTCAGAGGTTAAACACTGTAATAAGATATTTCCCATCTTCTGTTTATGAATGTAGACGTTTTTGTTACCAGAAGATCAAAGATACAAGTTCATAAATCAATATACAAATGATTCTCTCAGAACACCTAAGACACTCTTTTAAGAGGTAGAGTGTCTTACATCCTAACAGTTTTGTCTAGAGTGAGAGATGTGCTGTTATAATACAAGTTTCAATTTGAAATTGCAAGATTTAAACCTTTTCAAAAATCTGAGCAGTCTCTGAGGCACCAGCTTTGCAGTCCAGCTGTGGCATTGTGCATGAGCTAAGCCCACGTAAAAGTCTGTGTACACACATTTAGCAAGTGCAAGACAAAGGATGTTGTCATCTATTTTCAGTGGTTTAAAAAATGATTGCTCTTCTGCTGCTAATTTCCATCTTTCATCTTGAAATTTCTATCCCTCAATCGTGATTTGGTATTTCAATGCAAAATAAAATGAGTTAGTTTATCCTAGCAAAACAACAGCTTGATCCAATCTGAGTATTTGTATTTGCTCATATGGCTTCTAGCTGTGAGACTCAAGAGTTAATGGGAATTGGCAAAAATGAGTATGTCCCACCAAAATCAGCTCATGGCATTAAACAATTACGCAAGAATTTTTCATTGGAAGTGATGAGGGATGATGACATTGCTCTTAATATTTGACCTTCCCTGTTTCAACTACTCAATACTTCTTACTGTACACAAAAATTGCCAAAATCCCACCTAATGAGTTGAAAAATGACACATGACAGATCTGATGGCTAACTGCAGCTAGAAGAAAGACTGCTACAGAACAAAAAATTCCAATCTCTCTCCCATTTCTTTTTTTTTTTTTTTCCAGTTATACTGAGTGCTTAAATATATAATTTGAAGGCACAGTTAATTAAAAACTTCATTAAGACAGGCTGAAGTCAGGCAAAGTTCTGTTGTTTTCAGTGTCTTCTTGGCTCAAATCTGCAGTGTGTTCACAAAGTTACTGGGTACTCATAGGATTTGAGGGAGTTTTTTTCTTTCTGGGAAAGCTGTTCTGGTCTTAATACAAGGAGCACTGTTTCATTTCTTTTTTTTTTTTTTTTTTCCTTGGGAGATTTACACCCAGTTAACTCTTCTGAATTCAAGGGAAAGGATTGGTTCCCGAATTAAACTGGAATAAGTATATTCCCAAGAATAAGAGGATCATAAGTGGAGACCGCTGTACCATTGAGTCAATGGGTAAGAATCACAGTGTGTTTATAAACTATATCATTGGGTCTTTTCTCTCATGCATTATTTAAGTTTCTTCTTAAAAGGACACCACTTAAACTGCTGTAATTGCTCTGGGATTGGAAATCATTTTCAGTAGTTCCACTCCTGTTTAGTCATACAAACTCATGTCCAATCTTTGATAAGAAACAATGGAGGGAAACAAGTGAAACTTTAAATATTGGTTGATTTTCCTACACAGCCCCATTGTCTCACATTGCAGAGAGCTTGGGATCTCTCACTTCAAATGGCATTCATCTGAAAGAATACATTGCCAAAGGAATGAAATTGAAGACTGTTATGAGGTTGTTTCTAGAATTTATCCCACCCATTATAAGTAATCATATAGTGTAGGAACTTGACTTAAACTCTGCACAATCTGTGTGTCCTTTAAGGGACCTGGATAAATAATATCAGGTTAGGTTTAGCAAATGAGTGGTGTGCACATAGGCTTGGGAAAGAGCATTAGTTTCTCTGTTCTTCATCACTTGTGTTTTTAACCAGGTTTATTAAAACTTCTTTTTCCTTTTACTTTCCCCCTCCTTTCTCGACATATGATGTCTTGGAGAGGGCTTCTGATGCATTGGAATGTCCTTATGGAAAAAAAACAGATATTATCACTATATGGTAAATTTTGATTAGCTTAACAAGATTTTTATAGGACTGAAAATACCGTACATGTCTCTGGGGCAAGAGTAGACATGATTTTGTTTTATCTCACAGCATCTGAAGCCCAAGACCTGGCCAACCAGGAGCGCAATGTACATCATCTTCAGCAGTCTAAGTATAGTACACTATCAAAATACTATATTTGTCCCTTTTCCCAGCAGGTTGGCAATTTTGAAGACACCTGATTAAATTTCTTCATTCTCTCCTTAGACAGAAGAAAAAAGGAGATAGCAACAATATCCATGATTTTAACAGATTACAGATGAGCCAAAAAGAGTTGCTCTTGATCTTGACTTCTGAAATAGACACATTTTCAGGTATACAGACAAAAATGCGCAACCCTAGGGGACTTTTTTTTT